>JAAAKD020000207.1:12130110-12145066 GCA_010014825.2 Danaus melanippus | reverse complement strand
ACGGGGGTGCGACGGAGGCGATATCAACGCCTCCTCCAATAGCACCCCTGCTCTCCGGGCTGGGGTCGGGCTGGTAACCCGGCTCCTGTGAAAGCTCGGCGTCGTCGGGGCGATCCTGATTGCCGGGATCGCCCCCTTTCTCCGAGGGAGTAAGCCCGGTCTTTGCCAGGACCGGCCAGTCGCCGGTGTAACCTGTTGCTGACAGATCCGGGGTATACCGACATAGCGGCCGAGGGCTTTCGCAGTGGTTTTAGTAAGTAGGGGCCTGCCCTGGCCGAGTCTCACACATCCCTTCCGGTTCCACCAAGACCGGTTGGACGGCTCGTAAAAAGAGTTTCCCTGCGCAATCAAAAAAAAAAAAAGGGTTTGGCTTGTTATGTAATGGCAACGAATTTCCTATTATGAATCATTTAAACATTAACTACCTGCAGTTTTATTGAATAAGTTATCGCGCTCAAGTAACGTAGTTGTCGGACAAGAAAATGATCACGGATTTAAATATTTCGATGTTTATTAACTCTAAAATTTTGGAATTTTTAATCAATTAAATAACTCAATTTGAAAGGTATTTTTTATATCATAAATATTCAATCTCAATATTCTCCTTATATGCGAGTTGAATGTCTCATTTAAGAACACTTTATTAAAAGATTAATATCTTTTTGTACAATAATTTTCTATAGTTCACATTTTATTTTTATTTACGTTTAAATTATGTAATTTTATATGAAATAACAAAATTAAACAATTTTAGCTAGCCGAGCTTTTTATAGTTGTGATTAAATTTAAATTTTATTGAAAGGGACTTTACTAAAGATACGAGTATATCGACTTGTTTCTTATAGTTTAACTTTACTCCTTTCTTTACCAGATGTATGAAAATGTTTTAGAATAATTGGGAACTTGGTACTTAAACTGAGGAGTTCTTTTCTATTTCAATTTAGTGAAGGCAACTAGTGTTGGGCTTCAGAACGTAATGTTACAAAACTTTTATCAAAGTAACAAATAATTTTAAAGTTTTTAATTAATGGACCAAATATTCAACTACATTCTTTAGTGCGTTATTATATTACCAAGTCTTTTTCACAAAACAGAACTATCAATCACAATGATAGTATAAACGAGTATAACAAAAACTTTAACTTAGTTTATTCGTAAATATTCTAAAGACATATTCATTTCCATTATATAATTTAGAAACCTATTAACAATAGGTTTAAATGAAAATGAATCCTTTCTTTTAATTTGATAAAACATATGATACAATAAATAAAAACAACTAACAATTTTTGTATTTCACTTACAATAGACATGTACGCAAACTTTGTCACCAAAGACAAAATTAAAAATACTAATTGAACAAACAATAGATGAAAAAACTAACAAAAGCCTGTATCAGGTAACAAAGGAAATAATAATTATAATTTCATAATGAGAACTAAGACTTTTTGCGAGTATTCATTTAAATTAAACTAATATTTTTCGGAATATACTACGCGTAATTTATCGTTGTAAAAACTACATACTCCCGACGTTTCGGTTTTTTTTCAGCAACCGTGATCACGGGCAGACGATATGTGAATGAATGAATGAATGATTTAATCATATCGTCTAACATCAATGTATATCTTACAAATAGTTTTCATATTTAATAATTTTCCATTTACATAATGTTCATGAAACTGAATTCTAAGGTTAGTAAAGAGATTTTATTTTTGGAAACATGTACGAGGTACATAAAAACCTTCGGTATCCATCGAGACTACGGAGGGAAGCTTTCTCATAATTTGAATCCTGTTTTTGTTTGTCTGGCTTATGAATAGACTGTAATGATTCGTGATTCTATTTTGACTTATTATAGAACTGCTCTAATGAGAAGACCAATGAGAAATTCTTCCTTTTTATTCGTAAAATCCTAATAATACTTTTTGGATACAGATTTTTCTTGCCCGGCTTGGTAGAAAGTTTTAAAATATGCAGATTGTTTAAGAAGATGTAGTTTCACATTTTTCAAAGTAGTGCAGTCTGGTAATGGTTACTTAAAAATGTTTTATAGTTTTTACAAAGAAACTAATTTGTTGAAATTGCTTCGAATTTTTTTTTTATTTATAACACATTCTCATTCTGAATCAGGATGTAAAATATTGAAAATTTAGAAAAACAATTAAGTTACAGCAATAACTTAAACATATTAAAAATTACTGTTTAGCTTTAATAGTATTAATTTTATTATTTTACCAGTTGTAAAGTACGTTTGAAGATAAGACGTGAAGTCATTGATAGTAGTCGTCCTAAGAAGACTCTTTCGAATCACTCACTATACTGAGAAAATAAAATAAACACTCTTAAAGCTAAAAACCATAATCTTCTAGTCTCGAATGTAGATAATATTTTATAATAGTTTTTGTTTATAAACTATAACTATGCGTTTATAAGATAGCTAATATAAATAAGTGCAAAAGCCTAAAACCGCCAGTCTCACAAACTCAATCACGTAATGTAACACAATCGCAAAAGTGGAATGACGGTTGACAAAGGATTCCGATAGAATTCTTGTTGCACTTTTGTCGTCACAACAAAGTAAAACTTAACAATAGGTTTGAAGAAAAGGAATCCTTTCTTTTTAACGAAGTTAATTATAAATTATTAAACTACATACAATAATATATATATATTAAATAAAGTACCTGAAAATTTTAGAAAACGATTATAATTTTATTATCACACAATGTGTTCTAAAATATATCTAAGTATAATAAAAATAATAATAATAATACCATGTATAAAATCAATTCCGTTGTAAGAAGAGATTTTTATATCTTAAACTATGAGAAAAAAGAATTACAAAAATATGCATATAATCAGTTTTCGATTTAATTTCTTTACAAAACTTGAAATGTTTTCAAAGTCTTGAATGTACCCATCGAACTATATTATCTCAAGACATTCATTGCATTCAAATGCAACTCATCCGTATGCAAGTGCGACGGATGCATGATATTATTAGAGATTAAACAATTATTATTTGATGGAATTTCATAAAGTAAACAGATATTGTAATGTTTTTTACCTAATTTTCATACAAATTTAAAAGAGAAATATAGTCTGCACAGTACATTCTCCTTCTCCGTTCCATCATTTTTGCACTTACTTCTATTTCATGCATGTATCTCTTTATATAATAATTCATTCACATCCTCTAGGCGTACCTCCTTTTCACATAGACATAGGTTTTTGTAACAAGTTTTTCTTCCTTCCGTATAACTAACCAAGTAAGTCTTCTTTGCTCTTTTACTTCTCCCTAACTGGTGCTACTTTCAAACTTGATCTTACATAAAAAAAAAATTTAAGCCTATCAGAGCCCACTGTTGAGCACAGGCCTCTTCTCACATGGAGAAGGTTTGAGTGTTAATCACCACGCTTGCTTAAGACGGGTTGGTGATTTCAAACTTATAATTGGGAAATTATAAGTCCAGGTTTCCTCAAGATGTTTTCCTTCATCGTATGTCAGTGGTGTTTTAAATACTCTTAGAAAGTACATATGACTCGGAAAAATCACATTGGTACTTGCCGGGATTTGAACCCGCGCCCTCATGCATGAGAGGCGGGCCTTAAACCACTAAGCCACCACAGACTTACATATTCATTCCTAATCCTTTTCATTATTGTCACGTCACTCATCCGTCTCAAACATTCTCCTCTGTGAAGAATGCATTTTGATTTCATTCACCAACTTTTGTAGTCCAAAATTTTAAACAATACAAAAAAGTCCTTATCACAATATTGTAGCTCTAATTATGTTCCTCTGCAGCTATCGGGGCATAACCGAATCAAAATGTATCCCAGAAACCTGTCGCTGAATTACCCATCAAACTTTCTATTCCACTTGCAACGTCTCGGTCAATGTCACCGTCGTTATGCAAGATACAGCCGAGATACTTAAATTAGGAGCTAAATGGCAAGGATACACCATAAAAAATTGGAGTTCAACTGACGAGACCACCAAAGTCACAGACAACTAGTCCTTTTTGATCTGGCTAATGTTTATCCAGACGCTCACCAATTACTCCTGTACTTTACAAATTGGTTTTATAGCTCAGGCTTCTCTTCTCTGATAAGTACAATTTTTTCTTTTCCATATCTATATATTTTTTCTTTCCTACACTCCAAGTACATCTTTTGCTCAACTTCTCAACACTTTTTCCATATAAGGCATTAGAAAAAAGTACTAAAATTTTTTAAAGATTTATAATCAAACATATCTACCCTGTTGAGTACAGTGTAACTCATAAACGGATATTTAAAATATAAATGTAGGTTACCTTAAAACAATCTTTTGAAGAGAAAGCAATTTTATAAAATAGTCTGAGATCAGTCAGGTTTTTTAATCTTGTTATATTATGGGATTATTGCTACAAATAACATGTATATGACAAACCAAAATTAAATCACCATATTCTATTAACGTATTCTTTAGTTCATATTTTAAAACTTTAATAAACTTTAACTGTCTGACTAAAATTTAACTTTTATTGAAATGAATTTTGCTACAGATAGAAACGACTTGTTTTATAAGCAAGTTCTACTCCTTTCTGTACTCGACGTTTGATAATGTTTTAGAGTAATTGGAAACTTGGTACTTAAGCTTAGGAGTTCTTTTCTAATTTAATTTAGTGAAGAAACTAGTACCGGGTGTCAGAAGTGAATTTCACGAAAGTTTTATCAAAGTAACAAATAACTTTAAAGTTCTAGTTTAATGGAGGGACCCAATATTCAACTGCAAGTCTTTAATTAGTTATTTAAATTTTCATGTTACCCTTCGTTACAGAATCATCAATCACAATAAAGGTATAAATAACACTAACAATATTCATGAACAAGTAACGATATTTATCAACAACGAGTATTTCCGAAAGTTATCCTTTTAACTATGTAAATTATAAATCAGTTAAACGTTCAACATTATTCTGATATCATTCGGAGGCAGTTAGAATCAGTTATTTGAATAGATATTTTGAATCCTTGACGTTGCGCATGTAGCATGAAGTGGTATAGAGCAGTAATATGATTACATTCAGACACAAATGGTACATAATCACACCTTGAAGTTAACATTTGAACCGTGTCATACAAAGGCACTCCTGTTTATTGTGGCTTCCGTTGGGATACAATTAGCCTTGTAAACGCAGAATATTTGATGTTAGATAGTTTGTCACATTATTATGTATTGAAAGCAATAAAGCAACGTAAATTTGTTTTAATATAAATTTAATGATCTACTATTACTATTTTAATAATGTTCTAATTTAATAACTAAACTATTCATACGATGAAGATTCTATCTTTCGTCGAAGTTTATAAGTTGATCTTTTTTTGCATTCTCTTTGACGATTTTCACTCGGTCCGTATTCAGCTAGTTTTGGACTTTCATTTTATTTTGCGATATATACTAAGAGTTACGTAACGTAAACAGTTCCCATATTATTTCATTGAACTGTCAAATAAAAGCTTTTGAGAAATACTCAATTACAGAGCAGTAGTATAAAAAAAAAAATATAAATTAATACTTTACTATTAACACATTAGTTTGTAACGATATTTATTAAATTTAAAATGATTTTGAATAAATTGTATTAACGAGTATTTTAACAAGTATTCTTAATATTTTTTTTAAAACGAAATGTAACCTTTCTATTTAATACTCTCTTAATACTGTATAAGAAGCTGAAAAACATTGCTTTTAATATTGTGCTTAGGATACGATGTACCGTTCAAGGTAGTTTCAATTTAACCTCTACGACTACCCAAAATCTAATAAGACATTAATATAATTAAGTAATATTTGAGTAAATGGTACGTTATTTTTGTATTAAATTAAACAATTATAAGTTTTTATTATCATTTCGTAGTTCTAACTCAAATAATTTTCTGGAAGTAATTTTATTGAGAGCTGAACGCGGTCGACCAAATACTAAATATAAATCTTCAGTTATTACGTCATATCCAGTTTAGCAAATTATTAAACAAGCATTTGTATATTAAAAAATTCTAGTATTATATTTAATCCTTCTTTTATTAATTAGTAAAAGAAGTGGCTGCAACACAGTCGCGCTTTTATTCAATTAGCATTTATGATCCAAAAATGCGACAGTTTGAAAGGTACAAACTAATTATTTTTTTTCATATTTCAGACACCTTTCATATTATAGACGCATAAAAATGGTAAATTTATATGAAATAAGCTTTTAAACCCACTTTTATAATGAAGGTGTTGTGTTTTACAGATGTTATCACGCCTTTGTGACGACCGGTTGTTCGCCATGACATACTTTTAATCTTTTAACACGTTTCACTTAGGAAAATATTCGCTGCTTCATGTTTAAATACTGAAATAAATATAAATATATTGTCGCATAATTATTAATTACTTTAACAATGAACAGACGAAACAAAAGAATTATTTACGGTAAGAGAGGTGAAATTATGTTATATATTTTTATACTAAATGTAATCCTATTAAGTACGTGAAATTTATTTGTACATGTTAAACTTATTATCTTTTTATTGTCTGCATCCAGAATTCCTATTAATTGTTTTTTTTTTATTATTTTTAATATTAAAATAATTACGAGGCATCTCATAATGAACGGAGCAAAGACTTTAAATATTTTGTGTCGCTACTACTACTTATGGCTACTCTTTAGCCGTAATGCTATTCATTCATGTAAAAGTATTATAGTTTAATTCTAAATTGAAATGAAACTATTACGTTTATCTGAACTAAAGGTTTTTAAATCTCTATTATAATTAAAAATAACCATACTAATATATCTTTAATCATGAATAATATATTAATCTATTATTTTTTTGGTTTATTTTAAACTTCTGCTTATTAAACGGTTGAACAAAAAAAACGTAATTTCTCATGAGAAAAGTTTCGACATTCAATTTGTCTTTATACTCTAAATATTAACTTTCTGACATTGAACCTTACTCATATTCATAACCTGATCTATGTTAAATAAAGAAAATTCTTGTAACCAGAAATATTTAGCTGATCGACAATAAATGTATATAACGCATTTAATACAACATTCGTTGTTTTAAAAGACCCAAAGATAGACACGGCAACATCGCTGACGTCTTAACCGTCACTTATTTCAGCACGTTCCATGTCATTTTAAAAAGAAATTTCAATTTTTCTAAATGTCCTTGTATTTCTTAAAGGTTTTTCATATTCACATTCTTAAACGGTCCCTACTAACTAAACTCCAATATCGTGCGTCCAAACCTCGTATTTATATCGAAATTCAAATCTATTTCTATTCTCCTTTTAAATAGGTTTTGATTTCATTTTACTTATAACAACAATTATGACTACCAATAAGTTTTTATAATAATTTATGATAGCCTCAAGTAATTTTCATTTTCCATCCGTTATTAAGGCTATATAGCGCCGATATAAATAAATTAATAAGCGTCTATATTAATAATTTAATATATTACAAACAAACAGTGTACATAGGCAAGCAATGAATCAATACAGTCACAAATTCACACATACCATAATTCCAAGTATTAAAATACTGTGACACACTTCTCCTTTTTTGGGTAAATCAAATATTGTAATCTTTTTATTTTTTTGGGAATATAATGAAGCATCACTGACCACTGATGCCCGATCTTCCTGCCTAATAAGCAATATTGTTTTGAAGTAAATTATAAACTTATTGAGGACAAGAATAAGTTAAAAACCTTTCACCGATATTTCTTAATTTCCTTAAACATAATAATTTTCTCAAGTTACGTTGAAGATTTTCAAGTTTCTTCTATTCAAACCTTCCTAACGTAAATAAGATTAAACTTTATAAAAAGATCATTTTTAATTCTTGATTTATTTGTAATTATGTACTTATAAAACGCCATTTTCCTCATCGGTCAAACCGCAAAGTTTATTTTGATTAGCTAAATGTATACAAATATAATATTTAATAGGCATAACTTGAAATTGCAACTGCTAGAAATTATTTCACGGAGGAGGCCAATAAGCCTAATGAAAAGTAATTTTTATATAAACTTATTTATGCATCTTTATCTTATTTGTCTGAGTACAGAAATAGTTATATATGTATGTACATATATTTTTGGATAATCTATCCACACAGTGAGCTCCTATTAGTGACAATAACCCATAAACCCCAGCGTTAATGATAAAAGAATTGATTTTTCCGAGTAACTATTAGCGATGGATTCATTTTTCTGGACGTGACAAGTGACAATTGTGACCTACGACGCCGTTTCCGAATAACTAAATAAACCGCAAAGCATTCCTTCCGAGAAATATAAAATTGATGATGTTTTTAGTGTTACGGTTAGTACAGAATTGTCAAATGCCTCAATTTGCTTTTGACGTATTATTTGTTTGCTCTATTTAAGATTATTAATTATCGTAAATGATATTTTCATTAAAACAAAATAAATATTCTTTGTGACCAAAGATATATATATGAATGTAGGTAGGTATTTATGTTATTGTCGAAGTACTTTAATTTACTTACATCTTCGCTCCTAACTCGAAATGGATTAACTTAATTATCAAAAGTACATATCCTTAGTATTGATTTTATCATTATAATGTAACTAGATATACAAAAAAAAAAAAATCAAACTGTTTTGTTTTAAACCAACTAATATCAGAATCATAATTGCTTAACGAAATTACTTTATTTTACAATTATAACTCATTCATTTACAGTCAAAACTAGTTTCCGACTTAAAAACGAAAAAATACGAGATTCATTAAAAATATACAAAAAAATTGGAAAACAAATTGTGTCCTAGGGGAGACAAAATGAGAAACAAGATTTTAAAGAACCTTCCATCGGGGGCATAATAATTTGCTGGCTTCTTTATGTTATACATTGGTCCTATAAGCTTAACTGTTCCTACTGCTGCCTCTGTTGCCCGCTTTTAATGTTTAATTTATTTTGATTTTATTAATGTTAATATATTATAAAATTTTATATATTCTTTAAATTATAAGTTGTTTTAAATTTTCTATGATAAAAAAGATTTCTTTTACTTTTTAGAATTAAAAAAGAACGCTGTATCAAAAGTAATATTAAGTAAAGAGATCTTATATTGCTTAAATTTTACATAAATGTTATATGACTTTATATTTGCTTATTCAGAGTTGCTTCAAATTATAAATTTCTGATAATTATATAGTACTCAGTCCGAATATGGCAGTAAAATTACACTTTTTACACAGGATCGTTTTTATATTACGGCGAGTTGTGAGATCAAACCCCACACTTACACACCTTACACAACAAACATTCTTAACTCCTTTTGGAAATATTCGAAAATTATTTGATATATTTACAGCTCTATTACTATATCTGAATGACCAAAACTAAATAATAATTAATAGAAATTTTAGTGATAATGTCTTTCACATTATAACACGTAACTTGTTCCCTTAACAGTATACAAGAGGAATAACCCTACTGATGACTACTGATGCCTCTGATTTATGATATATATATACATATATGTACTCGTATATATGTAAATGTGTGAAACTAGTAAATTCTAGACTTGTTAAATCCAATGAATCTGTAATGTTAAGAAAATTACACTTAATGTTCCTGCCGTTTTATCTTAGTTCCAAACTCAAGTTGCTGTGTATTGTGAAAATTTTATATTCGTTTTTTATAAATATATTTCTTAATTATTCCTTTCAGCAGTCCAGCTTCAAGAGCCTTGACGTGTTTCCTATTTTTACACACATTAGAATCGTATAATTGCATTTAAATATATTTTCAATCCTAGGAAATTGTGAACAAAAGAACGTCCTCAGACTAAGTTCTGTGATTAGCATATTACGCTTAACGATTCAGCTCAGCGTTAAACCGGGCTCACCATGAGGATATAGACAAATTTATTTATGTATTAATACCGCATACAAGTTTTACAGACGCCTCAAAAAAATAAACCTGGTCTGATTTTTCAATTAAAAGTTTATAATACACCACAACATGCCCAATTATATGTAACAGTGTTGCCATTAACATTTGTATGATATCATCATAACATCAACGCCATACAAACACCCATATAACAATGCCATTAAAATATTTTTATGACAAGTGACGTCATTAATCATTGATATTCGTCGCTGCAAAGACTCGTCCTGTCAAAACGGATTACACGATAAAATTTAATACATTATTCTATTATCTCGATACGTTCCTTAATTATCGATTCAATTTTATGTTGTCATTGTCTTCGCATTATTTTTTATATTGTTTCACGGCGAGCTGGTTTTAATTAGCAGGAATCACACATATTGTACTGCAGAGACAGTTTTTTTTTGTTGAAGACTTTTTCTTCATGATTTAATACAGATAATATTTTTTTAGTGTTTTCAGAAACTTTTCAGCATACGTGTGATAAATGTTGAAATTATGGAGAATCACAAAGGTATGTCTGTTTGCATATGATTTTAAACGAGCTTCATTCATATAACTTTAAAAGCGTTCTGTTTGAAGGAATCTTAACTTAGCATATACATAACATATTGCATTAAATGAGTTTTTCTATTCGACGTGAAGTAACTCGTACAGCGTAACATATTTTATACAAAAGTTAGTGTCACAAAGTGCTTTTGGAACTAGAATTGTTGAAATTATCATTTCGTATAATAAGTGTAAGATTTAAATATTATATTATTAAAATTAAATTATAGATTTACCTTATTAGGTATCTTAATTGTTTAATATTATTATTTTATAACACTTCTTACTTATTAAATCTTATTTTGATACACGCCAATTAAAATAAGTATATTAATATACATTTATATAAGTATTTGTAGGGATTTCGTACAAAATTAATATAATGATGTATCTACCTAATTTTTATAGATGCATGACCGCATAATTAGATTGACAGATCTCTCTATAATCTCCAAGAATACATTCCATGCAATCATGCCCGTGTCTCACCGTGAACTTAATACGATTATAGCTTATATAATTTTTTTTTAATAAAATATAATCAAACACTATTAAATGTATTCGATTTCCCGAAACAGTTTATAGCTAATTATATTAATTTATAAAATGTAGAACACAAATCGCTTGTACATAGTTTAAATCTGGGCTCCATCAAACGAAGCTATTTCGGTCCTCAGCAACGTTCGTCGATTCGAGAGCCAGTTATGTACCATACGTTTGTAACAAATCATTGGTATTCGTTTTATTTATTATCCTTTGCTATAAATTCGCTACAACCAACTTATTCTGTAATAATTTTTAATAAAGTGCTATTATTCATACATTCCAAAATAATTTCGCATAATTCAGTCACTAATGTAAATGTTTTAAATCGTCCGTTAATACCATAACTAAAAATAATACGAATGATAATTAAACATAAATTAGTAAAATAATATACACATATTATATCCTTTTTGTTTCCACAATGAAAGCACGACAGAGACTATGTCTATAGACTACATCATGAAATTTTAGATACGAACCTCAAAAACCAGTGTATTCAACATTGCCAAAATTTTAGTCATGTTACAACTTGTTTGGTGAAAGCCAAAGCTTTGTGTTTGATTATACAAGCCATTAACATCCAATGTCTGTTAGGCTTTTAGCTCAAACAATAGTACAAAACAAAGAAATATGATACCAACTAGTGAACCTCTAGGGGTTTGATTTTCTGGGACGAAGTTCTTTGGCGAAAAGTCTAGTGTAAAATCAAAATTGGTTGCATAAAAGGTTTGAAAGTATCATGGGTTTATTTTAAAATTGTTCTATATTTAAAATATATATCTCATCTTCCGCATGGGTCTGTCTAGTTATAACACTTTCAACTGTTTGTTATCTGACAAAATGAAAACTGCTGAAAAAAATTATGGCTCTTAAACGAGGAAAGTGGAGTAGAAAAATATACATCTGGAGTTTGTCTAATCCTCCCTCACATATTTTCCAATATTAATAACATATTTAAATTTTGTTTGTTCAATAATCTATTTCGGTTTATATTTTAAACATTTTTAGGTATATGTATATAAAATAGTATCTTCTTCGTTCAACTGTTCAGACATGTAACCGCTGAACAATTAATGTAATATTTACGCGTACTCATTAGAAGTAGCGTCCTTATAGACTGTTAGAGGTTGTATACAATGCACCTACGTTAAGTTCCTTTTACGGAAATATTTCACTCTTATTTAAACTAAAATTGTTACCTGACTAAACCAATTTTCTCACAGAATACACTAATCTCAAAGTCTCAGTATGTGAAATATAATATTTGGATTCTTTATTACAATAACGTTTAAATGTCATAATAAAACTAACCAAAAATTCGTGAACTTACTTGAATACCGTCGGCTGTGATTACAAATGTTTTACGTGTGTGAATGTTATAATACGCGACTTTACCTCAGGAGTATGTAGTTCTTATCAAAAATAAAGTCTCGTTGTATATCCGAAAAATATTAGTTTCATTTAAATGAATACTCGCGAAAATATTAGATCTCATTATATAACTGTCGAATGGCGTTTTAAATTTAAAAGTAAAAATTAGTTATGATTTCATAAGAAAACTTATTAGATCATCTCCTTCATCTGCTTTTCTACATGATGGTAAAATATAAAGAAGACTCGAGTTCCGCCATGATAGCTCAATTGGCAAAGTAACTGAAGATGCAGGTCCATATTCTGCGCGACTGCTTGAATTTTTCATTCCATGTCTTCCTTATGAATCTCAATTGAAATATTTGTTTTACTTAACTATTGTAAATAAAGATCCCATACAGGAAATTCATATTAAAATATCATAAAAAGTGGTAAAAATAACCAAAGTTACTGCGATGAGCAAATAATCTTAAAAAGTCATCATTGAGATATTAAACCTTTGTACATCAATAATGTAGTATCAATTTTAAAGTAAGTTATATCTTGATAAAATTCTTCACTTGCTTTTATTTTATGTTGATGAAATTATTTGATAGTAAGCAGAATGCCTCCTACACTGGAATTAATTCAATTGAAATCCGATATGCATAAAAGTCGCTATCCAAGTGTTTGCATACACGTACATCACACGATATCAAATAGTGGATTTTTTTTTAAATTGTTAAAATACTAGCAAATAATGGAAAATTTTAATGTGACGCTCAAAATCAAACGTGACTCCGTAATTATTAATGTGCTGTTAATAAATTGTCTCAACATCGTAGTGTTGTCAGAAACAATTTCGTTTCAATAATTGTAAGTTGACATACCCATTATATTATAAATAAGTAGTTTTGTCTCAATCATTCATGATTTTTTATTAATATGAGTTATGAATTTGTATATGCGCTAATTGTTATATTGGTTCAATTAATATATCCACAGTCGACGTACGGACGACATGAATTTGATTGAGATAGTAAATAAGTTAAACAAAAATATATTGGTTATATGAATAATAGAAAAAAATTGTCTATATTTTTTTTTGCGTTTCATTCGAACTCAGTTACAAAAACGATTGCACACTATCGTTTGAATTTACTTATATTTCAAATCGATCGAAACAGAAGAATCTTTAAATAGTATTCATTCAATCATTTCTTAGTTAAATAATTAATGATACTAAACCCTGTTATTAAATTTAATATTGTTGTTGTTTTTTTTAACTAACAAAGACATCAAACGGGAAGAGCCAAAAATATCGTTTCACGAAAATGGAAACGAATTTAAAAAACTATTTCAATGATGACGCAACATCTTGATAATTAAAAAATCAAGTTTTAAGTAAAAAAAATGCAATTTAATATGCTTCATATGTCAGAGTTATTTTTTCCTGAGAGGTCATTATGTGTATCTTACAAGAAACAACACGACTGTTAGAAAACAATCTCCTAGAATCATTAAAAGGTTTATTTTGTTATTAAAATATTTAAATATCCGTCGTATAGCCCAACAGATTTTTTGTTTTTGTGAAAGCATCATGATTTTATTGATTGCTCGTGTTATACATTCTGTAAAAAAAACTTCTTAATTATTCAACACCGAGGAGTATAACTTTATGACAAATCGAATATAGACATTTAAAAAACAGTAAAATAATGATAAAGAACAATTTTCAATTTTAATTAATAAAAATAAAATATACGGGTTTTCTAGATACTAAAGACTAAATAGAAAATAAAATGATTTTATGGTTTTATAAAAGAAAATTATGGTCACCAAAGTAGTATTATATGTATATTGAGGCATATAAAAGATTGGTTTCATAATAGTTTATTTATTTTTAACATTATGGTTTTGATGCGCGCTTGCATTGATAATGCTTAATTTGGAAGTAAAATTTCATTTCATTTATGCATTGTAGGACCTAATTTGACTATCGTTTAAATATATTTTTGATGTTTTAGGTCGAAATGGAAACGAGAATGATAAACTTCTATTGGGAATGTATAATAATCTAATAATAGATAAGAATGTCCTTTGACAAGCATGATAACACAATGAAGCTGTTATTTTTTCCTCAAATTCTGACAAACATTTTATTTTTACAAAGAAAACCGTATCCTTTTTGTCGGTCAAAGTTAAAAATATATATTTATATTAAGTACTTATCTCAGTCATTCGTGTATGGTTTTTTATGATCGCATTGTTTAATTTTTAACAACATCGTTTCTTTTACAAAAGGGTCTCTTACGATAGAAAAAAAAGATTGAAATAATCCAACTCCTTTCCAGTTACCAGTGGCGTGCACACCATAGATGCAAATAAGCAGTGCATACCCTACGCATATAACAACTAAACCTATATTATTTAATTCTTACTTACATACTTTTAATCATACATTACGAAATACAATTGTTTACAAACTTTTAAAATGACATTTGATTCACAATTTGTTAAAAGCGCCATCTATAAAGTAC
>JAAAKD020000207.1:12075886-12130010 GCA_010014825.2 Danaus melanippus | reverse complement strand
TTTAAATGAATACTTGGGAAAGATCTCATTACTATCTATGTTATAGAGGATGAAATTATGAAAATTGGTATTTCGTTTCTCAAACATATTCTGCTTACCCTACCCAGAATCTCTGTGCACGCCACTGCCAGTTACCTCTATCGTGATTTGTGACATTTAAAAATAAATATTACTATCTAAATCTTTTGTGGTTAAAGAATATATTTGATACGAAATATCCTCGACATGAGAAGTGGCCGACGTCACAACGCCTTCGTCAGCTAACTTGTTACAATAAATCACGCCGATCTGTTTGTTTGTAGGAGAAATAAATAAAAATGCCTTAACATTTATCGCTTTCTTAAGCCAACTGAATTTAACAAAGGCCTTATAAACTAGTGAAAGTCTTTAATACTAATACAATTTAATTTATAATTTTACAAATTTGCACGGACAACGGATGATTTACATGATTTCATAGTAAAAATAGTCTTTTTGTAACTTCATTGTCCTAACAACCGTACAAGTATTTAAATGTGGTTTTAAATGTGGTTGTTACTCATTTCTTAAACATTACTTTATAATTGATAAATATATCTTATTTTATTTAATAATCTATAGAATTACTGATTTTTGAAAGGATAATAAGAAATTAAGAGATTTTTAATTTTGAATATTTCCGTTATGATTATTTAAAATATTCCTGTTTTTTATTATTGTACTATCTATTTGATTAAAATAAAACGGGGTAAATTAATTTAATTGGATATTAAAAAGTAATAATAACCTACACCATAAAATTTATCATATTAGAATACTGAGGTAATCAAGATATATTTGTCCGTTTTTCAGTATGCATGACTAAGAACGCCGTATATATTTTAAATGTATGAGGCTCGATTTGTAACAGACACAATTTTAAGGCAGACAACGGTAGGATAAGTCAGAAATAAAACCGGCTATGGCAGTTTCGGCTCAAACATTCTTATTAGTTTATTGGCTGAGGCTATCAACAGAAAAGTTAGCATGAACTGTGAATATAATCGCAAAAGTTTTAACTTAAAAAAATATTATTTAGTAACATTATAACGCACAGTCAACATTCGCACACGCAAAGTATTAATAAAAGTGTAAAAATAGACGTTAGAACAAAAGTTTGAAATACTTACAACGTATGCGCTTCGGCCGGCGACTTCGGGATCTCCAGCAAATCTTGGTGTAAACATCGTATGGCATTTCTATTGCACTGGCATTTCGGCGGACATACTTCGGAGGATGTTAGAATTATAAAGTTAAGTATGAGAAGGAAGTTTAGAAACTTCATAGTGCCCATGGTCGGTGGGCAGTGTCTCGCGTTTACCGCCGCCTCGCATAGACTGAGAGGAACGAGAGTCAAAGCGGGAATGAGGAACGGTCGCCGTTCGTCGCTCGCCGGTCCTAGCGGGCGCTCCGCCTCTACACCACCTCAAACAATGACGCCATATTACAAACATCTCCCATGCAACGCGACTCCGAAGAACTCATGTAATCAGTTATTAACCTTCGATATTTATTTTACAAATATAATGCTCCGTTAATTATGATATATTAAGCAAAGTAAGCAGTATAGAATTTGACTTTTGTATACAACTATTTTTTTATTCAGCAGAATATGAAAAAAAAACAACAAATGTTTAATTTTAAACTATATAGCATTAATACGTATGTTATATAATGTAATAAAAACTTTTTTACAATACATAATTTAAATTTTCTCACAAATGAATTCACCTTTTATGTTTGGATGGCTTTACTGTGTCACTTAAGTCTAAAACACAAGAGTAAGATTTAAGTAAGTAAAATAATCTATTCGCGTTCGTTTTCTTAAAAAAAGTCGTTGCCCGCTGCCGGAATGTATCTACTAAAAATTCTAATCTGTTATATTAAGTTAGTGAGTATGATGTAACGCTAACATTATATTACGTAAAGATTCTAAGTCTCGACATTATAGGCTACAATATGATTCATCTTTTTTCATCTCAATTATTTTACGTATGTTTTAGATACTATTTCTATGCGATCACTTGACTGGAATAACTTCATCTAAACATTGATAACTATTGTGATTGAAAATTTTTGTCGAACGACTGATACAGAATAAAACACAAAGCTGAATATAAACTTATACATGAAAAAAATGTATTGGGTATATAGTTATCACAATTTTAATAAATATATGTTTATTGAAAAGTCATTAGAAAAAAAATTATGCACTCGTGTTCCATTCAATGAAATATAAAAGTTCACACAATCAAACTCATTCAGTCAAAGGAACAAATAACTGAGGTTAATAAAAAATGTTCCATTCGTTAAATGAGGCCAGTTTTAAGCCGTTTTTTTTTTATTTGTTTTTTTTTTTTCTATCAATGATTTTTATTTCGAATTCTCTGATGTCATTGTTCCCCTGACAAGACTTTCGCATGTGTACAAAAATGTCTATCATTTTTGTACACATTTTGTAATTGACATTATTTAATGGTATTTGATCCTGTGAGTCGCATAAATATAGGTGTTTATTTTTGAAATAAATCCAGCCCTTTAAAACATATATAAAGATATAGATAAGAACATTTTATTTAAAGTACTTTAAAAGATAATAATATTAATACGCGACCTCATGTCCTTCCATATTCTTTTCTACGTTAGAATTTACTAATAGCATGCCATCGCAGTTAATAAAGCTCTGAACATTATCAGTACTTTTCTTGGCAAATAGGGACGTTTTCTTATTGACTTCAACTTATATCACATAACATTTTTAGAAGAAATTTTCTCGAAGTCAGCTATTCAAGAAAATTGCGAAGTTTTTAATTTTGATATCTTATTAGTAAGTTTTACAATGTTTAGTATATCAATATTTTAATAACAACGAAGTTGGGAAGAGCATTATTTTGATGATATATTTTGTTATATTACTATGTACATTACATAATACGTTAACAAGAACAAATTATGATTTCTCTGAACCAAACGTGACGTGAGTTTGTCTGGTTATGGGTAGTTCTATAATAAAACAAGATAGTCAAAAATAAATTGTTGAAATCTGACTCACTTATAACGTACAAACGATTTACGACTAACGAAATTGGTGTGATTGAAAAATAATATATTTTGATTCAAACATTTATTTCAATTACAATTGAATCTTGTCACATGCAATTGAATTCAATTCATCAAGTAATTCTGTTTCACGAATATTTCTCTCTAAGTAGTTGTAAGAACGTATATCAGTTTGAAATATTGAATGTTATTCCTTAAAAGAAAAAAACATTTTACAAATCAGTTCGTGTTCGTCTTTGAAAGCATAATTGTTCTGAATTTGTTGTAGGTATCAATACATAATTAAAATGTTCAAATTGCAGACGTAAATAATTCCACGATTCATTGAAGCGAGCCAAAATGCAAGCTTCGGCGTCGCCGTGGAAAATTTTGCAATTTTTCACATATTTCGAGATCATATAAATCAAAAGCTATCTGCTAGGTACTGATAATACATGAACAGGTAACGGAATGGAAAAAATCTAACACGTAAAAATGTTTATAAAATCATATTTTTATTAAAATAATAAACTATATTTATTTTAACAATAATATGTAGTTTCCTAAAGATGTCTGCTTCTGCTAGAGGTATCTACCCATTTTATAATTCATTACTTTACTTTACTTTACACGTATAATCCATCCCGTTAATATGATCTGGGACTAAAAGCCTTTAGCTGTCATCCGTTACAGAAAAAAAAACCTCCGCCGATGATTTTAAGGCTTTTTTTGAGATTAATATTAATTAAACCTATAAACAATGCATATAAATACAAGCATTTCAAGATAAATTTATAAAATTTAAACTCATCTAGAAGGGATACGAATACGGACATAAAATATGCAGTTGATATTACGAAGTTTCCTCTAAGCTATTATGTAGTAGTTATAGTGTATGCTGAAATAAATTATTATGTTTAATATTTAATATTTATCCTCTTTAAACAGAGATGATTAAATAAACCGTCCTAAAACAGTATAGCGTCTAGATCAAAATGGCTACTGATGACTGTTCATATTAGTAACTGTCACAATACTATTGAATGAATTTTCATACAAGGCTAAACCTAACACATTTTCAGTACAATCATTTTTGTGGAGTAGTAATCAAATGAATCACTTACGTATTGATCTCAACCTCATTATAAATTATATTACCAATTATATGCTCACAAGAACATCGACTTATTATATAGGTCGAATTATTTTTTGGACTAGGTAAACAGGATACCTACAAATTATTTATCTATTAAATGTAGTATTATGGTATTTCTGTCCCATTTGAAAATAGCCAATTAAACTCCACCAAATAAGACATTTGCTCTATTAGCATGATTAACTCACTACACTTAATAATAATATTTACTCACTGCAAAACAAATCTGGGAAAGTAAAAGATTTTAATGTCTGCAATCTGTGTAGGAAACAATGTTAAATCTGATGGAATTTTATTTTAAGTTTTGATCTATTATTTTTTAAATACTTAATAGTTGTGTATATATATAAGCAGCAAGTACACGATCATGTTTAAAAGTAACAACCGCTCTCGGGTGGTGCATGCGCAGAATAAAAAAAATACTTCAACTTGGTCTCCGGCCTTTTTCAAACCGATACTGTCCTTAGCCTGCTGTCGCCAGGAGTTCCTGGGCACTTAGTTCTCAAATTTATTATTGGCTTAGGATAGGATATGCCACAAATGTACTTTGACGTACTGATTCTAGAAGCTATGTGAGTTAAGTTTAGATGTTGAAGTAGTGGGCCTTCCCGCTTAGCATACCTTTTCTAAACCAGGACGATCTCGTTTTCTGCCAGCCCTTCTATAGCCCAGGTCGGCGACGCTGAAAATCCCTTTGAGCAAAAATATTAGCCACCGGCCTCCTAGCTTACTTGCGCAATGTAAGACCCCTTAAAGCAGAGCAGCAGTACAGTTTTCAAGAAGCTTTGATATGGCGTCGATACTATACCGCATATCGAAGCTGAGAGATGTTGCCATGTAAAGGAAAGAAGTGACATTTCGAAGCACTCAAAACTCTTCCTGTTCCATGTTATCGATGAGACTTTCGGATACCAGGATCTGCTTTACTACATAGAGTGGACCATCATGTCCAATCTATTCCGAGTACATGAAAATTTTGTTTGTGGGGATCCCATCTCCCTCTCCGAAGGAGCCGCCCTTGTTAGTTCGCCGTCCCTCTTACGCCATAGAACACACCGAGAATAGGTGATCGAGTGGTTATAGCAGGCTTTGGTTATTTTTTAGGCTAGATTTTCACCAAAGGCTAAAGTATAAATTAGAATTGACCAATCACGATAGGTGTTATTATATTCGGCGGACCGAGTAGTATAGGAATGTATGCCTACATATCAGTTGTAACAATTTTATTTATCCCTCAACAAAAATTCTTGCCCGAACGTGTATCAACGTGTCACATCATACTTTTTGTGAAAAAGAAACTGAAACGTTTTAACGACTCTGTCGGTATTTGAAAAATATTTTTTACATCCAGTCGTTTATAATAGAATATAGCTCTGGCACTCGTATAGTTATTATAGAACAGATATATTGATTGATCGTTTCTCTTTTGATAACGTTTACAATAAATGTATTTGTAAGGACACAATTTCAATATATATTAGTAATTAAATTGACCAAACCAATGAATTAATGAAACAATTTCACAAATATTGAAATTACAATTGTTATTATCATTCGTCTATATCATTTATGATTGTTACTACATAATCAATATATTTTATAATTACTATTTTTGATCAATTTTGTCAAAATCTTTGTAAGGTATTTGATTCAAATAATATGATATTAGCATGACATGTGTATTAAATACAAACTTTTCTTATTATACAAGTAAAATACATGACTAAAATCGTGTGTTAACTCATAGAAAAACTCCATTTTAATTTCCACTTTAGGTAACGATTCAAAATTCACAAGTCTATTACTTGAATATAAATAGAGGCATTTTTTTTAAATAAATTCACAGTTGCCGTTTTTTATTGATATACAAAAAGTGCTACTAAGTCCTTAAGTAAAAAAAAATACTTAGTTCGCACTTTAAAACATATTACATATACATATATTAAACGCAATGTGGTCTTAATAAGAAATAGCTTAAAATTTCCGATTGTCTCATAGTTGTGAACGGTTTTGATAGGCTAAGGATACAATTTGACTGTGGAATAACGTTTAAATTTTTTTTAGAAGTAAGAACGAAAAGTGTCTATGGACTATGTATGTGCGAGAATAAAAATGTAACACGCGTTTTTGAAATGATGCGTAAATTTATTGAACGTGGAACAAATAAAAATTCAATAATGACAATATATCCTGTCACTTATTTATGTTCAGAATAAAAATTGGTGAAATATTCAGTTCCATCCATGTTAGTAGCAAGCTTAATATAAAATCCATACCCAATACATGAAATAAAGACAATCAAGTATTGTAGTATGAGTCTCACTAAGCAATATATTCTTATAACATCACGTAAGAAATAAATATGCTAGTAAATTCATGCAATAAATCAGCTGCAAGACCGGTCGGTAAAGTTTTAAAAATTACTTTTGAGAAAACTACGATTTGAAGTTTAAGTTTTCTGAACTTCTCATATAAGGAATATGAAGTTTCATGTATTCAACAAGGGTTATTACAATTGAAATACGCACAACTAAAAATAACGTAGCATATATTCTTATGTTCACATGTTATAGAATGAAATATATATTTTACTTGAAAACAAATTAACAATTAATAATCTTATAAATATCCCGACGGCGGCATTTATGAGCACAATATAAATGTAAACTAGATATAATATTATCAATATGTCCAGTAAAATTTTCATAATTATCATTGTTTTTATTCAAGTGCCGACCCGCGACTGAAAGGACTTTGTTAAACAAATAAGTTAACACCAGGATACACAGTTAGAAACTGACCGTTGATTTATAATTGGTTCAGAGTTGATAACTCAAACTTGTTCATATAATAACAATTATAACTTCCTGATATGCTATATCTATCTTAAAAAAAAATAGACAATGAAAGAACCTATTTCAGAACAGATTCATTCATTTTAAAATAGACTGAATCAAATTTTGCACGTCACTCAATAATAAAATGTGAACCTAGTTTTGGTGAAACGGGTTCGCCAAAACGGTGGAACAGTTGTCTGGATATTATATGATTGATTTGTTTGATCATGATAGTTTTTATATATTATTTTTAATATTAATAAAGTTTACTATTATTATTTGCTTTAGAGGTGATGGTGGTGGACTGAAAATAAATATTTTTGATATGAGGAACAATTGTTATAAAATTCAAACCTAACAGCGTGCTGACCTGCCCTAACTTTATATCATAACAAGCCTTTTAAATCTATGTGTTTTCAATGATCATTCGTCATACTAATTGCTATAATTAACATAGATTAAAAAAATATTTAACAGAAATGTACTCAATTCATCTATCAAAGACTAATATATAAATTTAAAAAATATTGAAGACATATTAGCTTAAATAATACTATTGCCCGTGATTTGCATGTCACAAGTGGCTTCGTTAAGGAAATGTACATATCAGCAAATGCAATTTCCTGGTTTTACTCCTACCTTCTGGATCGAGAACAAACATTAAATATTGACAATTAATTTCAAATTCACTTCCTCAAACAAGTAACTGCTGAAGTAAACTCTCTAAATTATTTTTGTCAATTGTATCCCATGCATTCTTTTCACCCTCTCCAAAATAAAAAAAAATCCTTGCTACTTTCACTACGTAGCCTGACCTGAGTAACATAGACACAAGTTTTGAGACCGTCATTTCCAAGCGCCTACAGGGCTGACAGGTCTTTGTGTTCAAGGCTGTGAAAGCGTTAACAACAATTATCCCTTTGGATAGACAATCATACTTCGCGCCGCGGTTAAGAAAGTTCAAGTTTATTCTCTGGCAAAGGTCGGTACGATGTATGTACATATATATTTAATATTCTAAGAATTATCATATCACACGCATCGTCTATATTTTATGACTGTTATTTTAAAGTGATGTTTTAACTAAAGGTCGTTTATTTTGTGTTACTAATTTCCAGGACAGAAGATTGCTACACTCTTCCCTCCGGAGACAGAAGAATGCATAACATGAATGCATAACCCTTTCACACATCGAAAAGAAGGTCTTAAATAAACCACGGCCCGGTGAGAGTGTAAAATTTTCTCAGCAGAGTTAGTTTTAAGCTCCAATCCAAAGACTACAGGTGAGACTTTACCAAGGTGACATACTTTGAAAAAATATTTTTACAATAATTCAAATCATATATTCAAACTATATTTTTAGTCAAAATTTCACATTCAGTGCAATATGTATGTATATAAAATACTTTACATAATATATAAACATTATATTATATGTAGTAGAAATCTGAAAAAAGTTTTAATTGTTATAAAAGATTTTAGAATTTGTGATTATCGAATCAGTTTATGTATAAATATTATTTAATAAAGTTAAGTATTAAGTAGAAATGGATCTTAATATCTTAATGATAATTTTATTGAGGCTTATAATGAAAGTAAAAGAAATGAACACTTTGCAACGTACTTTACTTTTATGGCAAATGAAAATATGTTGTTGGTTTTTAACAAAAACTAAAAATTTTGAGCAAGCTGACTTTCTAGACGGCCCTTACAAATTGCTTCATTGAAAGGCGGCTTGGTATTGAATAATAATGTTCATGTCAGCAGTGAGGAATTGATTTCTTCACATTCTTTGAATTATTTAGTTTAAGTACATCAAAGTAATAATAATAATGAAATAAATATATAATTTATTTCATTATTAAACTGATATTATTTTTTAATAACGTTTTTTTGTATCAATTCAGGATAGCTTCAACTGTATTATCCTAATGCAATTTGTGATGTGTTATGATACGGTCATTATTTTGTTACTACTCGGCATGTTTTGGAAATAGTATCTTGCTGCAAGGTGCTGGATGGAGTTACTAATAATTGTCGTTTTTTAAGACTTTGTAGTCGATAGTTGGGATAATATATGTGATAGAGAGGACTATGGCAATGTAAGGTTTTTCATTAAACACTTCCTATCTCTAAATTTAAACAAAGATATCTTATATTTTTCGTACTGGTTTAATAGAATTATAGACGCAACAAATATCTGAAACGGCTTCTGTAGATGAAGCGCTTTCAAATGCACAATTCAACCGATGAATTGGTTATGTTTGGTTTGACGGCCGCTGTTTTGAAATTTATATGAAAAATTTCGGCTTAAAAATACTATAGAAAAATTGAGATCGTTTCAAATTGAATGATCAATTTTGAATATATATATATATATATATATGTATGTAGCGGTTTTTCCACGTAAGATGATTGGTCGATCGGTTAATGAAGCATTGACCTCAGATTTGACTATTAAGTGAAAATTTTTCTCGGCTGGTCTCAGCTATGGCTACCACACTAATATGCCGGTAGCGCACGGTAAGTTAACTAATATTGATAAAAAAAATAATATTATTTACACCTGTTGAATTGGCAATTTGGCAGATGTATTTAAACTAATACTCTTCTATGTAGGAAGTTAGCTATGTTGGAAGAAACGAGCATATGTTGGAAGAACCTTTATATAAATTAAATTTTAGTTTCAGATTGTATCCATTTCTTTTAAAGATTGTGAATATTAGACACAGAGGTTCCCTAGGTCATTTTGTTTCGTGTATCTTAAAACATTATATCTATTCCATTGAAGTGAAAGATTCTAGGTGTTAGTGTTGTGCATCGTTGTAAATTTTGTCTCTCTTATTTTAAAATTAATTTTGATGAGTAGTTATTAAGTTGGATGTGTTTGTGTTTGATATGAGTAACAGTTTTGATAGACAAAGATGAATACTTGTTTATTTTTTTATATGATCTATTCTTGATAGCTTTGTGCTTACTCCTGTGATGATATATGAACTTTAATTGGTTTTGACGCTTGCGTCATTTATCATTGTTTACTGAAATGTCATTGTAAATGAATTTTTTATAGATTTTAGTAATAATTATCAAATTTTGAATAGCTCCCGGGTTTCTGGAAATAAAATTCATATTTTAAGTCATTTGTTTAATCCATATTGGCATGAAATGCTGTAAGTCGTTTTCACTCTTACACTTTTTGATTGCGTACATTTTTATGTGGGTGAGTTTATTCATTAATTAGTTTTTAAAATTCCAATGATACTCGTACAATGCTTTTATCAATTGAGTGGGATCCTGTCTTTTTAGTTGTTAGTAGGTATCTTATATATTTATAAAATACCGTTGTAATGATATCGGTATCATTATTTTCATACTTATCGTCTCTAAGCTTCCCTCGTATTATATGTAATATTTTGCATTCATGTACGCCAAATCCCATAATTATGTCTTTACTAAATTGAATGATGTTTTATTCATTTGGACTCAAATTTCTCTTATATTCTAAAATCATTTCTGTATCTAGATGTGAGCTTACTGTGTCTTGTGTATCATGTTCGTGACAATATCAAGCGCTGAATCAAAGCAACAACTGTTACAAAGAACTTGAGGCGACTCATAACTACAAAAACTAAAGGAATCGATCTGACAAATTCATTTCTTAACGAATATTTCTAAGGTTGTGACTGTCCTTGTTACTTTTAATGTTTTATTAAATTATCCCAATTCCATTTTAATATGTTAAAATTCACCAACATACTCATAAAAAGTACCATTCTTACTTTAAACTTTATTTATTAAGTTAAAATAAAAATTACAAATGGATTTTGATCTTTTGTGAATAATAAATAAACAATAAATTTTTGTTTTACTTTTAATACTTATAATAGTTCACAGCGTGTAATATGAATTTTGAAGATTATTTAGTTGAACGGAGAACGAAATAGTATCTTAAAACAGCTTCACCTCGGAAGCAGTGCATGGAAATTGCGAATCATTACAATTTCATATACCACTGTTTCTAAATCTGAAAGCTGGTTAGAGATATGAAACTAATAATGTACACAGTGTTTCGTTCCTATATCAGGAACATGGTATTATTCACGAAGTTAAATATAATTTCTAAAGCAAAGCAACTAAGTTTTATGAATAAAGTTAGTTTTTCAAAATATAATGTATATCTCGATTTTTTAGTGCTTCCGAAGATATCTTCATCGAACTTGACAATTATTATCACCATGTCAATTCTTATTTTTTAAAAAAGAGATATTCCTAGTATTCATATAAATTTCGGTTAATATAAAGTTCAATAAATTTCTGTGCAACGATACTCTGAAAATAATCAAAACACACACTTCGCACCTTTCACCACAACAATATTAACAATACTGCCAACATAATATTTACATAAAGGTTTTATTTGAAAACTGTTAAACTTAAAAAAAAATAAACATGTTAGCAACTTAAAAAAAATAAACATGTCAGCAACCTTCACACTCTGTTCTTTATTTATTTAGCAAAAACATTTCTACAGACTTTGAAGTAAGACAGTCAATAGTTTATATAACGACTATAAAAATATTTTACCTCCGACTCTGAACATCTCATAAGTAGTCAGAAATACATTTTGTTATGTATCATTCACAACAGACTGTTCTTCGCTCACAATACAATTCCTATCCCACTTAAGTCTTAAGTTTAAGGTACAACAAATGACAAAGAGAAAGTTGTTCGAAGTATTGATATTTCTTTGTCAATCGTATCCTTAACTTCGATCAGACTTAGGCTGGGACAGACTTTATCAAGTTGAGTCAAAAAGTGTTCAAGTATCGCATCTTTTAAATTAGTTACATCGTGTGAAAGAACCCTTAACAATAAAATCACTTCATTACCACTCTATGTTTATTTCACTGAAATTCATATGTAACAATACCGTTGATTCGCTGAATGAAATTATTGAACAATAGATTTTGTGCGCGGTTCCTCTGTGTTTATTTCTATTATAAACTGAAAATTGTACAGCGTGTATGTACATTTTATTAATATAGAACTCCCTTAAATTTATTCACCACATTATATATATATATATATATATAAAGAAAAACATTAAAAACCAAAATTTTTATCTGGCTTTGATATATTTTCATTTTTAATACTTCCTCGATACTGGTCGAGTTACATTCGTTTCAAGCATAAAAATAAGGACATTGAAACAAGTTTTCCGATTTCCAATTTCAAAGTCATTACGAAAGGCAACGAATTCTAGTATAATTCAATAGAATTGTTTGGTTTCCAGACTAAAATAAATGTGTTGAGTACAATGTGGAGAAAATGTTATTTGTGTGTTAATAAAGTTTTTAAATTTGGATCTAAAAAGGTCATATCGTTTTTTTTATTATTTTAATGATTCTACGATCATATAAATATTATGATGGCAACAGTTGAGGCGATTTCTATTAGTGCATGCACTTAGGAGTACATGTGTACAAACGTATTTGTTTTGCATGAGAGGGTCGGTTTACATGTTTACCAGTACATAGGTTTTTTCGTCGTCTTATATATCTAGTCCTAAAAGCTACCTAAAATTCGCCCTTAAGTGAACCTTAACAGTTTATTAGTTGGTACCTCTTGCTGATATGACGGTGACGGAAAGGAATGCTTAAGTCAACGATTACAGTCAGGACATGACAGATATTAATTGATAAAGCAACTAGAAAGCGATATTCCGAAGACTACAGCTTCAAATACTACTTGTTCAAATACTACTAATGACGAGTTAATGATTGTGAAATTACTATTTTAATTTTTAATGGAAGTCAACGTTACTTTCATATTAAAAGTATGATTTTACAAAATTTCAAATCGTTTTACTATTTACCTCAGCAGAAAAATTAACCTAGTACAAAGTAAAATATTTCTCATCATTGCCGAAAACATGATTTCTATATGTGGGCGTTAATAAATTAGATCCAGCTAAATAAGATGTCTTAAACCTTATAAGATAGATTGAAACTGTTTCATATTAATACAATAACTGTTAGTCTGATAGTTAGTAACAGCGAGTTGGGTGTTTAGTTTTTTCTATAGGGTTCTTGAAGTGTTGTCGGTTATATTGTCAGAGGTGTCATTGTCGCACAAGTTACTCTCCAACAGACTCTACCAGTTTCAAGCGCTTTTGTATCGCTGTGGTATATGAATTCACTTTAGGTGCTTACGTCCCTGTTTCAATGTTACATTTGTATTTTAAAAATTTGTACTTAACATTAACATGTTTTAATCGATTTATAAATTATATTCTATAGTGATGTTATTTTTTTTAAAGAATTTTCGGCGAAAATGTATAAGCTCCTAGTGAAATTGTCTTTGCGGTGATTTTTTTGCACTCCATGAGAATCTTTTTTCCGAAAAATGATATAGTATTTCATCATCTCTATTTTTTGTGATTGGTAAATGTGGTATTCATGGAAATGGCACGTTTTACGGCATAGAAATTCATAATTGAAACAAAGTTTTACATGAATATACATGAATACAAATTGCAAAAAATATACGCATGTGAAGTCACCTGAAGGACATAGACAGAAGGTTTTATTTATTTAAATATATTAATAAGAAATAAAAAAAATGTTTAGTTACAGAATTGTTTAGTTTTATTAAACGCTATATGCAACATTGGCAATGTGTAAAAAATATTTAGGTCCTTAATAGGTAGACATTTTTCTTAATTTAATTCTATTATGTAAGCGTGGTAAAGAATAGTTTCTCCATTCCAGTGCATATTGCTTAATAAGATTAAAACAAGCGAGACACGGAGGCGGTGTTCAAAAGAAAAAACTATGAATAAAATTTTTAATTGAAGGAAATTGTTCAATCTTCTCCGACTACCTTTGATTCGTTCTCTCAATTGATATATTAACACTTGTACTGTTCAATATTAAAATGCTTCCTTCAGAAGAAATTAAATTATTACAATGTATACCTATGATTATGTTGTACAGAACCTTAATATTCGAATAGAAAGTGAATGAATAAAGCTCTATTTAAATATATGATTTCAAAATATTTCTAAACAGTTACGAACACTAGTTTCGATTAAAAAGTGTCATACTGAAATTTCACTTCTGTGACAAATTGTTCATTTCAATGAACGTGTCCAATAATTTAACGGTCTAATTGATTGGTGTACTTAATTTCACTTTAAAAATTCTAACTGTAAAATATGGGAACATAATAACATCAAACCACTTATCCGAAGTTAGTTTATTTGGTATATATATTAGTTGAAAGACATGCACGTGTGTAATAAGTCTAGCCCTATTCAAGAGGTTCTTGATTCTTTTGTTCTAAACAAAATATACATGCATTACAGCTTTATTTCTAGAAACCATAAAAGTGATGATAAGAAATAATGGATTGTATTTAGTTTTGGAATAAGTTTAAAGTGTTGCAGATATTTTTACTTTATTTCTAACATAGGTACTTCTTACAATGTTTATTGAATAGCAACGAATATTGCAAGCAAACGTTCCTCTTGGTAATACTTTCATTTATAAAAATCAATGTCTGGAGTTAATAAAAAGCTTTTACGGACTTACGTTGGAAAAATCAATTTCCCTGAAACTATAATTAAATACGAAAAATATTAAAAATTTAATCCAATGCTATTTTTATATTGTATTGATATGAAACAGAAATATTATTATGGATATTTCTTTTGTAAGGTTTAGATTCAATATTATTGTTTGTATAAGTACAAATTATATGTTGATAGAGACTCGAGATATAAATAATATTGTAAAAAGAAACTTAGTATACTTTAATTCCCTAACAAGCAATATGAAAATTTAAAATGGTGCAAAATAACTCGGTTAGTCGATAAAATAACTAGTGTTAAGAAGTTCATTCAACATATATGTTTTTAAATATTCCGTTTTCTAATGTCCACTTGTGCAAATCAGTTAACAATATTAAAAACAAAAGACAAATATTTCATTGCGTTTCATTCATTATAGAACGAGGATACACGCAACGTGAACTCGTGTTGATCTCTGTGAGTTCTTTTATTATTGTGAGTAACGTTGGACAGCTTTAAAGCTACATTTAATTTTTACATTATGTTGTATATAAAATAAATAGCACATACTAATGTTACACGTATGATTTAAGTAACAACAACAGCGAGATTGTTTGCAAAAAAATATATTTAGGTAATCAAAAATATATGTACTATGAATTTAGCAATATTATCGTAATAAAAGTAAAAGTTATTTTCCATCAGAGCCATTATCGTATCTGTTTCATTTAGCAAAAAAAAAAAAAACAGATTCACAGAATGAGTGAGTAATGTTTCACAAAATTTTAAAGTTAATAATATATTTCTGACAAATAAAATGGTTTGCATTACATCAAAGGTTTATTGAAAATAATGTATTCTGAAAAACATATATTTTTTTACCTAATTAAATTGATTACAGCACATGATGGAGGTAAAATTTTTTAAATTAAACATACGATGTTTTAATCAGAACTGGTGTTTAATTTTTGTCTCCGATTAATAAACAGTTTAAGAGGTCAAATCACTTAATTTCCTTGGTTACCTAAATTAAACAAAAAAGAAACAAATAATTGTTTCAAACCGCATATCAATTCAAATCAATAGACTCTTTTACTGTGAGGTCCAAATTCGCAAAGTTTAACTACTATATTTACATCTGTTTTTATTTAGGCTCTTTAACAATAAATTCATACGTAGCAGCGCATAATTCTCTACAAAATAATGATTAAAAAAAAATCAAATTTTATCCTGTCCATTTCAGTTTTACTATGTAAAATCGAAAAATTTTTAGTATATTCATGTACACTTGTTAATTAATCCGTGCATTGCGAAGTATCGAATACCAGATGAAAAACAAATTCGTTTTTAATAAAAATGTTTTTGATATCGACATTAATAAAGCGCCGCAGAGGAAATTCAGTTTCAGATGTCCTTTTGATGTATCAATTACCTTAAAAGCATTTCTAATGGATTCGTATGCATTTGCAATCACGGTCTATTTGTTTTTCACATTTGTCCAGCGTATGAATTGCTATTGATTTGTTAAATAGAACTATATTCAATGTAAAAGACTTTTTTTGAGGAGGAGAGCCTACTTGTGGAACCACAGCTCGGACGTGAGCTGGCTGGACCGGGCAAGTACCACCCTCTCACAGAAGATCGGAGTGAAGTGGTCTTCAATGGCTGCGTTTCGTCTGATGACTGAGAGAGCCGGTTGCCCTTTTCCTTGTTCCTGTCCCGTCTCCCTCAAAAACAAGGTTGGCAACGCATCTGCAACATAAGACATTTACGGATGCCCATGGGCGACGTCGACTACTAGCTATCAAGTAGGTCCCCTGCTTTTGCCACCATTCTCATAGAAAAAATAAATATTTTATTATGTAACATAATTTAAGCAGTGACTTTGTTTATAATATCAGTATTAAGGGTCCGGATAGTTCACTTCGCGAACGTAATATTCATAGTTCATAGTCTTTGATAACGAAGATTGATAATAGAAATGTAGTTTTTTGGTGTTTATATGAATAAACCATAACGATTGCTGGTATCACTTAACTTATATTGCTTTAGTAACTTAACGTTAGCGGTATGTAGTGTCTAAAATGTTTCATAAAATAAAGACACATTATAAACTACGAGTTTCCTATTTTTTCAATACTATTTTTTCAAATAGCACATCGATATGTATTGTTATAAAAATATTCAGGGAGATGAACAAACAAGAATTTCAACAGTAGGTATCTACAAATTAAGGCACGACTAATTGACACAGGAAGTTTAAAAAATATAAAATATTTTGTATTTTACTTTTATTTAAATTCAGTCCGTTTGTTCATGGCGTTTTGAGCTTATTTTTCAGCATGGCCGGTGAAGCGACGTGAGTTTAAATCAAATATGGAGCAAGCAAATATGGGAACTAGTTATTTTAGAAACATCATTATAGTACATGAGATAATAATTATTGTATTTTCAGCTACTAACATGTGTTACGCCTTCATTGTATACAATAATTCCACATTTTGTATGTCCATCTAACCATATAGATATTCGATGTAGAAATAATATTTCAAATACATTTGTTTGAATATTTTTTATAAATTAAGTTGCAGTATTTTATAAATTTTATTAAGTTTCAACTGTACATTAAAATAACAGTTGAAAAGTCAAGGAATAATTATAACAAAAAAATATATCCAATATTTCCTAGAGGGGCAGAAGGCTTAAAAAGTTAACACGTTTTTAATAACTATGAAGTTGATTAGTATGGCTGTACGGATTATATTTTCATTTTAAATAAAATAATTTATAAGCTATATATTTCCTTTTTTACTGAGATATTATTAACAGAATGATTTTTTTAATACTATATTATACCACGAGTATGTTGAAAACTTTCATGTTAAATAATAAAAAAAAAATTAAATGTTCGACTCAATATTATTGAGATGTTTGCAACATTGTCAACATACCAACTGCTAACTATTTTATATTTAATAAAATTATTAGGACGTGTAGAATACTCTACTCTATCTAATTGAGAGCGTAGTCCGTTATGACCCTACAATAACATCATAATAATTTCATAATAGTTTTTCTAAACAATATAGTTTACCATAATTACAAACATAAAGTTGGTGTTTTTTTTATATTCCTACTTGCATCAGCATTAAAAGTGGCTTCGACGGTTGTTACGATAATTATGAGTTTTGAACAAATATTTTTATTGCTCACTTAACAGAAATGTTAAATCTAAAACACAGTTTTGTATTTCGTCTACCTTCGCTCTGGAATTTAACATTCCATTTCTTCACAGACTTTCATGATTAAAGACTCGTCTTCAGCTATCTTTAGAGCTTTTAAATTTTTACTTTTGAGTCATGAATTAGTACTAACTTTAAAATATTCTTATTTTAATAATCAAATTTGATATTATTTATTTCAATATCTTTTTATCTTTTTAGCTTAAAAACATAATTTTGTTTTATTTTTAAACTTTTAAGTCTCTGTTTATTTTCGGATATATAATTACTTGACCAATCTACTGTATAATGGAAAGTCGCAAAAAAAACCCTTGCACCGCTGGGAAAAGGAAAATTAAAACGCAGCGGGATCTGCTTCCGTCACGTCTACCTATGGAATATAAAAGAAGATTTAATTTTCTATTGTAGGGGTTAAATTATTAATACGTTGAGACAAAACCTACTTGAATTCTCAACGCCTATGGACGGTAGTGAAAGTAAACATTTAAATAAATAAATAAAAACTAACGACCCATCTTTATAGTATTCCGTATAAACAAATCACATCATTTATGTAAACAACAATATAAATAAGATTATTTTGGAATACCTATAAGATGTTTGCTCTTAAACTAAATATACACATATCATGTAATTTACTCGTAGAATTACCTAATTCTTATTGCGTTGGATCGATCAAGTGAAGACCTCAACAAAAGCTCCTGTAAACGTAATCACCAGGAAGGCATCGATACGAAAGGAATGGCGTCGAATTGTCAATCGAGCCACTACTCAAACTGATGACCACGACCACTCTTTCAGGAGTGACACCGACCGTGAAGAACAATTATTTCCATCTTAACTTCAATTCTTTATGTGTGTGTTTAAGACAGTTCTCCCATCAATGAGTAAGTTTATTGACGTAACATCAATTATAATTTAAACAATGACATACCTGAAATTCAAACTAGACATTTGTTTTGTTAAAATCGATATAGTATTTTATGGCGTATACATAAGTACCACATCCCAGACTTTGATGACAAAATAATAATATGAATATAAAATTTAACATGTTTGACTAACTTACCATTCTATATACGAGATGAAAAATTGAGATTATATTATCGCACCTAGATCATTTATTTAAAATAAAATAATATTGAATTAAATATAAATTGACAAATATAGAGTTTAATATTCATAGACACGAGCAGGCTTTGAACATACCAATTAAAAAGTATTGTTTTCACAACTGGAATGTGTTTTATATTCTAGTTCCGAGGTTATGTGGTATGTGGGTGTATGTGGAGGTATCATTGAATTATTAGATTTCTAATCTATTTATGTTTGCAAACACCTCCACATTGTGGAATCACTATGAAATCCGCTTATTGATTTGTTAAATCACAAAAGCCCAGTCGATTGCAGAATTACTAGGATTCAATAAACGTGAGTTGTATTTATTAAATACAAAACCATCGTTTTCGGTTTTGTTTTAATTATTAATTAAACGGTTTTAAATGAACTATAGAACTAATTATTGATTCTAAATGTATAATACATAATAATATCATTGAATGCCTACATTATATTATTTATTTAAAAATAATCCCATATGATTCTATATACGTGACGTTTACTATTTTTTTTTTGTCCTACCGAATTTAATATTATGCTTTGTTACAAAATTAAATCATTTGAAATTATTAGATCAATTTATTTTTAAACATATATAAATTAATACGTTAGAAATAATTGGAATATGTTTTAATTAATAGGTAGAGAGTGTCAAGATTTTCTAGCTGTTATAAGCACCTTTAATAAATTACAGGAACATAAAATTGTCGCCGTACATCAACGAGCATTAGTGTCAGAACCGGGATGTCACTTAGAATAAAAGTATTTAAAATTATTATTATTCAGAGACTATTGACGCGATAGGTAAACAAACAGCATTGTAGTTTTAGGCGACATTCACATGGGACAACTTGTGCAAATAAGAAAATGTTTACATTTCAATGTTTTACGCGATCGGTTTAAAACGAACTGAAATTTTTTGATTGTTTACAAAAGGATTCGCTACGTTTTTTACAGATATCTGCATTTCGTTCAGCAGTCGTGACAAAATCCTGTTTTGTCAGCTTTCCTTTTGTAAAAAATAAAAAGTATCGACCAATGTTCTTTGTTACATTTATATAGAACCAGCAAGAAATAATACATTTGTTACATATTTTAGCGGTTAGTGACAGATTAAAAGTAAACTATGATTTTTTTACACATAGACTTTTTATAAGGCAGTTTACATTTATGTTTTCTAGCATCAGTAGGTATATTCAATCTATTATTGTAATGTTTATTATTATCTACAAAGTAGGTAAAGGATATTTGTTATATGTTTGTCTTTATATGTATGAAAGTAGGTACTTATTAAACACAAAGGTCACAGTATTAGTCAGAATCATCCATAATAAGAATTTATCACGGTCTAAAAAGTGAAACAAAGAATTTATTATGATATATTTACAATTTAATCATGATATTACTATGGTTTAAAATTTAATTGGTCTAATAGTGTGCAACGATGAGAAACAGATCAGAACGGGTTTGACAGGGATCTCTCACAAGCCAATTTATGTAAGGATCATTCCATGTACCTATAATACAGAAATGTGACGGCGGCCTTCCTCACGGAGATTCAAAGTAGGTTCATACGTCTGTAAAGATAACTCTGCATTGAAGTGAAACGAGCTCAAAAAACCAAGAACATAAATCTTCTCAAGATGCTAATTGTACAATTTTATTTAACAAGTACTTTTTTAATAGTTTAAACAATTTATATGAAATAATATATTGTCTTAAAAAATATTAATAGTTGTTTAATTTTTAAAATTTTAAAAAGTATTGTAATAACTTTAAATAACTACATTTTTTATTCCTTAATCATTTTCCTTAAAGTGAAGTGACTATAAAAGCTATTTAGATCATAATAATTTGTACTGGAATGTTTGTCCGAGCTCTTAGTTTGAAACCATACACAATTTTAAGTGTACACTTACGTAATGTGCACTAATAAATATTTAAATGCATTAATTGAATGCAGCCATCTAAACATCCTGGTGACGTGTATTAATTTATTGATGAGCAGTTCACTGTTCATGTTTTAAATGCGAATCACTTATCTGTCATTCATCCCGGTTGGTTAAAATGGTTTGCTTAAAAAGATTTTTTTTAAACATTACGAATTACAGACATTCCGAATATATTTTTAAATACTTCAGAGCAATTAAGACAATATCTAACAATTGAAAGCATTGTCCGCTTCGCATCGAATCCTAAATCCATTTTTTTTCGAACAACTCTGTTTCTGAATTTTACTAGAAATTATTCTTTTACCATTCTATATGTGGCGCCACTTTCTTCATAAAGACGTATGTACATAAAACACAATTCATTGATATTCTTTCTTACACACAATCACAGTCCTTAGCCACGGGTACATAGTTAAAAACAAAATTACTTAACGGCATTCTAATTTTATAAAAGGTATAAATGTTAACAATGTCCCTGTTCAGAAAAATTTAAAACCAATGTTGAAGAAAAATAAACATATCAAAAAACGGCTCAGTTTTTGTTCTCATCAACAAGTTCTAATGACGGTGACGGTGTATCTCAGGAGAGTTACTGTTCAAGTTTGGAGAAAACTAAAGTGAGAAAATAATGATATACTATAAATTATAATCATTGTTTACTTTTGCATGCTTAAGAAATATTATAACGAAGAGGAATGAGGGTACAAATTCAAAGATAGATAATTAATAATATAATATGATAACACGATTTGACAGTAAAATTAAAATATGGTTCTCATTCTTACATCTTAGGACGATCGTTACTTTTATAAACAAATCCTAATTAAATAAAAAGAAGAAAAAAGCTCCAAATTGTTGTCAAGTGGGCGACTGAATAAAAAGAATCACTCAATCTAAATTCATTAATTCAAAATCTCGAATCAATATTTTCAAACAAATCCAACTGTAACAAAAGAACATGTGAATTATTGCAAACAATATCTTATAGACAAAAGGATTTCATTAATTTACGAAGGGAAGCATCGCACCGCTATTTACAAAGTAGCCCTTAGGACTTTCGCACCTTCTTCGACTAGGTACGACTGGTTACATTGATGAAAACAAAACTGTCTCACTTGTACAATCATTTTCGTATACAACCCTTTTGAAGCAGAAAGGCTATGTGCTAAAATTAGATATCAGACAGACTTATTTCTAACTTTCGAGATCGGAACATTATTGATGTTACTTAAGGCTTAATTACCACCAAGAACCCCAAAACTACGAGCTGCTAGAAATAACTTGTTTACTATTTGCCTTTTGCTCCTATTCAAAAATATTTATCATATTTATCATAAGTTATCGCATCAGATGCATTAGTGTACCTAGAATATTTTTTAGAATACCCGAACACCTTATTTCTAAAGTACGATGCAACTTTCACACGAAAGATAATGCGAACCTTAGGCTGGAGAGTAAATATTCAGATATCAGCCTTTATCTCGGAACAATGTATCACATAATTCTTAGCATCACATGACACACAAAATGCAACGTCGTGTCCATCGAGGCAGATGTGCTTATCGCTATGCAAAACACTTCTGTTTCTGCTCCAACAAAGTGGCATCACATTTTGGCCAAACTCAGTCTTTCAAGCTGCAGCGTATCGGGGTATGCACAAAACGTAAAAAAATCAGTGCACATGAACAAAACCTTCATGTTTTCTTAAGCGATTACTTCAATTATTCGAAAAGATATTGCACCCAAAAATTTTGTAAAACTAGAATAATGTTTGGTAAATGAGTCAAAGATTTTAATTTTTCTGAAAACTTTCCTTCGAATCAAATATTAACAACTAGTTGGTAATTGAAAATTGATTCACAATCACTACCAGGGTCAATTGATTGATTATAATTCAGACAATTCGAATGCATCTATCTCTATCTGTTTATTTCAATCCAATTCATTAAAGTCAATGCCTTGAATCATCACTAACTAAACATATCTATCATCTAGAGTTTATTACCTAGTTAATTTTAATCACTGATTAATAATATTTAAAATATATTTTACTCATTCTCCTTAACATTATATTGTCAAAAATTCTATAAAGCATCAGAAAATAACAAACATATCAGATGAACGGATACAATAATGTCAATATTACAAACTGACACTTCAAATTTATTTATTTGTATGAGTAGATTAATGGCAATGAGTCCAGTGTTAATAAAGTAGCGCCATCTACATAAAGAAGTAAAATGGTTATGGCTTGCAAAATGATAGAAATGAGGCAGATTGACTCAAGATGGTTGTAATCTGAGTATAGAGGACAAAATTATTCAAATATGGCTGATTGGATAAATGACGTAAAAAAGTTACATGATATCTTAACGATATAGTTCGTGAGCGACCTCTGGTAGCAATGTTGTGCTTAAAATAGCTTAGTAGTTCGAGGGAACTGTTTTAATAAGTAGTTATTGTAGACCTCCAGCCAACAACCGATAGATAGCGTTGAACATTTTTTGTATTACAAAAGAGAAAATAATTGTAATACCTAATACAAAATTGTCAATATAAATTGTGTAAATTTAACTCAAAATGCTTCATCAATATTTTAAATATAATATAGATATCTAAATTAATGTTACCGTCACCCGTTTTAAAGATAAAATATATTCATATTGCAGTTCCATATACGTTCTCAATATATTATAACCTAAGATTATAACATTACACTTCACTTCCTTAGCTCTTACCCAATATGTCGTTTTTATTCCAAATAAATTTTATCTTACGTATACAAATTCCAGTGAAATAAATTAAGTTTGGAGTAGTCCTTTTACCGAGTACCAAATCTTCTCTTATCCGGACCGGAATTTTTGGCTACAAGATCTATAGGATTCGGATATGGACATTAAAGCTTACGGTTCCTTGGGAAACAAACATCCCCAAAGACCATACCATCAAGGTCAATAAATATTACGAGCTCACTCGAATTAGATTCGTCGTAGATTTGTACGCAGTAGAAGTAAAAGCGAGAGGTACAGTTAAATCTCCCTATAACCTACTAAAAGAATTGGGCCTGTCCAGAACTCATTTTAATTTATTCTTGGAACGTACTTCGAAGACAGCCCTTGTAGGTTCTTTTTAAATTTGGTTAGGTAGAGAAAGAAGAGCTTAGACGGTGGAAAGAAGAGCTTGCGCCTGGGTCGCAAGTCCCAGGCACCGTTGAAGCTCCTCTCCCTGCAATGGACCCGCAGGGTTAAACCATTGAATACTAAGAGGTTTCATCTCATTTTATTGATACAGGAGTAAGTGAACTTGATTGTTTCAATTTGTCAAATGTGTATTGAAGATAACAGCCTTTTTAAGTGATTGGTGAATATTGCTCCATATCAATTTACATAAATATAAAAACTGAATTATTGTATTTGTTGTCTGTCATGTGTATTTGAATAGGCTGATAAATGTTTATTTGATTATTATCATTCATAATGCCAAGGTTCATATTTATACCAAAATTTTCAGTGAATGAGGATCTTATGATTAACTCCATTTCATATGAAACAAAACGCCTTACTTCTACCTCCACTTGAATATGCACAGAGGTGTTTTAGTACTATGTATTTCTAAATAGTCTTAAATATCTTAGTTCTTCTCTTTGCTCTTTTAGCGCCGTCACATGTTTGAATGTTTTAACAGCGATTATGACTGAATTTTTTATAACTTAAATATCATGGTAATGGATCGTTTGCAACATTTTTAAAATACTTTTTAACTGTAGAATTAGGTCACTTCTTCTAACACCAGTCCCACGGGTTCTTAACAGCAGCGTTGTCTTATAGTACCAGATATGAAAGAAGTTTTTTGTGTCCAATAGTCATTAATAGGTTTTTGGATTTGACAATTTTATCATTTTGAATATTATAAAAGTATTAAACAGAATATTAAAAAAGTATTAAACATTAATTGTTTCAGTCTCCGGAGGTAAACAGTTTTCGATAGGTAATAATTCTGATTGAAAACGTTTATTAAGACCATTCCATTACAAAAGAGACCCTTATAACAGTTCTTATTTAAAATATCCTCCAAGCTTTGATTAAGTTTTACACCGTTGATTAATGAAGATCTTCATTAAATTCTTCATAAGAATATCGTCAATTTATTGAATCGTTATATGTATAACAGAGTGAAATAAGTATAATATGTAGGAAGTAATTTTACGTCCATGTGCTCGCTACGATTATTATGCTTGTTCAGACCAGAACAGTGTCTTAATTTCCAGTCAAAGTATGTGTAACAACATAGATACACTAGATAATCTTATCTAGTCCAATCAATTGCTCTAGAGCACTGCTTCCTGACAGCGCTAGATCCCACACTTCAATAGAGACGGTCATTATATGAGGGAGGTGCAATTGAGAATTCTAACAACCACCACACTCCACTTCCCGTACAAAGCTCAACAGATTACTACTGACTTAAGAATTTGAAGTTTTTTTTTATGTGGACAAATTGATTTAATATGCAACGGCCCACACCGCTTACAAAGATATTATTTAAATGTATAAAGAATATTACAGACATTGGTTAGCTTAATACAAATTCTTAATAAGTCATGTTCCCTTGGTCATTTGAGTTCGATATTAAAATGTTAATATATTAGGTATTTCTTAATGAATTTTCATTGTATAAATTCGCACTGGCGTAAAACTTCGCTGGAGCAATGTTGTTATTTAGTATTCATACTAAAGGTACAATCTTTCGTTCTGAAATATTATAACATAAATGTAAGTAAATACTTAAAGGGTATTGGTTAAGGTAACTGATAAATAAAATGAAGCCTGCCCGATGTTGTAAAAGGGTGTCACGATTTCAGAACACACCCCTATACATCACTTACAGTATTATTTGTATTAGATATACTTTAATGTCATAGAATGTTACACAGAAGATCTTAAATAGAGTTGTTTCCACTGAAAGCTCAGTTAAATTGTATAATTATAATAAACGGTACATTATGGCGAACCATTACTATCTAATGAATATTACTTATAATTAACGATATTGACACATTAATTGAATAACCACAAATGTGAAAATTTCATATTGATATTATATAGATATAAGTAACCACAATTACAAAATCATTCATCATTATATTGTTCTCTACGTTTCTAATACATATATAGTTATATAATAGACACTTATATTTTTAAATTTACGATTAATTTGTAATATAACACTAACTTACAGCAAAACAAAAAAATAAAAGAGTTTCGACAAGGAGAAGGTGAATCAGAGTAGATGTAAATTAGCCTAAATGTGAGACAATAAAGAACAGGGTTGGTATCGAGTAGTTGCCCTCACTAGACTCGGCGGACCAGAGCACTGACGCGCCTATGTCTGACTCGCTTCTTTACTGTCCCATCGTACAACCTACAACGTACAACGCACTTCGCACATAGTGCCGGGTTCGTGGTACGGCGCCTACTAAAGCCTACTATACAATACACGATCTGAATACCGTCGCGCTCACTGTGTCAGTTCTGTTGGTGTGTGACGACGTGATGGGAGGCGGGAGTACCGTGGTAGGGGTGAGCTCGCTCGATGTTATTGTCGACGGTCATTCGAGCCAAAGGGCGCGAGCGATTGCGGCGCCTCGGCATACGGTAACGTTAGCCTCAATATAACTATGTCATCTATTGTTATAAAGTAGGTGGATATCGCGTGTTGTGACCATCATTTCTATTCTATCCCTAATCTTAACTCTTACATCCGAGGCTAATGGCAGTGATGGTCAGCAGTTGTCGGGAGGGACGCAGACGTCGACCTTTCCCCAATAATGACGAACCAAATTATACTCGAAATGAAAAACCTGTACTAGTAAACATCGAATATATAGTTGATTAATCTATGTTGGACGCCAACAGGTCTGCGTCCGATGCTAGGTACGGTGTCTGGTGTTCGACGCCGGCTACTATTCTACACTAAAACTAATATCATTTAGTGTCCCGGGCCCAAACAGATCGGGATCTGCGGAACACTTGCTATGATATCTACTCATTATGAACATCCATGAATTTCATCAAATATACATATTCTACTAGCCTAGGTTTAAGATAAGAGAGTACGTGAATATACTTGCTAATTGTCCAACTAGCGACCGACCTCCCGCCTTTCTGCCGGTGAGGCCAGGATGAGATCGTGACCTCGGTATTACGAATCTAGGGACAAATTAAAGTAACAAGTCGTCCAAACCAAAGTTCCCAACGCTCCGCCACTTAACTGCAGACCCTCATACAACAAGACAGATATCCCGACAATAGTCGAGAACGTTTCTACACCCCGAAACTGCTATATAGGCCTGACGACTGCTCACAACTAAATATTAATATGAAAGTTCAGAATTGGTTTACAAACGTTCCAGATATAGAAACCTCTCCGGTGACACATGTCACTAATCCAGGTTTGATGTTACCACGCCGGTTTACGAGGAGAAAATCAATTGAACTATAAAATTATAACAGTCTTAAATGAATACATTAATGAACAATATTAAAACAGTGTTAGCGCGCGTTCTTGTGACTGAAGTGACGGGGGATGAAATGATGGTGAATTGGGAAATGATGATAGAAAATTAATGACGGTGATGAATGATGGAGGTGATGGAGGGGGGAGGGGGAAGGGTCGTGGGCTGATGATGCGCTAACTCGACGAGATGGTAGCTCGCTAGAAGTGCGATGGCGGCTTTTGCAGCTCTGCGACATCGCTGACTGATTATCATTAATTAATTGGACGATCATTAAACCCGAATGTACAATTGATTCCTTACCTAATATAATAACTAGAGATTACATACTAGGATTACACAATATCATGAAAAAACAGTCTTACAGGCATTTTTTTGTCATATCAAAAAGGGTGTAAATTGTAAAAATCTTTTTAAATTTTGTAAAAACCAATATTGTACACGAATCAAAAGCGATCGCGCCTGGGTTGTTGACCCGCGTGTTGATCCCAGCGCGTCGCGTTCATTGTCTAAACAGACGAATTTTGATACCAATTATATATAACACTTAATTAATTCACAACTTTCATGTGCCTTATCTGTGAAGATCATAAGTAAACATTAAATTAATTGAGTATATTATAGTTACTGAAATATATTGTGGAATAATATGAATAATAAAAGTCATGAAACGCTCCCCACTAGAGACTAGGTGTAGGATAAAGACATTTAGGATAAAGACATTAAAATGCCTATACTAAGCCAGCTTCCATACTTAACAATACAATGATTCTTGAATGCCAATACTAATGTACGCTTAATTTAAATTTCTATGCTATATAATTTATTTGATTATATGTTTACCTACTCCTGTAAGTACCTTAACAACCGATTACTTATCTGATACAATTAATACATGAAAAATTATATTGGGCAAAGCAATCGAATGTAATAAACCAATTATATAAAAAGCTTCAAAACATTACATACATGAAATAAAAAATTCAAATAATATCAAAAAGGCCGATGCTCGATCACCCCAACACATCGAGCGATAACTGAACCATAACCAATCCAAACAAATTAAGCGCAATTCATAATAAAGACGGACTCCCGTCACGAACTGATAATACGGGAAAGACAAATGGATTTATACGCTTACAATATACAGATTGATACGAGTCTGACTCCTAAATGTATAATCAACTTGTAAGTAAGTATGGTAGGCTTGAATGCCGTACTTTATATATTTTATAGCATTTACTTTTCTTTCTCCTTCTCCTTCTCTTTCTCTTTCTCCTTTTCCTTCTCTTTCTCCTTTTCCTCCTTCTCCTTCTCTTTCTCTTCCGGCTCTTTCTCTAGCTCCTTCTCTTGCTCGTCGCCCTGTACAACAAAAAATAAATGTAACAATTATACAAAAATCAAATCATCTAGTGACGATGATACACTTGTAGCTTCCTTACCTTGCCCTTCTCGGCGTCATCAGCGGGCTTCTCGGCTTCCTTGGCACTCTTTTCGGTGGACGACCACAGTTCGTCCCAATCGGGGTAGGCTCGCTCTTTGATACGTGTGACCAGTCCTACGAGGTTGGGGAAGGACTCGGCTAGAGCGTCCCGCAGGGCGTGCTGCACTTCCTTGTCGATGAAGTGCAACTGGGCCAAGTTGGCGAAAGCGACTACATCCAGCTGAGGAACGAAATATTCACGTTTAGACTCCCTGACCTCAAGAGGTATTAAAACACAACTCGAATGAATAATTTATTTTATTACATTCTCCAAACATTAAACGTTATTATGAAAAAAGAGTGATCTGTTAAGGGAAAACCTAAAAATATTTGTAATTAAATCAAAACTTTGTACCATACAACTTTTATAAAAGCTCAAATGGTGAAGTCATAAAATTATACGAAGCATTTATTCTATTTATATCGCTTCCGGGAGACAAGCACATGCAAGGGGGAATCCTGTCACTCCCAATGGGATGTTGGGGGGAGGGTTTGTTAGCTCAGAGTAAATTCGCAGACTGGGGGGATCTAGGCGAGGCCGTATCGGTCATGACCTAACGCACCGAACACCCCCCCCCCTCCGTTGTCGCCCCCACACTCTCCCCACTCGCTCAGACGAGCCGGCAATAGTGTGCAGCTCTATTGATTTACCTCCCAAACAAAGAACTTTACTATAGTAATTCCAATGTTTTTTAACAGTCAGAACTCCAGATTGAAATATGGCAAAGCATTTGGACCAAAGCCAAGTAGCACATTTAAAAAGTTTCTACTAAATACCGTTCATAATTCAAAGAAATATAACAAAGACAATGCAGAACTATCTTAATTATGCTTTGCAGTGAGCCCAAAATCAAGAATCATATGGTATAACCAAACAATTGAAAAAACAATAAGCATTTACAACAAATATTTTTACCAAAATATAATGTTCATTTGTTTTGGTAATAAACGTCACAATGTAATAAAAAGTAAACAGTTAAATTAATTTCTTATTAAGATTTATAAAGTCTTATGAGGGTTTTTAAAGTTCGGGGAACGATTATCATCCCGCGCCCAACACCCACCCTGACTGTCTCGATGGTGTAAATATACCTACGGCTGAGAATGATTGTATATGAATACGGAGACCATGGCTAACAGTAATTAAAGCAATATTAAAAAGAATTAACCTACATTTATGAACATATCGAATTACCTGGTTTTGCATTATATGTCTTGAAAAAAGTTTTCATAAAATTCGCAATCGAAAAATTATTAACTAACCAAAATTATAAATCCCCAAGTCCTAAAAAGTGTCAAAAATTCAAAGTTATGAAACAAAGAGTACTCACAATGGTGGGCTCGTCTCCGAAGAAGTACGGCTTATCGGAGAGCAGATCAGAGAGTACGCGGAGATCGTTCTTGCCGAGTTCGATGATCTCGTCTTGGCTGTGAACGCCGATCCCATGGGCCTTCGCCTTCTTCATCCCCTATTGACAAAACAAAAATGTTGAATGATCTAAATCTGAATCGTTGGATAGATAAGAGGTAGAATAATAAGTCACTAGACACTGACCATGTCGGTCGTACCGCTATCACAGCCCGAGATCAACTACGTGTAGTTCAACAGGTTGCCGGTTATTTAACTACTGCTGACAATATGGCGTCTGCAACGCATCGGGGAAGGGGGAAGTGCAACATGCGCCGCAGATGAAATGGGGGCCTTACATAAGGGGGGAGATTGCACGTATATTAAAATCTACCCCCAGACATATAAGGGCCGATCTAAATTGAGCTGCGAGACCGTTGACTCTAGGAATTCGATACCTGATGATATCTACTAAGTGGAATCTTTATTTACAGTCTATACCTTAACACAAGAAATATTCTTTAAAACAAAAAGAAATATTTCATAATTAATTGAATGTCACATATTTTATAATTTTTTATGTAAATGAAATTTTAATAAAACCGTAACGATAACATAAACAAGAGATTAAAGGGAACCTCACTGTTTTTTGAACAAAGAATAATAAACGTTTTCTTTTCTTACCTTACGTCCAAGGGAGAACTTGAAGCAGAAGTTCAGAATAGGGTTCGGCAGGCGCGTGTTTAGAGCATTCTGCAAATTAACTTGGTAACCCTTGATCATGCTGTCAGGATATTTGGCACGCCACCAGAAAATCACCCAAGAAAGATGGTTTTCGATCATAGACGCCATGGCGTGGGCAACCACCCGCTGATCAGGGGTCAGACCTGTGGGGGCAGAAGTGAAGTTTTTGATTTAATATAGAATGCGTTCAATGCACATGCGCAGTGTGCAGGGTCTAGCCCCCTTATCTAGGTTTCAGGTCGTCCCGGACATCTACCTGGATATCTCCCCCGGTATTGATTTAACGGGAAACGCCCGCTATATACCGTTGTAGATACCAAATATTATATAAATTATGTACAGTTATTGATTTGGTTATTCGCGGACGAGTATGAACATTTACTAAAGATATATTTATTATCAAGCGTTCAACCTAGTTATAAAATGTATATGAGTTAATACAAATAGCATTTTAGTCAAACTTCCAAATCAATTTATAGTTAGACATTGAGACTGAGAAACTGTAAGCTTCTGAACCGTATGATAACGACTCGAAGCTCTAAAATAGAGATAAAGAAAACAATTTTGTTCAAAATTAATTATTATTTCTAATACACTTACCGGCGTCCAAATCTTTAGAAAATTTCTCCGAGAGCTCCTTGATGATGAAGGTGCTATCAGCAATTTCTTCTCCATTCAATTCAACGAATGGAAGCTGGCCCTTTTTGGAGCGGAATTTCGCCTTGTGATCGACATTCTAAAACAAGCATAAAGAACAATTGTATAAAATATTGTCAAGAGAAAAAACTTTTTCTTACAAATTATATTAAATATGAAATGCGATATAGTTAACTAATAAATTGAACAAAGGTTAACTCGCAATAACACAGATATGTGATTAGGATGATAGACTTACATATTCAAGAGAAGTAATTTCACTTTATGTTAAAATATAGGTTCGCGATAGCAATAGTACAAAGTACATTTACAGATGCTTTGATTCTCACGAAATTATAAGGCGACAGCACTTTGCAATGCAAACTCAACATAATATATTAGCATATATGTATACCTACATATTTATTAAACTTTGCATGTTGATTGCAAAACAAAAATCGCAAGGTATCAAAACGGTTATGCGTCATTATTAGAAAAAAAGAAAGAGTTTTTATTTAGTTTTCGAATTGACTTTATTTTCATTGGATAAGTATTGAAGTATAAGATAGTGAAAGTTTACTAACCAAAAAAAAAAAAACAAAAGCTAGTGTTTTGACAAGTCACATACTTTATTCTTACGTATGTTAGAATCCAAGTATGAATTTTAATGCATCAAAAGGGGAGATTTGTTGAAAGCATGGCGGGGTGGAGTGGTTTTATCTGGGATGCAGAGATGTAAGTTTCACAGCCTAGCAACAGCCGGGGTGTCGGAGGACGCATGCGCTCATACCTCAGCCAGGCCAGCCGAGGCGTCTCACCCACACCCCTCGAAAATACACAACTAACAATCAATATAGACGGACGGGTCAAATTACTAATAACTTTTTGATATGTTTTGAAACTTATAACATGGATACGTACATGGTTCGCTTAGTACAAACTGGGTTGTATAGTAATTAAATGTCAACTCGACACAGTATGTATTGTAACCATAAAAGCTCGAGGCGTCCTTATTATATTCAGAGTACATTTGCATATAGGTTTATGAATGTACAATTTTGATTCCGGACCATATACGGTAGTGCATCGGGCACGGCCGACGCCCCCACCGGCCACGCGACTGTCACTCCCCGCCCCCCCTCCACCCCTACCGGTCCCGTCGCAGCCCGGCCACGACCTACTACTCAGCCCCCCAACTAACCGCTCTTACAATTTAATATGATTATTGTGCCAACCTGTTGGGTGCCACGTGTGACTATTCGAGACGAACCGTTACATTTGAATGCACTCCCAAATAATAGTCGTCCTAACTAACAAAATTGTTGAAACGTTAAATCTTTCACTGTATGAGTTTTGGTTATTAATTTTGATATTTTCACTATGGCCTCTGTATCGAAGTTAATAAATAATAAATAAATATATTAAGCCTAATTAAAAAAATATTAATTTGTTATCAATACTAAGTAGTATTCATGATTTTACTATACTATAATTATTATTATTATTATTAATTTTTAATACTGTATTTCATTCACAGAAATGATATTAAACTAAACACAGGCTGAAGTTAATAGACATTTTATCCTAAAACTTGATTGTATATTGCAAAAACGCGAGCAAATAAAATTGCTAAGTCCAAATGCTGAAGTACTTATCTTTTCTTTAATATTTAAAAACGTTAAGTAATTCATATATCATTAGTTTCAAAAAATCAAATAGACAACTCTAACGGACCCAAATATTTCAAAAGTCATCTGTGACTCCGATATGGGTGCATGTGACAATCAAAACTGATCACAAACATACATGCATTGAATTTACACGCAATATATGTATCTGTATTGGTGTCTTGGTTGTGTGTGCGTAGTTATAGTCGCCCGGCCGCGGGTAACCATGGTGACGGGATAAAGCGAGCTCCAGATTCTGGGCGGGGAGCAGCCAGCAGCTGTATTGATTTCGAGCGGAGTTCAGCGTCCGCGTCACCTCCCCCCCCTCCTTCGTGCCCGCCGCTACCCCTCACCCGGGCGATATCAGCCCAATACATTCTAGAAGTAAAGCTACCAATAGCCCGTAACAAAAAAGAGATAAGTAATTATTAGACTACATTTTAAAGTTATATATATAAATTAATTAGCGTGTGCCATTGAATAAATTAAAGAAAAACTTGTATATGTTAAACTGATGCTCGTGCAACATGTTCTTTAAATGCGGAATGCTGTTTAATAACTAAAACAATAACCAAGGCAGCTTGTTACTATTACAGGAATTTTATATCAAAATATGTATATATACGTTTCTTTATATCCAAACAGCAGTAACAAGAGTCTCGTAACAATAGCGGCAATTCAAACATTTTTTTGTATCAGAGCTCGTATTGCTTTACGTAGAAAAAAAATATGCAAACAGCACAAAACATTATTTTTATTTCCATTAACTATCATGAAAATTAATTAATACATTATGATGACTACATGAAAAGTACAAACAATGCTAACTTAAAGTTAACCGCGTAATATACACGAGTATAATCAATAAATTTGTTTGCTACTTAGGATATTTTAACATATATTTTAAGTGTAAATTATTAATCTCAACCAATAATGTTTTTAAAGAATACATTGTATTCAAACATTTCTTGATCATAAATTTTGCCAATAAAATACATATGCAACAATATTTGTCGCTTAATTTATTTAACTATATAACTGTTTACGTTCAATCGAACAGGAACAAACTTAGATTGGTCATTGAATTGATAGTTTGAAATACCGCTACTATATGGAGAGAACTAGCTTATGAACCAAATTTATATACATCAAACAAAGCTACCGGAATTGGAATCAGGTTTCTAAAAGTAGATGAAAAACTTTAAAACTAAATTAGAATTTTAATATCTACTAACGGTATGGATATAATTAAGAAAATATTAAAGATCATAAAATTTCCATGGATATAAGATAAATCGAAATATATGTCTTTTGCAATGAAAACAAGATTTTTAAAACGTTATATTACATTTTAAAATACCGGTTTCATAGTCTCATTAATGTAAGTTCCTATTGTCTATGATAGAAACCCGACACAGTACGGTTTATGTTCTTAGAGCGATCGTGACGCATAACCAAACAAAACAAAACAAAAATTAACAATATAGGCTTGTAATGATCTTCCATAATTTAAATTTTGTTGGTAATGCAGTTTCCTTTGTACATTTAAAGCAGACTGCGACCCAGTTTGCATGTCGCTTCAGGCCTTAAATGAGTTATTATATGAAAAGAACTCAAACAGAGTTCATATAGATCTTATAAACGGTTTTGACTCCATTACTTTTAAGCAGTTTTTAGTACTACACTAATTAAAAACATTACGATTTGAAAAATAGAGTGCAAAGTGAGCAACAAACATGATTTGAAAAAAATTACCTTCAATACCGATATTTGTTTGTATTTTTACAAAAACATATATTTACTGCAAACGTATAATTTTTCCGATTGCATTGTATTACGAAACTAATAGCAAGACCTATTTATCCAGTTGATAATTTTATTTACGAACATGATGTCATATCGTTCATTTATATATAATAAACATTTTACATTATCTCTAGGGACAAAAATAAACTAAATAATTGTGCTGACTGCATTGCTTTTATCTTAATTACTACTAAGAATGCACAAGTGACGTTTATATAGATTAGTGAAATAATTTGTGGAGCAATATATTTTAACTCAAAAATAGGGTCAGTTATGCTTTAATACGTTATTCTATTTGTCAATTCGGAAACACGGGACGTAGCTGATCGACGGCTACATTATTGTGATACTTTAATATTAGTTAAAGTTATTTTTTAATTTTTTGACAACCTTTTACTTTGAACTTTGAATTCCTATGGGTTCTTATCGATAGGTGACTTTTCGTTATGGTTTCATAAAATGATGTTCAAAATGTTTAATAAACTGTGCCGTATACTTGGTTATTTATGTTGCGAGGGTGCTAGCGGTGATATCTCAGACTTAAAACCCGGGCACACCCCGATAGGCGGGGTTGGTCGATGGCCGGGACGAGCATGCGCTTTGAGCGGGTCGAAGCACTCCCGGTTGCCGACCCCTGTCTACGCAATTACTTATACTTTGACACCATACATTTATTACAGTGAAATATCGTAATTACCGTTTGAACATCGATTTCGAGAGATAAGACGCGTTGCATTTATTGTTACCAAACAAAACATATTCCGTTCAAAATGTAATGGACATTTCTTATAACAAACACGTTTCTTGGTGTGACTGAAATTCTCCAGATGCTTCTGGCTTCCGTAAAAAAGAAAACTTGTTTAGAATTCTCTATTTATTTAAAAACTGTTGCGTCCTTCGCTATCCTACGAGGGGAACAGATATGTTTTCCAAACAGTCGTTAATAGGGTGGGGTTTATACAATGTATCTCATTTATAACTGTGCCAACATTATTATTAGTAATGTGGTTTCAAGAGTGGCACATTCATTGTGTTTCTAGCAAAAAAAGGGAATCCGAGAGACATTATTAAAGATAAGAAGTTCTGTCATCAATAGACTAAAAATACGCTGTTTACTACACAATTCCATTTAGTGGTAAGCGTACACAGCCCGTGAACCTCGGTTAACAAATGTGATGCAACAATGAACCCCTGTGCTTGTATTAACGCAATAACACTAATTATGTATGTAGATACAGAGCTAGACGTATGTTATAACACTGTATGGATGTTAATTTTACCAACGCACGTTAGCTATAAGTGTAAACAAGATATCACAATGCACTACCGTTGCTTAAACATCAGCTTTCGGAGAAACACTCGCCAGTTGTAGTTGATACGAAAATTATCGATTCAAAAGACGATATCGACATAGTCAACATCTACCTAAAATTGTATTTGATGTTTTGAATGTTTTCTATTCGGAAATATAATTATTTCTATGTTAATAATATATTCCAAGTGTAGTCTAAATTAACCAGAGATGTATCAGATCTCAGAACGTTTATACTCTAAAGCAGGATAAAAAAGCAAAAGAGGAATAGTATAAAACAAAAGTTACTATCTAACGCAATACAAAATAACAATTCTTAACTTTGTATATACTTAGCGCTCTTATGCTCTTTAGAGGTTTAAGAGGTCTATCCATCCGATATGGCTTTTATTACTAATAAATAAAAATTTAATGAATTTTACTGTCAAACTACAGTGAAAGGTATAAATTACATGACATAATGACGAGTAATGTATAAAAAAATATTCAGTATAAAATCTTATAACAATTAATTATTTTCTAAATAACGTATAAATAGGGGAAAGGGCCAAATTAGAAGCAATTGCTATCTTATGACGCGTAATAGCATTATTGTTATTCATTAATAAAAAAATTCCAGCCCACACTTCACGCATATGTTTATTGTTCAGACTGAATGCACGGAAGTCGGTGTCGGCTAACTTATCCCAACATTTTCAGATCGGAACCCAACTCGGGTTTCAAAATTATCGTGATATTCAACCCTATTTAATTATTAGACCTTAAGAAACAATTATAAGATCACAACTTACTTCTTAAATTCAAGGAATGCTCCATATAATTCCTTAAAAATTATAGTACAAAACAGACACAGAATCTTTTTTCAATTACATTAATTAAACAAAGTTTCCTTTACAATAAACTTCCCATTGGCATTAGTTTCACAAAAGGCCGTTGTTTAAATAACTGGAACTGACGATACGAGTTATACATTTAGACATATTATGGGAAGTGTTAGATGCTGCATGGAAATGAATAAGTGATAAAGTATTATGAACATGAATTTCTCCGGATAATCTGGCTATAGTGAGACTTTCGCCATTGTTACAGTCTCTTGATTTTCCATGTAAAAGAGGTTATCTCAGATCACCAAGTAAACTATGATATTGTTACAAAAATAGAAATTGTGCTTTTTAAATTGTCACCATAAAAACAATTTGATATAATTGCTAACTGAAATCTCACAACGTCGTTTTAAAATCAACTTTATATGAAATACACAGGAGCCAAAGTTATTTTTTCGGGATACATTGAGACGTTTACTTTAGGCTCCGACCATAAAATCGATCGTAATATGATAGCATGTTTACATTACAACTAAAATCTTTGTGAGTCACGGTGTTAATTGTACGAAATCGTAAGCTCATTAGCATTAATAATAAACAATAGTGATCAGTTTAGATGGAGATTGAGAAAATTTACACATTCTATTTGTGTTTGTTAGTAAGAAGTAATAAAACGCCTTTAATATAAGCTGATAGTCACTCTCAATGTATGTACGTATTAGCAACGCGTTATCATGTTACCACCGCTTCGTGCTCTATCCACATTATATCTACTAGAGAAAGATCACGTTAGAGATATGGTATTGTAAATATACAAATTTAAGAATATATTATATTTTGACCACGACGAATCATGATTAAATTTAATACTAGCAAACTTCTAGTAAACGATATTTAAAGTTTTACAGTCAAATCCGTGCATAATAATACTTTGAACAAAAAGTTCAGTTCTCAAAAGGCACGTTTTAGTTAGTTTCAGCGTTTGATAAATCTGCCTTTTTAAAAATCTACTATTCGAATTTTTGGTCTGTTACAAGTTTTTTTCTCGACTCGACATCAGACACAATGTCATCCGGCTTATCTTTTGACAAAAACGTTTGAGCGTAACTCCAAAGTGCTTTCTCTTTTTGTAGTCGAAGGGTTCTTTTATTTATCTATACATACATACAAGTACGTGTATATTTTAACATACATTAATTTAAATGAATTCTATTAAAATAAAAAAAAAATTAAAAAATTAAAGGAGCTTTTAACTAGCACTTTAAAACTAACCATGTATTATACTCAACTTAATTAAAATTGTCATGATTGTTTTGTATTTTATTCTGTAGGGTGTATAATAAGAAGTTACATCTTAATTCCAGTGCTAGCAGTTCTTTTGAGTATATATGCACAGGCGCCGGTGTTTGTTGAGAAAGTGCACCCGGCATGCCGCGTGACTTCATAGCTCACTGGCCAACTCACTCGGGTTTCTTATTTCGTTGCAACATGCCGGAGCATAATTCAAGGAATTGTTAAAATGTTAATTCAGAAATAATTTAAAATCGACTGGTCTTCCTGATAATGTGGGAGTACAAAACCTGTTCCATATCTAACATTATCTTTACTCTAAAACAGACCGGTATTGCTGTTTTCTTCTGATAGTAGTAACATATCTCTATATCTAAAAAAATATGTGAGGCATTCGTTTAGATATGAAAACTTTCTGAACTTTGTTACAAAAAGGTACTTTTATATCAGCTGTACTCTTAACCCTTTAAAATAATGATGTTGAAGAAATCGATATAATATAAACATTCTTAAGAAAATCGGTTTTCTTTTTTTCATTAACTTATTAAACGGCAGTAATTTTAATTCAAAATAGGAGAAAACCAGGGTTATACTCAGACTACTTTTAAAATACCTACTTCCGTCGTATACGCCTGAAGGTGGTCGATCCCACTTGGCCGACATTCCAGCACCAAATACGTTCGTTTAAAACAAGCAGCGGAATATTAAATACTACCTTGATAACCTTAACAAAAGATTACTTCATTGTAAAACGTGCCGATTGGCCAATAAACAGTTATTAATATTAATTAATTTGCATTGTAGACTGTTAAGACAGTCTACCTAATTTCCCCATTGCATTTTAAGTCTCTAAGGATTGTAGTATATAGAGACCTATACAATGCCCAGCCGTGGTATGATATACATATTATACTATACCATTAATAATCTGATATTAAAGCCACTAAAAGCATTTGCTTGGAAAACAGAAGTCAGTGATGGTAACAGGGAGGGCTATAGGTGTCAATTTGAATTAGAATGATGACATCGTTACCATAAACTAATAAGGTTTGGACACGAACCCAGTTTCACCATAATCAGTGTCCCCTAATTAAGTATCGGTGACGTGAGCTAGGTAAGGCAGAGCTGTTGCGTGACGGCATCAACTTAGTTTTCATTTAGACCGGACCCAAAATTCATATTCCCGAAGGGTAGACCTACACATGCAATGGAATTTTAACACGTCCCTTCTTTCACTTACCGCTGTTAGAATACATAGGATGTTTTCACTTTCATGCCATATACATTAGAATCGAATGGGCGGACATTGGATGAACCGAGAACAAGACTATTTTCACCACGTTGCTGAAGTAAGCCATTTTCTTTCAATACATTCAGGATTTTTTGTATTAATCTCAAATTAGCTCAATATTAGCTTCGGCATTGCCGATGAGATTCTTTTCTATTTCAATCAAAAACGTCATGTTTTTTTAAGCATGCCTTTTACAACGTTACTGTTTCTAAAGTAGGTACTCGTATGCAATGATCTACAATCACAAGACCTAGGTTTCTAGTGCTCTGCTCTCACTGCTTTCTTATAGAACGAATGAGCACAACCAGAAGAAAGTATGTCGGGCTTTTACAACACAATTTTATAGTGCTGGGACAACTTTTGAGAAAGCTTTAACCGCAAGCTTGGTCTTCTCTATCGGAAGCAAAAATATTTTTGGACGATTACTATTACCATTACTTGCTTAAAAACAATTTTAACTAACGTAGTCATGGAACAAGTAGCAAGTTAATGATATTTATAAATCAGTATACATCAAAACAAAGGCAGCTATTTAATTATTATAATATGCCGCCTATATTTATTACATACATTGTTGTTCAAATGATAATAATAGTGATTTATTGTTATGCACTCATTATCGCATATATATTAACAAAGCTGGTCCCTCGGGATCAACGTTTATGATACGTGCATACGTGCGCGAAGCATGACCTGCAATACCAATAAGTAATACTTAAACAATTTGTAATGCCAATACATTCTTTGCATACTTTATATTAAACATGCGCAAGCGTGCAAGTCTGGGCACACGCATGCTTTATGCATATTTTAAATCTAATAACAGCTCTAAGGGTACCTTGTTTTTTTTTTAATTTTCATACATTATTATTTCGATTTAAACGATATATATAGAAGTTAGCATTTCGTAAGAGTGAAACTGTTTTAGTCTGCACGCGATTTCAGCACATATCCGTCATTTTGAGGTCAAACGAAAGCTTTTTCATGTCTACAATACCAAAACCTAATTTATTCGAGTCACACAACTAATCTTTTTTAACATTAGTACATAACTTTAATTTCGTAACCAGTATTTACGATGTGTACAATAAATACTACAATGTCATTTTGCAGTAAAAATGTGATGTGTTCTATAAATAATAACAAAGAAGCTAGTCAAACGATGTGATAAATGTAATATACAGTACAATAACCTTAATAATGACCGGCCATTAATTTCATCATCTATTTAGGCGACAACACGAGAAGGGGTCTTGAAATAATATGGACGAGTAAGTTTTATTCATTACTTTATAAGGGTGACTGTACATGATGAAATAATTAAAAATAATTAATGTAATGAATCTACAACACTCGGTTTATTGAACTAGATGATATGTGATATAAATTAATAGTTTATTTACATCAAAATAACAGAAGTAGTGTGACACGATCTGAGTCATAACAAAAAGATTTTCAATGTCATAAATGATAATAACTAATTTAAAATAATAGGCTGATGATCGACCAGGAGATAAACGTTATATACATATATTATCATTTATGAGTTCATACTTTGATAGCGTGTGCAAGGTTAGCGTGGTCAATGACCGACCGCTCCCTCCGACACATGGGCTACTAACCGCTACATTAGAAATACAAACTAACCATTGTAACAAGATTCTAACTATATATCACGATCGCGGTTTAGAAAGTGACTTCAATAAGTCAAATTATCATTTGAAATAAACGATCAAATTGCAAAAAAAAAAAAATTCAAATATAACAGAAAGAGATATCTCACACTTTTTCTTTATATTTGGTATTAAGTAACATGGATATGATATGTTACATATTATTTAAACAAGAATATTAGGCTTTGGAACGCGTCCAGTCAATATATGTTAATTCTAGTGAACTTTTTGTACCAAATCTTTACACTTACAGCCCTCTTTATGATGCTTTCTAAAATTAAATTTATTACCCTACACAAGCCGCGTCATGTATTCATAATAAATAATTAATATCTAAACTTTAAAAAATTATATTTTAATCCAAGTAATATGTAAGAAAATGTAATTGGTACCTGATTAACTACATAATATATTGTAAATGCTAGTTGTCTGTGACTTGTGAGATGCAAGTAATGGCTTGATTTTCAATGGTGTCATGAGAACGGAAACACTTAAGTATATAATGTACCTATAAATTGTAAACAGTTTAACATGCTGTTATCCGTTAAATACGAACCAAGTTAGATAGTCAGACTAAACTTTAATGGAGGAAGTTGCTTGCGATGCTATTAGGACTCCGTAATGAGATCCCGCGATACCAGCCAGATTACAAAGCCGACGTCATTAAATTTTTGACCTGACTTCAAATACTTTGGGTTACAAAGCTCAACAATGCCGTACCTGGACAAATAATGCGTGGTCTTTTTGTTTCAAGAGCATTATTCAGAATAAAAGAATATCTCGACATCTGGCAGCCATGCCAGACATTTCCCATTTCTAATTATGCATTTAAATCCTTTGTTCAAACTAACAACGAGTGAGTATTAATGAAATTATATTTAAAGTTGTGACTTACTTATGTTGTAATAATTTTAAACATAATAATTCTATAATAGGTTTTCAAGCCGTAAGATATAAAATAGAAAATTGTGAGAACGGGATTTCTCTGTCTAAATAAATATTAATAATACTTATAATGGATGCAAAACTGTATAGAAATTGCATTCGCATAACATCACGTGTTATCCCTAGAAGGTGCGGTCGTTTTTCGTTCGACATCTATGACATAGCTAAGTAGTAAGTAATTTTATTCTAGCGACAACATAGCCAAATACTAGACATTTAATTTCTTTTGAACTGTTTTAGGTTAATATTAATATGAACAATGAAATAATGTGTTAGACCGAAATATGACCGAATCTCTCCTTATCTAGAGTCCGATTTGATTTAATAATTTTGTTAAAAGATAAAAATCTGTAAGTTATCTGAAAATATGTAAAATAATAAAAATAGAATTATTTAAATATGAAATTAAATAAAAATTTAAATATGTAATTCGATGTTTTAACAAGACTTGGACTTATACTCATTTTTCTTTGCGCTATTGTTTACAGACTTGACAAGTACAAACAATTATGATCGCACCATATAAAACTGATTTGCAATATGGCGTGTTTAAAATATATAAACGAGTTTGGCCCTTGATGGCGCAGTTGATTGGACCAAGTGCATAGCCTTCGAGGTAATGCGTAGTTTTGTAGTTAACTGAAATGCTAAAAGATCCTGAGTGACTACTTTTTTATTTATAACTTGGATATCTCTCTAGAAATGATCGATAAAAGTCAAAGTTATAAATTTTAAGAACATTGCATAATGCATTATATATAACGTGTACAGATAATTGGCGTTTTGAAAATTCTAGTGGATTCAAAATGGAGCTAGGACATGCGCAAATTTCTGAAAGGTCGCGCAGGTCACATCGTCTAGAGTCCTGGGAAGAGCTATGATTGGTCCTAGATTGCCCGGGTCAGAATCTCTTCTAATATGCGCGGTGCAGTATTTTGTGACTGGCGCGCCGATTTATAGCGCATACGTTACAATTTTGTATAATAGATCCGCTGTTCCCTAACCGAATGAGAAAAAAAAATCCTTAATCGAAATAAATACAACCGAGAATTTAAATATTCTTTTCCTCAAAGTGACACGCACAGACATTAAATATATATTATTTATTTTAAGAATACAATAAAATTCATTGTCTCTTCTTCTGTTGTATTTTCTATAGACGTACTAAAATATGTAACCGAATTTAAGCAACATAATTGCTAAATGTAATAAATTGAGTCCGTTGTACCTAATGACGAATTTAAAAAAAAATAATTTCCCTTAAGTAAAAATACAAAAGTAATGCTAATTATTTTGCAGAAAAATAATTACTAAGAAATAAATTAAAATACCACGTACAATTGCAAAGCCGAATTCGCGGCAGCGGCAGGGTAGTTCAGATATATTAGATTATTGAATTAATTAACAGCGCAATTTTTGTTCCATGAAAGAATTGAAGATTTATTACTGGTCTGCAGTTATTTATAAAAGTGTGTAATAAATTAAAAAAGGGTATAATTATATTTTGATCCAACCGCGCCACACCTTACTTGGGTAAAAGTTTAACATTCAAACATGGAACAATCGAAACGATACGCTAGCAAATATTAGTAAAATTTAAATAAGATTTATTAATAATGTAATATTAAATTAATAATGTAACCAACACTTAAAGCATGCACTTACTTCGTATTTAATGCCGGCTAGACGGAGCCATGTTTCAAGTTTCAAGCAGTAGGACGAAGTTGACGGCAACAAAGGCGTTCGTGGAAACTGGTACAAATAAACGATATCTTTTTCGAAATTAATTTTGTGAACATTGGGTTTTGGCTGTGCCGCTTCTGTCTTTTTTTCTTCTACTTTCCCTTCAGCTTTTTCCCCTTCGGGTGGAGCTTCTTTTGTTTGCCCATTATCTGGCGCGGCGTCGTCTTTTACTTCCTTCTCCTTTTCAGTATTTTCGGGTACATTATTAATAACTTCAGTAGCCATGGTTGAAGAATTAATACGCACAGGTGTTTTTATCGCACGCGCGACCCGCAAATTATTGCAATATCTTTAATTCACAACCGCAAACACAGGGTGCAGTCACGGCGTTAGCGATATAACTGACTACCGTAAGGCCGACTCACAGATAGTCAACTGGCTGGGACCCGACTGAATAACTGGTTGCCAAGCAACGCCGTTCAATATCACGTCGTCCCACCGTTTTACAAAATGGCGGCTTCTCCCGACTTGATACTTATGAAACATATATTTTAAATATAAAGTTACATATTTTTTTACAAATCATTTCATTTAAAACACATTTTAAACAGAAGTTTATAAATTCGACTCTTTTAAAGATTGAAATTATTGTCATTATTTCATAATCTAAATAAAATTTGTTTCAAAGAGTTATAGTTAAAAATGCTTTTATTATTTTATTCGCCAATAGTGCTTCTATTTCAAAATTAAATATTAGATTTAGATAATATTATTCTAAAAATATTTATATTATTGGATCATTTACATATTAAAAAACATATAATGATATAAATAGTAATACCGTAATTATCTAATGTCAGATTATGTAATTGAGAATTAGAGTTCATAATAATTTTATACATATTAATTAAAATAATTTATTTGAACCCGAATCGGCCAACTGAAATAAGGCATTTAAAAATCAAACACAGAAATGGAGCGAAATTTGAAAACGAAAGTTGGATATCGGTTAAAATTTGAAATATTCAAAGACCTCCAGATAAATGTAATATTGATCATAATTATTAAAATTTGTAACTTGGTTTTACAATAATTCGAGTCACAAAGTGATATCTATAATTTAACATTCGAATTATTTTTTTTAGGTTCAAAATCTGATTTGATTAAAAAAGACTATTTAAATTTAAGTTTTAATTTGAATGTATTTTTTTAGGCTAGAATATTATTTTATTCGGTGAGTGAAATTGCAATACAAAAAAAAAATATATATAAAATCAGTTTTGTAATGTCACTTCGGTAATGAGTTAAGGACTAATGAATAAAATTACAAATATCCTGCAATTATAATTATAGACGATAAGAAACAAACTTAATCGAAATTATTCTGCAATTTATCTGTATTTCGGGGACATAAAAGAATTACTGGAAACTTTTGAAAGAAGTTGAAGAACATTGTTTTTGTTGTTATTATATGTCATTAAACTACTATTTGCTTCAATTTTAGTAAATATTAAATCTCAAAGGCATATCACGTAAATATGTTTTAAATTGTAAATGGGATAAGAAAAAGTGCAAATGAAAAGTGAATCTCATTTAATTACTAGAAATCGAAACATTACTTCTATTATCTAATGAGTTTTATTATATACTTAATACAATATTAAAGTATTAATGTACAGCCCATTCGTTTCGTTTTTATATATATATTTTAAAAGCAATACATAGAATGAAAAAAACTATGTATGAAAAACGAAATTAAACTGAAAAAGTAGATGTATGGAATTTATAAAATGATAACTACATGTAAATTTTTAAGCGAATTTTTAATTATGAATACATTGACATTTTAAAATGAATTATTTGTATTGTAATTGTAAAATCATCTAAAATGGCAGTTCATGATTCATAATATAAATTTTATATTAACAATAACAATATTATCTAAATTATTAATGGTAGTATAACATGTGACATTAGAAAATGGTAAAACATACTAAAAGGGTGTGTATAAACTGTGTAAATGACATAATTGCAATGATCTCAGAGGAACGAGAAAAAATAAGCATTATTTCTTCTTTTGATAATATTCTTTATGTAAAGAAGAGTTACAATTGATTTTATTTTCCACTTAATGACTCTTTAATTTTTTATTTCTAATTATCTAAATTATTACAAGAATGATTATCTTATTTTAATTACTGCTATTGTAACCTCAAATTACTCTATTTTATAAAACTTATTGATCACATTGAATCGAAATCTGACCTTAAATTATAACTAATGAGAACATAATTTTCTACAATATGTAGTGTTTAAACTACTCTAATATTTTATTAACTATTCTAAAACGATGCATATAACTCTTATCTTACCTACATCATAAAATATATGTAAGTAAAAATTTGCATATGTTCATGTAAAGATAAATCTGAGGTCAATTATACTTATACAACTACATTAACTATTGCTTACAATTGTATCAAAGGCATTTTTAATAATTTATGTCATAAATTAATTGTAAAAAAGTATAATAAAATATACATAATCTATAAAAATGTCAAATCTTTGCTATACAGGAGTAATGTGAGGTACAAAAAAAGAGAATAGCGCATTGTTCTAGCTTTGCCAGCTTATATCTAGTCATTATTAATGGAAATCCTAATAAAAATAGTAACTGTCTTCATTCAAACTTTGATACTATATTATCAATATAATAAGCGTAGCGTCAATCTAGGAAAGAACTATTGTCTGTTAAGATTTTGTGGCTGATATTAATCAAAACAATGTGCTATATTCTTATTTATGTACATAAATAAACGCGGTTTTAACATTACTCTCTTTAATTGCTGAGATAAATGTGCGATTTCATTTGTGTTAGAACATAAATTTGAACTTTAATAATTAATTAATTACAGTTTATATATTCAAATCTTCATTGCGATTAGCTTCATTAAAAATAGACAATTCTTAATGAAACTCCCAACACCTGAGTTAGGCAAGATAATAATAGCTACTAAAAAGCTAAGAATCAAAAAGATATATCACTTTTCAAAAAATAAGACTAGTTGATTTACTAACTTTGACAATGAAATATGTTCAATACATTTTGTTCTTTTACTGTTCATACGACTGATATAAATATTGTGATGTTAATGTTGTGACATTGAAATACTTAGAATCAATGTGTATTTACCTAAGTTGTACAAGCAACTATGATTTCACAAAAGATTCTATATTGAGACTATATCTTCAATATCTATATACTGTATGTTTGAGGTGAGAAAACACTCTAGCATTTAATGTTAACTAGGAAACAATGCTAGCTACACATACAACATTTGGTTTATGGTATATAATATGATATAATTGTAATATTGTTTGTATTTATAACAGGTATCTGTGAGTTTAAGGCACACTGATTTTCAAGACACAATATAGATCGATGGAAGTATCATATCATCAGGTATATTTTCAGTGTTCAACAAATATCAAAACAATGATAAAACTAATAAAAAAATGTTCTATTTATTAGAAAATATCAGACAGACCTAGAGAGAGTTATTGCAATAAAAACAACATAAGATAAAACAAATACGTAGCATATGTACTATTTTCTGTTTTTGTAATAATCAAGAACAAAATCTATGTTCACTACTTACATCCATCAAAAAATATATTTAGAATCTGCATCTTTGACACTTTCATGAACCTCAACATGTCTGTAACTTTATCAAAATACAATAACTGTCAATAGACAGTCTTTCTACATATCTTGTACATTATTATTGCTTTAACTCACTATACTGCGGTCATCAGTTATATTTATATCATTGGATTACTTAATTACATGTTACTCAATTTGTACTAATGAAACCTTACAATGAGTCAAATCACGACAATATCAGTGCTTACATTAATGAAAAAATCATTTGTAAAAACTGTCCTAAACTTAGTATCTTCCAAAAGCTAGCGCACTATCATACTTATGAATTTTAATTGTGCTAAAACATTGGTCAAATTTATGCCTAAATTATTAATGACTATACCACATTTGAAGCCAGCCAAATGTTATCTTAAAGTTGTGTACTATTCGTACTTAAAACATGATGAAATCAATCTGGTATATAAAATTACTTGTTGTGTTTATCTTTATGGACTTAATATAGAAGGCCACATGTATATTGAGTCATGTTTCATAGTTACTTCAAATTACTTGTTAACATTAATTATTCATAATTTGATCATAATATCTACATCACTTTCTCATAATATATCAGAGGTAAATATATATTATCTGCTAAGAAACAAATTTCTTTACAATGATTGTAACCCAAATCATAAGCAGCATATACAAGCCATCTGCATATTACATGAGCCATTAGTACTATGCAAAAACCGTTAGCAAGGTACACAGACTCTCATTAAGACACACAATCGTTCAGAAGTATACAGAAACAATTGTTAAGACCGCAAACTATCAGTACTTTATACAAAATATCAGCGATATACACAAATTAAGAGCATATACACATTATCAGAAGTATAACAGAACTCGACCTCCTTGTTGTAATTCACATGTGACAATTTTGTCTCACAACTGTCACTGACACTGTCACTGTCATAAGTCTCGTTTACTATTCATACTACAGTGTTACTCCGAGCTCGAACTAGAGCTGGACGGAGTGTAGCTGTAGTAGTCGTTCTGCTAGGCGGTGTTTATTTGTTCCACGTTTAAGTGAGTAATGAAACGTAGTCTCATTTGTAAAGCCGGTCGTAGCTTTCGTATCACGTTTTCCACTTCATTCTTCATTGTATCGCCAACGAACATGTATTTTATGTGGTATCTGTTATTAATGAAGGAATATATTTGATGAATTATATTATTCAAGACAACGGTTATGGGACGTATGAGAAAACAGAAAATATTTAAATGAAATACTATCTAAACTATATATTGAATAATAAAGTCTAAGTAATCGATTCTAAGATTTTTTCGAGCTCTTCCTTTATAAACGGCAATTGAGACAAAAATTTCGTAAGAGAAAATTATTACTTATTAATTCCTCCCGTACATTTTTTGTTTGTAATAGGAAGATGTAGATGCGATAAGTAAATATCATAATACTCAAATATGAAGTGAAATATTTTATGTTAATAAAAACATATACAGTAATGGGAAGTTTTGTAAATTCGTTATTATTTTTGTATTATCTTTGAGAAAGATATAATATTTTAAATATTACTGAATATGTAAAAAGGATACAGCAGATCACAGATAGGATCAATGTACTGCAAGTGTGTCTGGGATTTGTCTATATGAGCCAGTAACTCATACAACACTATAGTTATATCCATTACAGCTCTTGACAGATCAGTGTTGAAACGCTGTAAGTAAGGACCCATCAGATGACACAGGAATATCAGCTGAACTTCCGTTCTAATTTCTGGAGACATCTTCTCTTTGACAAACCTGGAATGTTTGTTATAAATTCATTATTAGATATAATCTTAAGGCAGAAAGTAACTTTAACCTCCGCTGGCTGTTAAAATTAAGACGTCTCAGTAAATATCTTCATTGGTACTGTAGTTAGTAAGCATAGATTTCAACATTATTACCTGAATTTTAATTGCCTTGAAAAAAATGAAATGAACAGCAAGGTAAAATTTTATTGTCTTGAATTATGTCTCAAAACAAAGTTAATTCTCTGAATAAATATGTATATAGATATATATAATAATATAAAAATAAACTCACGTTGGAACTTGCATAATCTGTCCGGGGCCAGCGTGGTACCATACCGCATGCGCTAATGCCAAAGTCAGACTGTATTTATTCTCTAGCATACATTCATTTGTCTTCGTCAAATTGAATAATTGAAATGGCGTATGCTGGTATGTCCATTCTATCATCTCCGTTCCAGTTATGAGTTCTAATAGCCTATCATGGACCACGGTCCAGTAAGGATCGGGAAGCGCTGCCATTATGATCCCTATTGCATTAATCCAGAGTTGTATTTTGTTTGCAGGGATTACTACAAAACCTTTTGTGACCACATCGAGAAGGTTGTTTCCGACCGTATTCGGGGGTACCGGCAGAGACATGAGTTCAACGCATGTCACGTATAGACAATGTGCTGACGGATTCGGATATTCATTGAAGCGCCAATCGGTGTTCGGGAAATGCGAACTGCCCATCATAGCTTTATACTGTTAAGGTCTTTACTGTATTTATAGGAAAAATAAACATTTTCTTAACATTACTCTTACATTAGATAGTAAAAAATATTGCATGACTCACTTTTTGTCACGGTATAATTGAAATTATTCAAAAACAGGTAAAAAGAACAAACACCATACAAAATTACTGAATATGATTTTAGATAAAATAAATAAAGTGCTATAATAGAAAGGATACTATCAACCATACGGTTGATCAGACTAAGATAGTAGTTAAGGTCTGGACTCCACGCTTCAGTTTCGCTGCTAAGGAACGTCTGGAAGGCTTCTGTTGTAGCCCAACCAGGGGCCCGGACTTCTTTAAGAGATCCTAATACCGCTGTCACCAACTTGCGTTTCAGCAATGGCTTATCTCGTAGTTTACTCTCGTAGTAGTGAAGCGTGTTGTATAGAAAGGTTACTGGCCGATCTGGAGTTTATATAATAAATATTTAGGCTGATGATCATTTTAACCTCCACTGTTAGTTATATTAAATAAGTAAATAGTATAGAGCTAAAGGCAACTTATGTGTTGTTTCAGAAAATAATCTGTCTTTATGAAAAATTATATACCAAGATGCTTCTGTTCAGATAAATCCATATTCATATAATTAATGGGAGAAGTATAATATTATATGATAGTTTATTGTTTATTACTCTTTATAATTAAACAACTAAAACAAAAGTTACTCAGGATATGGGGGAAATATCTTGTTTAAACAAAAACGAGTCTACAAAACATTTAAAACTAGCTATAAATATTTTAAACACTGTCATTAAAAACCATAAAGTTGAATGTACAGAACTAACCGTGAAATTTGTACAAATAACCGAGATGTTCCAGCAGTTGTTCTAAGTTCTTGCTAACTTGCGGTATCTCCAGATGTCTGTGAACTACTATGTCCAAGACAGGTATGAACCTGAGACACACGTTGCTGAGGTAAACAGGAATAGGACCGCCGTACGCTCCGCTCGTTTCTTCCGGCGCGAACTTCTCTGGATACTTCCGGTGGAAAGCCGAGTGACGTTCATACCTATAAATATATAATATTATGTATTAATGTAATTACTTTAGGAATGTTCTTAATATGAATCGTCAGCAGTTTCCGCCAAGCGCATGACTTTACAATGGTTTCAAGATTTTATAAATATGTATTTCTAAGCTTAAAAAAAGTTATATTAAATAGGTGTACATCGGATATGTATTAAAATAGTATTAAGGGATACAGTTGAAACCCTACAAGCTGCCGCTAAGACTGCTTCTTGTATCACATTATAGAGACATTTGTATTAAGCTTCTTAAAAAAAATTTAATTATCCATGGCTTACCAGTACACGAGAATTTGGACCAAAACTATATATACCACAATATATGTGATATAATGGTGTATATTTGTTGATATTGCAATATGTATGTGGAGTTAAATTTATTAATTAATATGCATACCAGTTATTTTGCTTCCAATGTTCTGGAGAGTTTTCTTTTACAAAATCCTGTGCTCTGTTTCTAAGTTCCGATCCTTTTAGGAGTAGTAATTGTATGATATACAAACACACTTGACTCTCGTTGCCGTCCGGGTTTGGGCGCAGTACCTGAAAAATGTGTCACAAATATAATTTAACGTTTTAACCAAAACATATTTCTCATGTCTTGAATGGCACAGTATTTTTACCATCGAAAAGTGGTCTAATATGTCAGACTGAACAGATTTGCAGCCATTCGAAGACTATATACAGTATTTTAACATCAAATTTACGTTAAAATTATTGTGCAAACAGGAATGTTTAACATACTCACAAGGCATAGAACAAGTCTGTCAATGGTGACGATGTTGTATTTCCATATGATGTCGTTGATTGCGTCCACACACTTATTGATGTGGGGACCCCCAGCTGGATTTGTTACCTCAAATACTAAATAGTCGCAGAACTTGCGTAGGTGAGCTGACAAAGCTCTAGCACCAATACGTTCGAGGATCCTGTGCGTATTGATCAGTGTTACCACCTTAAATAACCATACAAAAAACTTTCTTCTTGATAGATAAATGTCTATAATTTCGATGTCACTGAACGGTTTAATAGACCAGTGTGTGTAATGAAATATGGAGTTCCGAAACACGCTTACAAATATATAATATAAGAAACTTACTTGAAAGCAATTGGATTTATTCTGTTCGTTTCAAATATCATTTTCCATAGCAAGCAGAGGAATAGCGGTGTTCCAGGAACAGAGAAATGTGATATAATATCATTGTCGTTCGCCATTGAAGTCCACTTCCTGTATTCTTCTTCTACCGATTTTTTTAACAGTTGCTTGTTTTCTTTTGGGGCTGGATTCTATATTATAAATAGAAAACTTTAAACCACTACAATACTCAGATTAAGAATAAACTTTACAATCCAAAGAGTATTTAAAGACACGCAGATTTCTCATGTCCAAGTAGCAAGCTCGATGTGCAAAATTACGTAGTCGGTCCCATAAAGATATAGTTCTACTACATGTTAAATAGTACGTTTAATGCGTAAACAGTATAAGACACATGCATCGACATGAAATGCTTGGTTTTAGTTTAGTTCACATATTTTTTAAAAAGGTTTTAAATTGAGTATCGAAGTATCATAAATTTTCTATTAAAAGAATGTTCATTCCCTGCCCAAATAAAAGAAGGTTTGGATGGCGTATACGAGGAGTCTCCCCATTAGCCACGACGGTTGACCTGTGGAAGTCCTTAGATTGCTTTGTTCGAAGAGGAGGTTCTAAGTGACCGCTGTTTAAAGGTTTGAGAAATTGCTTCTAGGCTTGTGCTTTCTAAAATACTGTCCATCGAAGAACCGAAACTTTTTTCAGCGAAGCAATTTGGAGTTTTTGGATCTTTGTGGCAGAAATTCAAAGGAAAATTCGAGAGGCTTATGACTGCTGATAAAGCTATGATTTTGTATTATGACTCATAAACTAAGCGCGACTGAATGGAATGATGTTACAATGGTGATAACCACCCTAGAAAGGTCAAGGTGCCACAATCGACTAAAAAAGTGATGGGCATAATCTTTTGGGATTTTCAAGGAATTTTGACAGTGCATTTTAAAGAATTTAATTCAGTCGTAAACGGAAAATATTAAACGTCTTTAATATGTAAATTACGAGGCAGGATAAAAGAAAAGCAAAAAGGCAAACTCTCTAAAAGTGTCATGTTACTTCATAATAACGGCCCTATTCAAATCGCTGGTGTTTCGAGGGATGCAGGTTGTCTATGCTGGTTCACAGAAGTGGAACATCCATCTAATTATTATTTATTTTCCAATTTAAAGTAGGACTTAAGAGGAAAAAAATTTTTAAGCGATGAAGAGTTGCAATCGGCCATCGGGGGTCACTGAGCATATAAATTTTGATTATTTTTATAAAGGTTTAGAGATTTAGTGTCACAGATGTCAGGGAAGTGTTACTTTACATGGTGATTATATTTAAAAATAAAATTAGTATCGTTTCATTTCTTTTATTAGCTCATAGTTAGGCCAATTCATTATGGGACCGCCTACGTATATATACATATTTCAATGACTTATTCCTGACTTGTACTTGAACTATTGTCTTTTTTTTAATATACAACGTGTTCTAAAAACTGTGTCCTTCTTTAAAGGCATGTATACATATAAGTATAAGCTTATTATTAAAAATAGTTTAACTTAAAAAATATCAAGCAGAGGTCAGTTACAGTGCATAGGCTAAATAAGTTTTAAATCGACATTATTTGAAAAAGA
>JAAAKD020000207.1:11986404-12075786 GCA_010014825.2 Danaus melanippus | reverse complement strand
GCCAGCTCTCTTCCTCTAATATCACCGCCCCCAGTCTCGGTGTCGGACCCAGACAACTCCGAAAAGAGTCGTTTGGATCCCAACTCCGATCCTGGACGCGATGACATCGAGTCATCCGCATAAAAATGCTCCTCCAACCGATTGCCCGATTTCCCACCCCGGGCACCCCCCTCTCCATCATCCTTTCTATCTCCCCCCCCTCCATCATCCTTCATATCACCCATCGCAAAACAAACACCGAACTCTCAGAACGCACACTAAAGTAGATGTCACCTCCCACTGGCCACTGCGTTACCGCGCACCAAGTGGAGAGGATCGATTACAGCAAACACAGAACAAACGCACTCAAAAGCCTCAAGTATTGACACTCAGATTTGGTCACCCAACCTGCCACTCCGTTACGGTGGTCAGGAAGGGGTCCAGGGCACACGACGGGGACGTACTGAGAATCACTTGGGGCGTGCCCCTAGCACCGGGTACCTGAGAATTGGCTGCTACTATGAGCTAGCAGATATATTACGTTTACTATAGACACTAATACTAACCTATTATAAATGTTTTATCCATCAGAAAATAAGTATGGTCTGGTGGCACTGGCATCTCAGATTATATTGATTCGTGACCACATGATCTTGGCGGATCAAAGGCTGAATGGATCAAAGTATTCTAAAAGATGTTTCCTCTCACAAATTTGGAATAATGTTCGGATTTCAGATAAAGATCGTATAAGTTGGCACTATAAAGACTGATAAGTTAAAGTCAGCTTTATGTTGCAAAGTGACGATGGTCGTATTTTGCTAAATAGGATTCTTCCTATACCTTTCTTTATGCATGAACATGATCTTCGAAACAGTTTTATATGCAAACATTATAAATATTCAAAATATTGAATGTTCCTTTTCACAAAGCCGTACATATTGGGCGGGACACGGTAAACATATTTTGTGCTATAATAAACATTAAACTATGAGATTGTATTACCTAAGTACGTTTGGTTCAGAGGATGGATATTTGAATATTGTGTAAATTTGTGTGAGACCAACGTCCAACGTCAATCAAGTGCTATTGTGATCTCCAACAAAGCACTCCATGAACACTGGCGTGCATGTTTGGCTCGTATGTAAATTTCGCATAGCATGTAAGGAAATTCGATGTGAATTAGTTAGCTTCCTCCAAACGACGTATGTTTATGGAACCCGCCTTTGCTAGTTATGAGGATATTTCTATAATATTTATTGACGGCAGAGAATTCAATCTTCGTATGATAGTCTTAATAATATTTTGATTTAGTTTGTTTAACATTTTAATAATAAAACTGTAAAAACGTTTTTTTTTTATCTGTGGTCGTCATAACGCACAATTCTATTTTAGAGAACTAATTGATTCCTATATAATATATATTCACACAAATATTACAATATTAATACAACTCATGTCTATAGGGATTAGGTTTGACGGAAATCCTTTAAATTATTTTTATGTCCTTTAGATTTTTCGATAGTCATTCATAATTCGAGTCATTTTCGATAGTCATTCATAATTCTTCATTGAAATAAACCCTAATTTCCACCTTAGAGACTTTGAGAACAAACATGTCACTACAATGTTTAAGCGTGAAACCTAATAACTTTCAGTGTCTAAGTCGAAGCAAGTTACACAAATTATATCAAACAAGTTTTATTTGGCTTGTGACATTTTTACACCTCACAGTTTTCAATAGTGATGTATCTACTTCTCTTCCAAATATTATGAACGCTCATTTATCGATATTTGAACACTAAGGATATCTCCAGATATCTAAGGATATAGATATTACCAAATATACAGTATGTTAACTAACAGAGGGCGTTCCCGTTAACCCGCAATAATATAGCATCCATACATACTAAAAAGAATATAACCAATCGAAAACAAAATGTTTTTATTTAAAAAAATATCAGTAAAAATGTTAAATTGACATGTAAAAGAAACACCCTGTACACGCATGCTTGAAGAACGGCATCGTCGCAATTTATTTATGAATGACGGGCCGCGTATGTGGCGATCGATTGATCTATGATATTAAAGTATCGCCTCGCCCCCTACCCTCGAACGTCCGCATAATTTTATTCGGTAGTATTTAGTAATCTCAGGCGCTGACAAAGATCGCACGTCCATTATTTCCGCATTGCTACATCTTGCTTCATTCTCGTGTGAAAGATGCCGCGTTATCAGTTCAGTGCGCAGGAGTGTGTGAACATGGTGCTCATTTATGCTGAGTGTAAGTAGGATGTATGCTGAGAGGTGCCCTAATGCACACCAACCGCGGAATTCTCGTGTAATTGTGAGTGCCCTGGTGCGTATGCGTAACAATGAGCCAGTAGTGCCGCGTCGTTCTGGTGATTTCAGTGCGGCAGGAAGAGAACGTGCTAAGGCATTTTAAAGAGGAGCCCGGTTCAAGCACTAGAAGAGCCAGCCGCCTGTTCAATATCAGTCACGTCGCAGTCTTTAAAATTTTAAAGAAAAACAAGCAGGTTTTAACATTATTTAAATGTATCATAATACCTTAAACATTTCGAGAACATTAAAATAAAAAATAATACTAAACGAGTGTGCCACAAAATTAATAAGTTCAGATGGCCCACTTTTTCCTAAAACTGCTTTCTACCTAACTAGCATAAAGTAAAAGTTTTTAAATTTTTGTAATTGGAGAAAACATTCACTTGCTAACGTGTGTAATACCGCCATGAGCATTTAAATCCTAGCCTAAACTGTGGTTTAAATAAATGAAACTTTCATCCAACTTAATAAAGCAAATTCATGTACCCATTTCCATGAGTAGACCTTCTGTATTAACTAATATTTGTTTATTTTGTGGCCACGAGCGCGCGACGACGCGACGGCGACGTGTCGGCAGAACTCAAAAGCGCTGCCGCCCCACCACTCCGCGTTCATTACTCGGCCGCTGTGTGCAGATTCTGTCTAATTCTCTGTATTTTAATTGTAATGTTATTGAAACGTGGCTTAGATATGTAGGTACATGAATTTATGGTTTTTTATTTACTGTTTGGGAAAAGGTACCTCAGTGACACGTTCCTTTGTCAGCGATACATTTGAGACAGGTTAAGTGTTATTTCTAAAACTAAACATACATTTAAAATGTTTATTTTTACTGATAACAATCCGACTATGTGTGTTTATAATTCAATATGCCGCCATTATAAAAGTCGCCACTCGGCATCGTGCGTATTGCGACGTTGCCAGTTTGGACAATGCTACTACGCTAGATACCTACCTACAATTCCGCGCTACTATTTTGATTATGCACAGGAGGTTTCGAATTTATTGTGAATTATTATTTTTTTAATTCAGCTTATTTTATGCCTTTTGTTCTATGCTGATATATTTATTTTAATCTATTAGTGATATAAATTAACGTGTTCAAGGGAACGCCCTCTGTTACATAACATACTGTATAATCAAACGATTCACATTAAAAAGTTAAAGATTACGTCATAATTTTTAATTTAATTTAATTCTATAATCTATTTAAATGATTTACCTGAGAGAAGAATTCGACTAGTACAGGAGGGAAGCATTGCAGCGTATGTTGAGACCACATGTGGGGAGTGTTCGTCATTATGGTCGTTAATATCTCCTTTACAGCTGCTCCATCATTACCTAGGAATATAAGAAAAATAGAACAAATCAAATGTTATATGAAGATGAAAAGTAAATTAACGTTGAAGAGTTTTTGCGAATAATGCGTCTGTTGATTTCTTAATAGCAATATGGTAAAAGAGTATAAAAAAGCCTACTACGGGTGTCATATCTCATCATTGAACTCAAGGAGGACTCACCTGTTCCTGTCATATAGATTCCTCTGGCGAGAGTGAGAACCAGCACTCTGTTCAGTTCTTCACTCTCACTGCTGACAACTACACAGGACTTGGGTTCAGAGACCACACGCGACATCTGCAGCTGAACGCCTGAACTCCCCAGACTCGTAATTAGACGGAGGGCTGTACTCTCGAAACTGAAAAATATAATATGTTTAGCAAAGCAATTTACGTGTAATTTATAAGTGATTTGCATTTAACAAAGCAAGCTTCTGTAATATGGGTAGTTAATAACAATTTTTTAATACACACAAATTGGGCATAGAAATATTCGATTAACGGGAATTTTCAATTTATTAACGTGTATTTATTCTTTTTTTTTTTCATCATAACTGTTATTATTTAAAACTTATTTCATTTCAATGTTTATACATGTCATCTAACTAAGCACTAGACAATAATAAAATTATTATCAAACCATAATTGCAACTGAGTCTGGTTAGCTTGAGGATAAGCTGCGAGTGAGTTGATATTAGACAGTAAGGTAACTCTATAGTGAGGTTGAATGTGATGTATCCTGTATGAGAACATGTCCAGCAAGTTGTGAAGTATACCCCACGCGTGGGACTTGAATACATTCGGGAGAAGTTGATCTGAAAGACAAATTATTGTAAAGAAAAAATATCGAAAAACATATTTTAAAACAAATGTTAGGGTTTAGATAGAAATACAAAATATAACCGTACTACTCACTAATAAATCCTTTTATTCCAAGTGACTCAATTTCGGTGTACACAAGGAGACGACTGTATGTCTCAACTAATGCTGGTGCCATCATATTACTGCCAGGTATCGTGGTTTTATTTTGAGCCAGCTTAGCCACATGTGTCACTATGGAATGTATTAATGACATTTTGCAATGCAATGTAAGACTATCTAATATACACATTGATAAAGGTACGGTTGGTAGAGGAGCCGCAGGGTTTCCGTTTGGCATGGGTTTTTGATTGCCAAATAGCGTTTCTATAATAATCCCCATAGGTCGGGCATAATACTCTTGATTAGTTGAATATGCATTACATAACAAAGCAATGCGATAGTCCGCACCCATCAAAGTTGGTGTGTTGTTTGAAGTCATCAAGTGTTGAAGGAATCTAGAATGAATAAATGATAAATTTAATAATATTTTAAAAAGTTTTCAATAACACAACAGACTAGGACTGTTGATAAATCAGTCAAAAGGATGTGTGAGAACAGATTATCCAGTACACTTACTCATATTGTACCTTCAAGTTTTGTGGCATTATCATAGTTTTGTGTTCAGATTCAGCTTTTTTTAACAAATGCATCCAAATACAGACAACAGCCATCTGATGAGTGCAATGAGCTTTGGTATAATCGGGCATTGGCAATGCTTCCTTCTCTGGATAAAGCAGTTCATGCAATTTAATTATAGGTAAAAAGTTAGACAGTGGATTCCGTTGTATGCTTCCAGATATAAATTGTAAAAGAACCCACATAAGGTGATCCCGTCCTTTCTTCAGATCACAACCTACAAGTTTATTATGTAGACCCATTACTATGCTAGGGAATGATGCAAACCCAATCAGGATTAAATATATCACTTGTGAGGATAAATGTAACCAGCACCAATGTGTTGATGGCATTTCATCATCCTCATTCTCTTGTTCACTCCTTTCCATGGGTAAAATCATTAATTCCACAAGCTGATCTTCTAATGCTATACATCTTTGTTTGTGCTGTTTTTGCAGGCCTAGCATAGAACACATCATATCTCTGGAGTAAGGCTGTTGTAGGACATGTCTTAGTAGTGATATTTGAGGCTTAAGTAATTCATCATCATAAGGCAAATTGCCTTTGAGAGAGAATTTAAGTGTTGTCGGATCTAATCGCCACGGATTTACCAAATGATCGGCATATCCAGAAAACTCTACGACTGGCAACATTTGTGAATGACCAATAATTGATACCATTTGAGCACACGGCTTGAAACTTTCAACGAATGTGGTAAGTAGTTTAGCCAGCTGCTGTAAAAAAGGCATTGTTGTAATTACTTAACTAAGGATAATCTCTATATAATTAGACAGAGAATTATTAAGTTACACCATGAATATTTTTTGGTCAGTTGTTTTAAATAAAACATTATCATGTGCTATGAAAGCTTTAAAAAAGGAGTAAATTTGTAATCATTTTAACAAACATACCCAGTGTGGCCAATGATTGTTATCTGGGTAGTCTTTTTGAATTTCAGTGACTATGAAATATGCAGGCAAGAGTGATGCATTACGATCAAAAATGTACTCAATGACATTACACAATGCTCTCATTTGGGGCATTGTGCTAGAGTTGAGTCTTACTGGTAAAGTTTGTGCTTTTTCTCTGCAACCCTGTTAAAAAGAATCTCCATTTTAAAATAACAATATAAAAGTCATAATAATTAATTAAAAAAGAATTAATATTATATTCAGTATGATATTTTCTATTGACAAAAACATATTTTGTGACTGTACATAAAAAAGAAGTTTTTGCTGTTGCAGTTGTAACGTACTTTCATAATTTCTCTAACACCCTTGTAGTCAACACCACCAATAACTCGTCTAACTAGATTGAAGCATTCAATCCAATAATCACTATTTTTGTAAACCAGTTTTTCGCTTGTTAGTATACAATCGCAGAGCATTCTGAAAAATTTTATACATTTTATTGGTAATATTACACTTGCAAATTTTATTTGTATCAATTTATATTAAAACTTTTTTTCACATTTTATATATTACAGATGTTACCTTGCTTGAAGTATATTAGTGTTTACTAAATTCTCAAGTAAACCCAGCAACTGTTTCATTTTATATCTGTTTGTGAGGACCGCAGTCAAAGTGAGATATTGACGGATAGCTGATTCTTGCACCTCCGCACTGGGGCTACTCATGATAGAACATAGCTTTTTCTGGTATATGGATAACCTCTCACTTTCCTGTTCTGGTTTGTACACCAGAAAACAACTGAATGCCTCCTCCACAGCCTCTACCCGCTAAAACAATGATATCCAAAATATATACATTACTGATATAGAGAAAGTAAAAAACACCATGATGTTAAAACTTACCAAAATTTCGTTTACAATGTTTGCTACTTGAGAATCCGTCATTTTAAAACAGGTTTCTAACTTTTTTGAAAAACATAAGCATAATCAATTACTAACTGATAAATTCCAGAAGTTATTAAAAGCACTTTTGTTTCAATACACACAACATTTTATTTTAGAAAATCACACAATAAATAACAAACCGAAATTAACATTACAAGACAGTATAGTAAAAAGTAGAGCACAGATTATATTTCATTTTTTATTTTTTAGCATTCTAGTGTTTACCCAAGATTATTAAATTTGTACCAATTAGTTTACACTTATATCACACAGACTAATGTATTATATATATTTGGAAAATTTTAATTTCTTATTTTAATGTTTAATGTTTTACAAGTAATAAAAGATATCTTAAAATTATAGGTATAGGAACTGGATATACGAAAATTTCCCTTAAAAATATAGACTCTGTGCTTTAAAAAAAAGAAATACCATGGAGACGGCGACGATGTGTGAGCGAGATAGAGTATATATGACTTTCTTTAGTCATTAAGTCTGCCTTTTAGTGTTGAATGTTAAAATAGTTGAAATTATAGTTTTCGTAATTTTTTATGGAATTTGTGATATTTAAGATTCATTTTATGTCCTTGTTAAACTTTTATACAAGTTGAAAAAATCTGGAGCGATGGAGTCGCCTCCTTCTTTCTCCACGCACTCCGAAGTGCCTCCGTTGAGCGAAGACAGTGGTCTGTTTATTACAAGTGGCTCATTTTCTAGTGATTCCGCGAGTGGATGGCATCATATTGCATCCGAGGTAAGATTAATCAGTAATGCGTCATAACAAAGTTTATAAAATAATTTCCAAAGTACATGTGCATTGTTTACTTACTTATTTTTTCGCATAATTTGAATATCTAGACGATTGGGTATCTCATATCTTAATGTATTCAACATTAGTTATGGTAGGAACAAAACGAGAATGTTAAATAAAGTTTCTAAAAAGTTTTGGCACAATGTTTACAGTAGTTAGGTTAGAAACTGTAATATGGGTAACCTTAAATTGTCTGCAGTTTACGTAAATATACATTACGCATGTACATACTCTCCTGAGGTTTGAGGAGTGTATACTGATGAAAACACTATTAAGGACTTTAGAACTGTATTATATAATAATATTTGACAAATAGGGTAATTAAGTTTTAATAACAAACTTCAACAAAAGTTTTAAAGTTTATTTTTTATATTTTTTATTAATTTCTTTATTTAATTTTTAAGTGACGTATATTATATCTGAAAACTAAATTATTTTTGATGGTAATGAAAAAAAATTAATTTAATTTTCAGTAATTGTAGCTGAGTCTTTTAGACATCAAAATATTAAGGTAACTTTTATTTATTTTTTTATTTTTATTTGATCTAACTAGAATATAAATTTATATTTTAAAATAATTTCAGGAATCATATAGTCTGTTTTGTGGTTAAATAAGTAACTAACCAAATTAATACATTCATAAACATTAACCCACATAAATTTTTCTTAATAGCAATAACTTAAATATTTATTTATTTAAACATTGTTTAAATAAATAAATCCATTGCTATAATCATAAGTATGAAATCTTATTTTTTGACTATAGATTGCATTAAAGTTGAATTGCCATAAATTTACTTAATGAAATGCTCTAGACACCTATGACTTAATATTTTTTTTGATATTGAATTAAAGACTAATTTTGTTGAAATATTTTTTTGCAATGCTTCATTATAATTTATATGGTACCTTCTATTATTTTTATTTTTGCTATAATATAAATTTCTTTTTATGCTGTTGGCGAATTATTTTTTTTTGTTACTTTCAAATATACAATTATACCACTAAAATGCATAGATGCACTTACGATTGTCAGTTTACCATAGTTAAAAATTAATTTGGATTATAAGAAAATATTAATATGGACAGTTGCACACAGTTACAATTCATATTTCATACGCGTTTTTCATGCGAACGTAAGATTTAAGCGAAAACTATTTTCTTCTAAATAAAAAATAACATAGACCAGAGTAATTTTTAAACTTACTATTTGTCATGAATATACGGCTTCAATTTGAACAGAAATCGACTTACGAAACAGTTCAAAGTAAAATAAATGAGACGATACGAGGCGTCCGTTAAACATACAATAATATCACCACCGATCTGCAGTTACAAATACCAGACGATTGCTCTCTTCGTAACTTTAATATATTGAAATATTAAGTGACGAATATAAAGTGCTTTACTTTGCGAATGTTTTTTTTTTCCTGCGCGCGGTAAAACCCTATTGTGTCAAAGGAATATTGTGTTCGATATTTAAAAATGTGTTCTTAATTCTCTTTGTGAGAGGTCTACTCCGCTCGAGTTTATTAAATCTTTTTAAGTCTATTAATATTAGCTCCGCTAATTGCTGATAGAGCGGGGCTGGTTTATATTTAAAATAAAATTATTCAAGTAACGGACTCGACTAATATACGTTATTATATGTAACGAAATCTTATAATTTGTTACTATACATTTTATATCAATTAATGCTTCTAATAAACTATTATTAATATGCGAAAGTTAATTAAGTCAGTGTTGAACTTGGCGCGCGGCATCTTCAATATGCTTTGCTTGCGTGGTTCTAAATATATGAATGAAAATTAGCGTTCATGCCATAAAAATATTTCAACGAAATTTTAATTATAATAACATGAAACAAATATTATCAGCTATATATTAAACACATTTCACATTCACTTCCCCCGATTTATAATCATACATTATTTAAATGAATTTATCAATAGACACAATTTAATATAATTCATAAGTTATATAAGGCCTAGCCTTTAGATATTTAGCATCATATTATGTGATAGTACAGACGGTCGTCTTTCGCTCTATAAGGCTGGTATTCCATAGCGGAGATTATTAAAATGGCTGTAAATATATCGGAAGCTTTCGTCATTCAGTTGCAAGAGAGCGACTTCGACGAGCGGTCGCTATCAATGTGCGAGACGGAGGCTTCGGAACGCATGTGCGGGGACTTTTTCAACACCGTGAAAAAGGGTCCTGGGAAAGTTATCGTCACTGCAATAGATCCACCACCTGAATTTCAGGTTTGTTAAAATATATTTATTTAAATTATTATCTAAAATTATTGCAAGTTTAGAATTTTTCGAAATCCGTATTTGAAATTTATTAGTCTAAAAGTTCGTTAGGTTTTTAAAATTTAAAGGATTATTTTTTTATTGCTTATATTTTAGTGTTTTAATTTAATTATTTAATTTTAATTATTACTTCTTTTAAGAATTTTGTTCGTGATTTTATTTTGTTGAATAGATAGATTTTTTTTTATTTTACAGCTGTTAAACAAAAGAATGTCGACCATTCTTTTGTTTAAAATTAAAAGTTATTTTACGTTATAATTATTATTTAATAAGCTTTTGTTTATCCAACTTAGCTTTTATATTCGTGATAATTAAAAACGATTAAACAGTTTATTGAACTTGAAGTCGAGGAGGATATTAATTATATAGACGTCTTTGAATATATAGAAATTACATCAAGTCTGACTTATTTGTTACCGATAGGGCAAACTCGCCTACTAACTAACTTCAGGGGCTTAAATTAATTAGAAGAACTTGCTTAATATCGTTAATTAGTATCGCAAGTTTAGTGAACGGAGTGGTTCATGTAAATATAAATTTTACTGGTATAATCTATTCAATATTGTTGCAGGATGATCCAATACAAATTAGTGAAGATTGTGGGTCCGCCTCGGGCGGGTCACCAAGTAAATGTATGGCTGTGCGAGTGCCTCCATCCGTCGTTTTTAGGAACGATGTTAGTAAAACAAAATCATCGAGCTTAGAAATTGCAATGACTTCTAGGAATGTATCGCCATTGTATCCGAGAAAATTGAAACCCGAGTCATTATATGAGCGGCGTCAATGTCTGAACCATAGGTTTGCGAGTCCGAGACTCTTACACCTCAGCCCGTGTCGTATGAACCGGCCGTCTTCTAGAAACTCACTATCCTCTCGACTCTCAAGCAGTCACAACTCTTTAATTACTCAGTTCCAAGCGGACGACTCCAGCTTTATTACTCAAGCTATATCACATGATACTCTCTCCGCTAAAACTTCAGACATCACTGACATGTATAATGTACCCTTCGACAGCGACATATACGCTGTGCCCATTGACATGGTCCGACCTAGTCACAGTAATGTGAGGGGGAAAAGCAAGAAGGCGAGGAATAATAGGAGACGTGGAAGGAGTTCTCAGAGCATAGGAACAAGCAACGTTCCCGAAACACGATATAAGTCTAAGGAGACTAGACATAAAGACTCTAGATCTAAGAGACACAGTTTGCCGAGTTCGTCTTGCAAGAAGAATGTCACCGACTCAGACACGGACTCACTGCATATCACGTTACGAGAGATGAGGAAGTACCTGCACACCCTGTACTCCAGTTCCAGTGATTCAGACTGCCGCGGCACCATCACTAAGAAAGGCAGCACTATAATAACGAACATGAGACAACATACCAGCAAAGAGACAAACACTCCCGCATTCGTTAAGGAAAACAACGAAATACAGGCACGCGTGGAAACGAACAACAACCACAAGAAAACTAATAAGAACACGGTAGCTATGAACGTTAAGAATAAGAAACACAAAGAGGCCGTGAAAGAAGTAACCGATGATAAAGAGAAGACGAAGAAGACTCAAGGGAAGAAGTCGTCGGTTAAGATGTTATCCATGAATCTGAAGCAGAGCTTCTGTAACTTGTTCCGATGGCGGCGTTCCAGTGAGAGCGAGGGTGAGTCAGTGGAGCGTGGCAGAGAGTCCCCGCCGCCGGCTGTCCGTCGCGCCCTGCCTCCATTGCCGCAGTCACCTCGTGCATCCAATACTAACCCACGCCGCCCTGGACACGATGAAGACACCATTCTCGACTTCGCCACCTCCATACAGAGAGTCAAAGATGTGAGTACTTTTCTTCCTTTTTTTCTCTTTTCATTGGTTAACGTTGTAAAAGTTTGTCAAAAAATATAAATCCTTCTTTCAACTAATTTGTCGAGTTTGCTGAGACGTGTGCCGTAGAGTTTTCTTTACCTTATTTTTACAAGGCTAATTACGCTGGAACTGGGCCAGAAAACCTGGAACTATTGATATACAGTCTTTTTTTATTATTTTTTAAACATACTTAATATTTATTTTATACCCTAAAAGTGTGATGGATTTTATTCGTATATAATTATTTATTTCTATACACATTATGCTATCGATACAACCGCTACTAGTCAAGTCCAGCTAACACCTCTAGCGGACAATGAAAGGCAATTATGGTGGGAGTGTAATATCGGTATACTTTTAATTACAACTACGGCATGGAAGCATAACGGACACTTCATTATTTTTTAAATCCCTTAATAAAGAGCTTGGATCGATTTTATTCTTCATAGCAACCCGATGCACTTTGGCATTCAGATAGAAATAAAAAGAAGCTACGGACGTCATCGATAAAGTTGTAAAAACTGAAAGTCACTTTATTCTTGATCAAACGGTTTAATGAATTGCAAATCATTCAAGTCGGCTGGTTTATTGCCAGCTGTTATTAGTGTCTGGGGATATCTGAAAGCGTTTTGTCGTCCCCAGTACGGCTGGTACTGGGGTCCTATATCCGTGGAGGCTGCTGAGAAGATCCTGTCCAATGAGCCGGACGGGTCTTTCATTGTTCGGGACAGCAGCGACGATCATTACATCTTCACGCTCACCTTCAAGTTGAACGGCATGAGGCACGTCAGAATAGAACACGATCAGGGTGAGTTCGTGCAATTATGGTGGTTTATTAATTTTAATGTTTTTTTTGTTCACATAACTGTTCTCCTTTAATGCCGCTTGCGTTGAATATTATTCTCTTAATTAGCTTACTGATTACATAAACTGGCTGTCATCCCGCGACTTTGTATACGTTTTCGCTGTTTTATATTTTGTTATCTGCTTTCGCTTGTTTTTGTTTTTGATTGTACTTAAATCATGTGTAATATTATTTGTATTTATATAAATAATTTATTGACCCTTCGTAACTGCTATGCCGACCGTTATTTAACGTTGCTGACTTATACTTCGGATATTGGATCATCCGATGGCAATTGAAATAAACGTTATTTCTTTGCAATCCTAAGGCAAACAGGTAAATACTTTAATAGGAGAGTATAACGGTATCATGACTAATTGTATGTTTTTTACCTTTCGATTTACTTCATATTTAACAACTTAAAGATTTAAAAAATAATCTTGTTCTGCTTTCCATATAAGTGTAAGCAAACTCTTGATTGACAGTTTAGTGTGCAATTATAATCATTACGTTTTAAAATGAAAACTCGATAAGTGAGATCTAGTATTTGAGGTATTATAAGAAAAGAATTATAAAAATAAATGATTCGTTAAAATTTTGTACGAAACAAAATAAAAATCAAAGGTTTAAACGCGTGTACATTTAAATATTTTGCAAGAGACCATAATGAGAGCGAAACATTTTATAGATGAAGAGATAAAAATCTCTTACTCAAATATATAATGACCTGGTTGAAGACGCTTAAAAAATACAAGTATTAAAATTGGTGCTTTTATTTATTATTTAACGAAGGGTCTAAGATGAGGTGTGTGATGGCTATGTGTAACTTTTGTAACTATAACTTTCAGTGCCACGAAATAAACGTAATATTTGTCACCATAATATTTGTACAGCTTAAATACTCAAGTAAATCTCTCTTTGCTTATTCAAATAAGAGTATATTTAAGAGCTAAACTGAAAATAAAATAAATGGTTATTAAAGTTTCCTATTTCAAATACATATAATATTTTTGCGAATGTACATTTAATTAAGCCATTTAAACGGTTGAAACTTTGTTTAGATTTTTGTCTGTCATACATTTTTTAATCTTTTTCGTTGCGAAGGATGAGGAAAGTTGAAAAAGTTTAATATTTGCAGGGAGGTAAAGTGCACGGAATTTTATTTAATATATATATATATATTTAAAATGAGACTAGAATTTTTCTTATTTATCTCATATGAATATATTTTTTTCTCTGCATCCTCGCTTAACTAACTGAACCATCGTTTCGTTTCTATTAAATCTCCGCCGGTAGGACACGACTTAACGAACTCTCCGTTGTAAAAGTGTTCTTAATAAATTAAAGCCTGATCCATCGACCCGCAAAAGTAATGCGACTGTTTCGAAAAAAAAAAATTAATATATAATTAAACTTTCAAAACATCATATTGGTATTGTCTGTGCACGGTGGAACTCAATACAAATGTTGGACATAATTGAATCTTGTATATTTTGCTTTTAACATGCGGTCAACACGAACGTAATTTAATCAGTCTCCCGGTCCAAGTTCTGTCGACCCTACTGTAAGCAGAACGCTCTATGAAAGCACATAGCTGCATACAATTGTGGCTAATAAAAATGTTTTATAAGCTTTATTAATTGAATTTTCTGCGTCTGGCATAGTTAGTGAAATTTTTATCGTGATTAAGTAAAAGTTCGTCTGGAATTTTAATTTATTATGGCATATATCATAACATATTTTGATTAATCAATTTGTTTATTTAACATTCGTTTCGTTAATGATAAAAATAATATTTATCGTTATCGATAAAAATCATATTGTCAGACACATTTCGCGAATCGGTATTTTTTAAAATAATAAATAAGATCCGATGAAAATGAGAATGTTGATTATTTTATAATATAATATGAAGTAAATAAAATCAGATAACATTCGCCTGCTAAGGATCAGAGAGTGTTGAGATTCGTTTACAGATCTAGCAATTTCTATTGAAATGGGATATCCATCGGATTAGTTCTCACGGAATTAACAAAAGCAGTATCGCCTTAAAAATTTAATTAAATTTTTCGCTGCTACATCTAAGTGGGTTTTAATTTGAAGAACTATTGTGAGAATGTCATAGTGGAATTCCAATTAAAGAACATTGATTAACGATGAATATTCCTATGTAAATATATATGGAAAAATCCATTGAGTATCTTATTTTTTCGTTAAAAGATACGTATATAATATCTACGTATGTATGAATATTAGCAGACACAGCATGAAATAAAAGGATAGTCCGTTGTCAAAGGTTCATACGGCTATACAACGTTCACGATGTGACAACGCTTACCCCTTAAAATGTAGGTAGCTGTGACATAATGTAATGCTTTTATCATTTAATAAACAAAACCTGTAATATACAGAAAACGTTAGAGCTCCTAATTAAATAACTTTGGGTTCGGATGCGTGCCAGTCGACTCGATTGCCATTCATTACAACTGGAAACTGTATGATACATATAATAATTATTATAATTGGATGTTGTTTGTGTTTCATTCGTTTTCATATGGGATAGGATGCGGGTAAGGTGATATCAAAAGTTCACTGGTGCAGTACAGACCGCTGGTTATTATATAGCTTTGCCAATACGAAAATGATTGAGTTCATTTATAAAGAATAAAAAAAAAGTATGCACTCGAGTTATTGAAATTGTGAGATATATTTTATTATAACAATTTATTATTTTACTTAAAATAAAATAACTTTTTTAAAATTGTAATTTTTAAATAAAGGTCTGTATATTTTCATAAAAGAATCGAATATGGCTTTTCGTCTGCTTCTTTGTAAAGTGAACTTGTAATACTGTTGTGTTCAAAGAGATTCTACTTGTCTTTGTCCTGGACACAAGATATTAAATTTTGAATATAAAAATTGCACTACTGTAGCAATATTATTAGGTTCCAGCAAGTTTGAATTATTATTTTACGTACTTTTAGTTATTTAATGGTTCTATTATAACATTATTTTATAAAATTCTTTACGTTTCATATTTCTTTATTGTTGCTCGTATGAATTAATTCTTTCCAATGTCGTATAATTTATTAAATTTTCTTCTGATGTACTATAAAAACATTTCTAATTATTAAATTATTCATTAAAGCTCGTATGCCCAATTTTTGTATTCCATGTCTTATTGACATACGTAAATTTATATGAAATTAAAATATTATTATTGTCTCGTAAATTGTATATTGAAGTTTAATAAAATGTTTATTATTTAACAGCCATAAAAGTTTTACTAGTTAGGAATGTTTCGGTTGCGCTATTTCAAAATTTTCGTCATAATTGTAAGGATATACCAAATACAATGGAAAGCGAACAAAACAGTCTGTCCATTAGATGTTGTAAAACTTTTGCGTTGATACGAAAACAAGTATTTGGGTTTGGTTTTGCGGGCGTAGTGTTTACTTAGAACTGTAAATTGTCAATGATGATATAATAATAGAAATAAATGTTTATTAAAATGACAATATATGTATTTGTAATCGTGTTAAAGAGTTCGTAACACGGTTACTAAGCCGCGTGTTTAACTCATCGAACTCAGTATAATCGGTTTAAGGTGCTTTGAGATCTACTATGGGACCTGCTTTATTGAACCGCTGAGCCGATCAGCCGTTCAGATACTCCATGACCCGATCCGTTGGCTCGGTGATAATAGCAAAGGCCAAACTAGTGGCACTACAGATAAATGGGATTTGAAAAGATTTTAATCACAATAACCTACCTGTTTGTAAAGGTTCAGACAAATTTTATTATTAAACATTGAGTATTTCTTTTAGATTCAATCTTTTAAATCACTTTTATTGAACTCTTGTTGTGCTCGTAAATAAAAGTGCTTTCCTTATAGAATGAAACTCAAACAATGACGGAAAATATGAAACTATTATTTCTATTAGATAAATCACGTAATGGCCTTTTTGTTTCGTATGTAGTAAAGCAATTTTTTTTTTGCCTTTCTTTTCTATGTGTAGGTACTTATTAGTTTATATTCAGTTATTTATTTGTAAATTATAAAAGGTGCTGAAAATCAACGGAATATGTATTTATGTATTTGATTTTTAAGGTGATATAACGTACTTTTTATTTTGGATAATTCTTTTCAGTATTCACAATAGAATTTTATGCGTCAAGAGCTTAAGACGTACAGAGTATTACCCCTTTTAATACTCTTATAGTTGCAGACTTAGGTCGGGCACCGGGAGATTTATTGTTATCTATATATATATATATATATATATATATATATATATATATATATAGTCGGTGAAGCTGTTGTCTATAAAGCAACCATTAGTGGAAATGAATTTTATGTCTATCAGCTAATATTATATCAATAAAATTTAAATAGGTTTTTCTCTAAATTGTTTCATATAATCCCAGCTTATCATCTTTCTAAATGGCGTAGAATAAAAAATATATACGTATTAGTAATTTAAATTTTCTTAATATATTTGTCAAGCTTGATAAGTAGTTTCAAGTAGAAAGAACTTTAGGTAACAGATTCATTTCGTAAAGCGTCAGTTTTAATCCTGCTTAATACACATTTTAATAACAAACTTCGTGACATGTAATTTTAAACATTATAATATTTAATGCAAGTGTAATTACTTCTTTTTCGGTGTATTCTTCCTCTTACATTTTATATACGTCATTCGATAGTAAATTTAGAGATTAAATATATTTTTTTAAGGAATTGGGTAATATTATTAAGCTTCCTTCAGCAGGAATGCAAAAAAAGCTCACTACTAAAAATATAATAATAAAGAAAATAAAAATAAAATAATCAGAGAAATAGAAACACAAAAGAATCAAACAATATCTTTCTGTTGTAACACGTTTAACTTAATGAACACAAAAGTAAAAGGCGAAACTCAAAAGTCCCCAATAAATGTTATATTAATAAATATTCGCTTGAAATATTGAAATGAATTTCATATTACGAGTACATTAACGTATTGAAAAATGTCGATGTATTAAAACCCACATACATATGTCAATTGCACGTTTTGTGGTACCGGATGAATAAGCATGGAAATATGGTACTTTAAATAAAACAATTTAAATGTTTGTGCATTTCCTCTTCACGTACAAGTGTCTTTGCGTTACCGTCCAATGTACTACCAAAAATATAAACTACATAATTATGACGTTAATTATTTTTGTAAAGATTTTAAAGATAATGTAGTTCGCTACTACTAGAAAATTTTTCTTTATAGTTTTATTAGTGGAATAGTATTGTAGAACCTTCTATATCACACTAAGATTTAGTTAATCCTACTGAGCATGAATAATGTCAAAATTGACTAGCTCTCACGGTTGGAAATCTCGACACGATAGAGGAATTACACCTCCATACAATGTGTCTAACTCGAAATGTATTCAGATCCAAACATATCGACTATTTAGATCCGTTGATGCTGAATCTATCACGTGAACTACATCAGATTTATATGCATTTATGTCATTCGAGTAGAAATACATTGTAAATGAGCCCGTTGGGAGAGGTGTTGTGTAAAAGTTGAAGTGAATAGAAACAGCTTCCGTGGAAGTATTGGACCTTTTAGAAAATTCACTTTAAAAATTTTGAGAAACAGAAATATCTATAAAAATACAGATATTATTGTGGGGGAAGTAAGATGAATCGAATGGATTTGTTAGAATGGAATGTTAATGTAAGCTAAACTTGAAGCTGGAGTTTATAAGAAAGTCTTTGCTGAATACATTTAATAGAACATGTTTTTACATAATGCGGAGCGTTGGTTAAAGACATGTATGCTAACATTATACTACAAAGGGAAAGGGTCCCGGTGTAATTGTAACCTCTATCGCGAAAATTCCTTTTAAGCGTTTATGCTGAACTTATAGCAGAGCACGCAAAAAAAATCAGAATACCCAGACGCCCCCGCTTATAATGCAGCTTAATAATGTTCATCTGATATTACTTCCCCTATAGAGCATCTTTAATATTTCACTAATAAATCTGCTATGAGTCCATAAAGTTATTTCTCAATTACTCTAATATCCTGAATGTTTAAGTACAATTGAATATTTTTATTTATTATGAAACATTAAGAAATCCCTCTAAAACATTCATATATGAAATTGTGAGGAAATAAAAAATAAATAAATAACAATTTCATTTCTAGATAACAATTAATCGAATCACGAAGTTCGATTGAAAATTGGATTGGAAATTGGTCGGTTTTTCCGTTTAACCCGTAGGTACGATCTCGATGTCTTTGATGACCAATGACACTTATGTCAACCCAGAACGGGATTATTAACCAGTGTTTTCAAGCATATTCTTCTATGTAATAACACGTGTCCGCTATCAAAATGTTCCGTGAAATGTGCATCGATAACGTGACGGGCGATTAATTTCCTCTCATTTTTTTTTATTTCGATGTAAAAATAAATTTTTTGTAAAAAATTCAAATAAAACCAGTCAAGTGCAAAATTTTCCTGGTATTTTTTTTAAATCATTATTGAAAAACGTTGTGCATTATAAATATTTTGCATATAGTTTTATACGTTACGTCAAATATTTAAAAAATAATAATAATATTACATATTCTCTTTAAATAAATTTTGTGTTGGAATAAAGAGAATATTAGAGATAGGAGTGTGTATTTCTGGTTGCGCCATTTGCAAATCGGATTTGTCGAGTATTAGGTGCTAGGTATTGTTAGTACCTGATAAAACGGGAGCTTCAACTCTGATACTAGTGACCACAGTCTATTTTGTAATAAAATTGTATCATATGTATACATATATGAGGTTTTCAATATATTGAGATAACATAAAATTTTCTATGGACACTAAGTATTATGACTAAATATAAAACAGACAAGGGACAAAAGAAAAATTTAAAAACAGTGTGCTTAGACATCCTAACTTCTTTATTGTTAATCGTGTGAAGATTTTAATCTGTTGCTTCGACTAACACATGTCCTGAGACCTAAAGTGTTGTATTTTTATTTATAAGCCTCATTTTAGTGTTGTTTATTAATAATATTAGATAATACTACTGAAAGAGACATCAAACCTCCTAGTATTTATAGGGATTTAGTAGATACGATTTGTAATATCAATTATTTTCAGTGATATACTCGAATATATCTAAAAGGATTATACATTTTTTAAATATAAATTTGTCTTTGTAAATTTTATTTTAATTAACGTACTCGTATGCTTTCCCCTTCTCACATAACCAAATAAATTGAATAATATTGTAAAACCGAGTAAATCGCAATTTTTCATTAAAGCAAATAAATGGAAAGCTTGTGCTTAATAAAAAACAAAGTGATTTTAACGATATTAAAAATTGAGAGAACCTGTATTTAATTTATGTTTTAAATCTGTCTGGGGATTATTTGTCATGCTTATTACAGTGCTTTTAATAATTGCAATAATTATAACGTATCCGTTTGCGCTTTTAATATTAATTTATAATTCGTTTAAATTACAACTGTATTACGAATTCAAAGTATCATGAAATATCTATTTTCGGAACCGCGATCATGTGAATGGTTTAGGTAATAACATTGATTATTTCATATTTTATATTATATTATGTTTTCAAACACAGGTAACTTCTGTTTTGGCGGTTGTACGATGTTCAAGGCGCAGACTATTGTGGAATTCATTGAGAACGCTGTCGAAACGTCTCGCAGCGGCCGCTACTTATTCTTCTTGAACTTGAGGCCGGTCCTTGGTCCGGTGCGGGTCCAGCTACTATATCCTGTATCAAGATTCAAGAGGGTGCAGAGCTTGCAACATATGTGCAGGTATGATTAGAACTGAACGATTTTATTATTATGATCATTTAATTAAGTTTTGTTATCATTATTTTTCTTTTCAACTTGAATTTCGAGTTTGTTTGGACCCATCGTTCCAATCGTGTCCGATGGAGTTTTAATATTTTTTCAACAGTTGTAAACAGCAGCCAGCGACCTTTTGTTTTCATTATGTAAATGGAAAACGAGAAGACTGTGCGCCTGATGGTAATTAGTTACTATCGGTCATTGATATCCGCTGCGAATCCATCTCCTTTATTATTATAAACAATCATTATGACAGACATTTTCATAATGAAATACGTCATGATGTCAGAGAATCTAAGAAGAAAGATCATGTCGATGATGTGACTTTGTACATGCAATCAAAAACATTAGGGTTTGTGGAACATAGGAATTGTCAAGGTTGTATGGTTTCAAAGGGATTACATTGATTTGGGGGAGGCAACGGAGGTGGAAATAATACTCTATGCAGCGAGAGGACTGTGCTTTGTGAAGTAAAAGCAGGAATACCGGTGTGAAGTACCGTCTCGCTCTATTTAGTTTCCCCCAAAGCTTAGAATCCAGTTTACTTTTCATGCGACCCGGATCGAAATGTGTTTTCAGGTCCATCCGGAGGCTGCGAATATTCTTGACCCTCGAATTCATGCTACGATACAATTTAAATAATTATATATGGATTAGATATTCTTCTAAATAAACATAATAATTAATTTACGTTGCTAGAACTTTAAAGGCTCAATTATGTTATTTACTATTCATATTTTCCTACTTTGTTCTACATCTTATGGTAGGTAGCCATTAAAAGAAAGCAAGCCGTAAAACGTTTGGGTTAAGTGATAATATTGAATGACAGAGCGTGTAATATGTATTAAAATTAGCTTTTCATAAAACGTTCCACAAAATCTTTTTACTTAGATAAAACTTCGAAATTATACAGAAAAAGTGACTTCATAGTACGTGTCATAAAAATTGTTAGTGTTTCAATTGTTCCTATAGAAAAGTTGCTTCTAATTGTTCTACCTATGTAAAGAACATGACGCCGGGAGGATAATTTATAGAGAGGTGCATCTGCGTATTCAGATTATTTGAGGTGAGGGGGTTTGCATACAGTTACTAACACAAACAAAGGCTTTAAGAGGTTGTTCTATGAATACCAGTAGAAATAACATTTATATTTGAAAACAAAAAATATATATATATTCAAATTAATATTATTTATGTACAGATATTATTTCGAATTTGCTTTTTAGTGATGAGGGACTTTGTTTAAATTTTTCATGTTATTATCATAAGAAAATACGGATTATTTTACACGTTTTAAGAGTTAGACTAACGCTAATACTTTTTCTATGATTCGAAGGTTGCTTTTGTTTATTTTGGAAAATTAAAACGACAAACAGTGGAAACCAAAAATACTGATTCCCTCAACAACTTCTGTATGGAAGTTGGGTAAAAGTTATTCGAGTTTCAATACAGGTCTTCCACGTCGATGTTCCCGACATTCCAGTTAGTCTAATATGAATCTGAGATTAAATTAGTCAAAGTTCAAAATAATGAAGCTCTTCAGGTTATTAACAATTTTAATAAAAATCAGATTCATTAACCTAGGTAATGTAATAAGATTTCAATTGCGTCTTGACTATAGTCTCATATCAGATTACTGTAGTCTGCTTATCAATTTTGTTCTCGGTATACAGTCTATGATACTACAAGATCTCATCTTACCATAATTGCTAAAATGAATAACTTAATTTATATTATAATTTCCTTTCATACTTGTTTGTATAAGGAGAATTATATTCACCATGGTAGTAAATTTCTTTGAATTGTTTTTCGCTCATACTAAGCTTTAATTATTAAAATACAACCAGATTCCGACAATGTAATCCATTGACGACACTCAATTTGCAATGATCATTATAGAAAATCACTGGCCATTGAAAACGTCCAACGTTATAATTTAAATTCATATGTCTAAATAATTTTGGGTAAATATTCTCTCGTGAATTGTATGTGTAATAATTATGTGAACGATTTGAATTAATACATAACAAAACCCAAAATATTCGAAATGATCGGAACTATGATCTAAAATCAAGTATTTTCTACAATTCTAACATATTTTAACAATATTTTAGATATTAAATTTTGTTATATTAAGATGCTATTTATTATATATAGTTAATTTTCTATATAAACTCACATATGTATTTTGATGAAGTTTAATAAAAGTATTACGGAAACTTTAAATTTGTTCCTAATAATACAAGCATGGTATTATCATAAATTAATCTTAAGTAACTCTCAGCGATATCTGAACTATATTTGTAATATATGTTTTAACATGACGTAATCTCCGATAAGAGGATGAACTAAACGACAATCAAGGCTTAATATTGCAAGTGTATTTCATGCACATAATTTCTTAATTAATCCGCTACATCCCCAATCAATTAGTGGTCCAATGTTATAAATTAGCTTCTTATTTTATTCAAGTATATTAGCTGCAAGTCTTCAGAATTCCACTTTTTATAAAAAAAAAAAATAAATATTATGTTAGGATAAAATATAAAATGTACATTCGGACTTTAATAGAGCGCAATTTTACTTATCAGCCAGATTCGGTCTGAATCGAACGGGCAAGCGTTCGGTTTATCGTGAAAATATCGTAACAGTTTTGAGGTAAAACATGACGATCTGTGGCCTATCAAACCATTTAGTATTGTATAGGAACAGCATCAAAAGCTATTCGACTATTAAAATATGACGAGTATTACTAATAAATATTATATGAACATGAAGGTGTTATATTTTTAAAATTGTATTAGTCTAGCCATTTATTTTCTTGTAGTGATTTTAATACGAATTCTTAGAAAATAAGATAAGTAATGTTTTTACCATCCTCTTATTAAAAAAAGTATTCGATATAATGTTATCTGTGACTCAAAATGTAATATATTGTTTTAAAATAATAATAATAATAATAATATTAATGTCACATATATTTTTGAAATATTAATTGACATACAACATCTACAGCTAAAATAGGTTTTTATATCTACGATGTTAGAAAACGCAATTCTTAGCAGCTGCGATTTAAAGATATATGCACGAAATGCATTTCAAACATTTTAGACAGCTCTATCTTTCAGCTCTAAAGGAAAAGCTCTCTGCGTGGTGCTGTAAAACGAAAGTTGTTTATGAGCAAAAAATAACCTAATGTTAAGGTATAAATTTTAAAATAGATTGTTTCAAAATAGTAAATTAATTTGTGTTGTGTGTAAGTTTGTTTTAATGTGTCTTCATCAGACTTTAACCAGTCCGTTAATTATTACTATTACAAAAATATTTTGAGTAGTATCCATGATTAAAGTCAGCAAAGACAATAGATAGACATAAAAAATTGAAGCGCTCGTTTTGTGTTCTGTAGCTCATCTGTGTTAGTCGGCCTCGTTCATATTTTTAATCGATTTAGTAACACAATCATCTCAATATTCAGTCAACTTGAACTGTTTATATATCTGTAGGTAGGTACTTAAAAAATTATTAATTAAAGCCTATCAGAGCCTACTGCTGAGCAAAGGCCTCTTCTTACATGGAGAAGGTTTTGAGCATTAATCACCACGCTTGCTCAAGACGGGTTGGTGATTTTAAACTTATAATTGGGAAATTATAAGTCCAGGTTTCCTCACGATGTTTGCCTTCACCGTTTGTCAGTGGTGTCTAAATACTCTTAGAAAGTACATATGACTCGGAAAAATCACATTGGTACTTGCCGAGATTCGAACCCGCACCCTCATGTATGATAGGCGGGCCTTAAACCACTAGGCCACCACTGACTATATATTTTTATTTATATATTTATATATATTCAATAATACATAGAGCCAAAAATAAATATATCTGTCTGTCACTAATTCCGTATTTTTGCAGATAATAGTAAAAAAATATATTCTATACATTTAACTGGAATTGTTTTTTTAGTTACTGAAATTTTTCACCGTACTAAAAGAATTGTTGTTTGATCATATGAAGACTTAAAATAATATAAAAATTAAATTTTATAAAGTGAATAAAAAGGAGGAGGAACGGGTAACAAAAAACGTAAAGGAAACTTGCGATTGAATTTCAAATGTTTTAATTGAGATAGCGCTTGTAGCGGTGAGCAGTCCCGCAGGTATTTTAAATACTTTAAGCCTTATAATGTTTTAAATACACGTTTGTTACGTGCCAAGTTTGTTTTAATAAATATTTCGGTCAGTAGTGTTTGTAATATAAACGTTATGTTCGAGTTAGCAAAATATTGTTACTTAGCGACACATAAAAATTATGTTGAATTATTGATGTAGGAAATTTCCGTATTTTATCATTAAAATTTAATGATATCCATAAGCAGACATCAATCAAAATTCACGTTCATAATGAATAATATGTTTGCATCCATCGAAGACTCAAATACATGTTTGTTTTATATCAGTAAATGTTTACATAATATATTAAAGTGCTTAAAAGAAAATATGTATCAATTATATTGGTATAAAATGTGTGGACTTTATAAAAATGATGTGAATATTTTATTGACTGAAGACATCGATTTTTATATTAAATAAGAGAAGTCTCATATAAAAGCAGAAAAAATAAGAAGTCATGAAATAGAATCGTGTTGTTGTAGATTGATACCAATTTACTAACAATATTCCACAGCATTTTTTCTTTGACTGCTATTGGAAACCTAATACTTTATTTTTCTAGCTATGTGGATTTTTTTTGTTAATAGGATTATTCTGAAACTTTTATTTTTATTAGTTAGCTTTTGTCTAGTTTTTTATAAAGTATTAGCCATTATAATAAGATACATTAAAAACGTCATACAATCAGAGTGATCACATAGTAAATTTGTTTTAGTAAAAAGTATGAAACTATAGGAATAATATATATAAGTAATGTAAGCTGTATTTAATGCGATATATCAAAAAGTACAGATTACATACTACGTACAGAAAATATACTCTTACCTTTTAATTATTTACGTATACTATACGTTGTAATAAAAAGTCATTACTTTGTAATTTTCCGACCAAACAAACGTATCACACACAATGAATCATTAGACATGCGTAATAAGCGCATTTACATTGTTTCAATGTTATTATTAGACTTTTTTTTAATCGTTTAATCAATACTTTTATTATGAATTTACTTTGGAGTAAAATCCAAGGTCCGCCAGACGTCACATATTTTCTGATGGATGAAATGTGCACGATTTAGTACTTGAAGTAATGTTATTCGCAATATATAAAAATAGTTTATTCCGTCATACGTTACTTAAACAAAAGTATGAGATATCACGTTCCTTCATTAATTTATCGATAGTGAGTTTTAATTAATAAATATTTTGTTGGTTTATTTTGTATGTATCCATATATTTGATTCGAGAATTTCGATGATGGAGTAAAAAAGTATTTAGTAATTTTTTCTATCTTAAAAGTGGCTGGAACTATATGTTTGAAACGTTCGTAATTTCAAAGCGATTTTCGAAAGCATATATCAATTATTGATATGAAAGATCGGACTTTGATCGCAATGTATCTGTGTACACTTTGCTTCTGTATTTGATGTTTAACAGTTATTTCAAACTTATCATGTTCCTATGTAACCTATCAATGTTATGCTTGTTTTAGATAGAAATTCGTTGCGATTTAAGGCTTTAATTTTTCTATTGAGTGAGTTCATCCAATACTTGTTTTACTATTTATCTATCGGCATCGACCTGATCAATTGAGGTGGACGAGACGAAAACGGGAAGTTATATAGACTATCTAGTAAAAATAATGTTTTAGGTTATAGTTAACGTTATGAAGTGAGAATAATATTTGTAACTTTTTAAAATATCTTTCTCAACTGTCTATATAGACGTTATTAAAGTATTCATTGAATGAAACATTCGAATAGCTTAAAAACACCGAAGGAGTGACCGGCTAACGCTCTGTCTTATCGTGAACAGTCCCCTTTGTGAAAATGTTATGTATAATGTTATTATACCTTTGTGTTTAACTAAATTTTATTTTACTTTATGTCTTTCTAAATGTACAGTTTTGCTATACAAATTAGGCTATGTATACAAAATATTTTACAGATATTGTCGATTGTAAGAACGCAATAAGTTCTGAATAGGCAATGTAATAGGTTTCGTCTAGATGCAGCTTCCGTGTCCAGATTCGTTCGTGGACTCGCTGGAATATCTTCTTGTCAGGATTCCGCAATAATGATGCTTTGTTGTCGATATACCATATTTTATGACATTTGATATTAATAGAAATATATGTCTACTCGCTTATTATGAACAATTAAAACATATGACAAAATCATTTAACTTTTAAATATTATCGTTAAATCACATCAAGTATTACAAAAAGCTATGATAATATTTTCTTTTAGTGAATTAAAGATTTCTGGCTATCAGTATTTTGTTAATTACAAAGTTTAATAATAATAATAATAATATTTATTTGCTCTCAATGTTGTTTTATAAACAGTTTGTCGTATTTCTTATTATGCACGCCTGAAATTGGTGATAACTGCTGTGGTCAGAACTGTGCGGTGGCATATGATTGCCAAGTGAAGCGAATATTTCCAGTCAATCCAGGTTTTTAGTTAGACTTTAAAGATTCTCACAAAAGAGAATAATCCCTACGCCATTGAACAATGTGTCACGAATCCTTAGCGTTAGTTAGTGAGTTGTTGAATGTAGGCCACTCCAAAAACCGCAAATTTCCATCTGCTAGTTGAACACAATTAAATTAGTGGTCACCAGTGTATTGTAATATAGTTATCACTGGTGTTGTTATGTAACTGGGTACAGATACACATCATTATACCTCACCATTGACGTACTATATTTACAACAATATCGAATTTCAACTACTTTTACAGTAATTCTGTATTTTTATCACTTGATAACACTGTGAAATCAATTCAAACATTTATAGCATGGGAGATATATATATATGGTTATATTTACATATAATCTTTTTAAATCTAGGTTTATACTTGCATCGCTATGAAAACCATATTTCGTAGAGTGTTTTAAGCCCAATTGTTTCTTACATAATACATGGTCGTAGTTACGGACGTTAAGTACTGAATCGTATTTAAAGTTGTGCTTGACTTTGATTTCAGTTGTTTGATTAGTTTAATTATAGAGACTGAATAGAATTAACAACTAAGGAAAGCAAATTATATTTTTGATATTGGTTAAGTTTCTTTATTATCATTAAATGGACTTTATGGTATATAACAGAGACGAGAAACGATATATTGGTACATTTACTAACCAACTTATAATATATAGGTGGGAAAGTAACTCTATAAGTATTATGATAACAGTAACATGTAAATATAGGGTGGTATTTCGAAATCATTTACAGTATCAATATTTAAGATAAAAGATGATTAGAGTAAATCGGAGTTGTAATTTGTTTCTGTTTATCACGTAAGTGTATTTGATTTCATCATGACGATTAACAACGTCGAATTTATTTGTAATAAAATTTTTGATGCGATTTTTTGTTGCCCATGTCCATGTAGCTAAAGCCTCACATCATCTTTTTTTTTATGCTAAAAGAGGCAACCGAGCAGACGGCCTACCTGGTGGGGGTAATACTGTCGCCCATAGACATCCGCAACATAAATTTGTGGATGTGTTGCCACCCTTGGTTGGGGAAGACGGGGGAAAAGGGTGGGAAAAGGGGGGAAAAAGGAAAGGGCAGGAATGAGTAGGAAAAGGAAACGGGCAACCGGCTCTCTCACTCATTGGACGAAACGCAGCTAGGCTCCACCACTCTTAAAACCTCACCTCACTTTCACCTCATCATATTGGAGTTATTATTTATTTTTAATTTTGCTCAAAATCCCACGGATTAAAAATATTCTTATAAAAGATTTCAAAAAGTAAATTAAAGTACCCATTCTTATAATCCTCGCGTTAAAGCTTGTCACCTCCTGAGGTATTTGAGCGGGAAGACGGACAGCTAAAAATATGTCAATCTAACTTAGTCTGCTATCGACCATCGAGATGGTTATGATTCTTTCTTAGAACCAACTTCTGTCTAAAACTAATGGTTTGAATATCCTAAGATTTTGCGACTGGGAACCGATGATTTTTATTTAATGAACTGAATGTAAGGCTGTAGAGGAAGCATGTAAAATGAGTTCTTTGAAGTAGTTCTAGTGTTCAATAAAAATATATTTTTTCAAATGGATAAATCTATTTTGATCATACGCATATTACATTTTGTATATCAATAGTTTAATAAAAATATTTTTTAAATGGCTATTTTGTTCGAAAACATTTCAAGTATTATATAATATATTTAGCCATTATAATTATATTCTTCTCAAATATTACGTTAGGGTTAAATCACTGACTATTCCCTGGCACTTTCCCTCGTCTAACCACTCGCATAACGCAAGGGGTCACTATCATTGATGCTACAGGAAGACCATATTAATTATAATTCAATGGCAATAACGGTCTTGTTTCTGACTTCAATCTAGACTGAATTAAAATGAATTTAGAAAATTTCTTGCCTCGTTGTAGATACAGGTTAAAAGGAATAAATAAAAACTGAACTCTTAGATCCTTGTGGTCATAGTAATTGACGATGGAGAATTCATTCATCATATAAAAACAAAAGCATTGCTATGTCAAATAAAACAATTTAAATATGTTTAGGTACTAGGCTTATTTTATTAAGAATAATTAAGCTTCTATTAATTAGGACATTTTTCTTACTTTCAAAAACATACAAGACACAAAGAATACAATGATTAAATATATATATGACCGTGAAGTCTTTCTACCGAATCTCTTATTCTATAAATAAAGTTTAACAACAACTTTTATTGAATAGAACCGTATGAAGATAACAAAAGAAATATATATAAATATATGCAATAATAATTTAGTTTCTAGTCTCCCATCTCTTTACGTTCTTTAAACTATAAAGCAAGTTTGAGACTCAAAGTGTTTCTCTCGGAGTTCGCTAACTTCAAATTATATATCACTGTTAACCATAGTTGAATATCAGAGTGAACTCACAAACGAATTTTAGATAATATGTCTTTGTAACAAAATTAAATATAAATATAAAGCAAAAATGTTCTATTACAGAAAGAATAAAATTTTGAGAAGAACATGTGGGTAGTTGAATATTTAAAAAAAAATTGTTCATATTAAAAAAAAACACTACCAGCTTCACCAGCCTCTTATTTTTTCGACGTTTCTCATGTCTTGAGGTATTCCGGAAAAAGTTGTTAAATGACTAGCCTAATTAAGGATATTTCATCCAGTTCTTTAGTTCGGTTTATAAAATTTATATTTTAAATCAGTTATTAAAAGCGTGTTCATTTAAGTTTTTGTTCCTAGACTTTGATTTTGATTTTACTTTTATGCCAATAATATAGTAAAAATCAACCAAAGTTTCGTTAATATTTGAGGTTGTGAAAGTCAAGGTCCAGTTACTTGTTTCGCAGACTATCCTAAACTAAGGGATATTGTGGTTTTAACTTTGTAGTGTAGAATAGTAATAGATCGTCTTATATATTGGAAGTAATATAATGAGTCTTGTAATTCTTACCATTCTGAAGTTCACTTTTACTTATGTCAACAATAAAAGCTATATGTTATAAATTTTTTTTTTCATATAAAATGTAACAACGCTATTTATGTTATTATTATGTTTAATAACAATGTTACTTCCACCATAGTGTGTGTTTGCTGATTTTAAAAATATGTCATGGTTTTGTTTAGTATCATGAAGCAAATCACTAAACTCTCATCACATCGAAGAAACATAAGCAACTGCTCCGTGGTCTGAAACATAAAAAAAATATTTTAATATAAGAAAAAACGGACGAATTCGTATATTTCATAAAAAAAAGAAATGTTTACTGATAATATTCCGATGAATCGTTCTCGGTGGGTTTATTGATTCTGATCGAACGAAATTCCCAAAGTGTAAAATGTGCCCTTTTTTACACACAATGTACCAGTTGTCTGTTCATCAAAAATGGCTGACATAGTAGATCGTTAAAAGTTGAGTAGAGTACAGATCCGCTTATTGATTCAGCATTGCTAACTATCTGTAAAGCTGGGTAACGGTTACCTATGCTTTTAGAGACACCACAAAGTGAAATTCGGTAACAGAAATTTCGTTCTCGGCCTTAGACTTAATAAAAGATGCTATTGCTATAATTTGCTTCGCTATATATTCAAGTTTACTTAATGCTCTTAAAATAAAATTATTACAAAGTAAAATCGAGTAACTTATATAATGAACGTAAATTGCACCCGAATTGTCACCTCCATATTGAATTTAATTCCAAAATTAATTTTAGATATGTTTTCATAAGAATATTGTATTACAAATTAACTCTAAAAGAGCTCAATCCATAAATAAATTTAATAATTCCATTTCACTTACCACTATTTCATGCTTAATGAATACTATTGTACAATTTTTACTAAACGTTTTAGTCAGACAAATTATTTATTTATGTATAAATTCCAACACTTTCTTTAAAGTAAGTAAGGGTGGTTATTCACATGCTGACATGTGTATGTCAAATTGTTCACGGGATTTCATCACAGGTATTCTAAATTGGCATGACGGCTATCATATTCACTCGTTACCCACATCTGACATATTTTTTGGTCGGATTTCAGTTTTTGAATACCATGTTATGCAATCGTTTTGAATAAAGCGATTTTATAAAATGTAACAAGCCTTTGTTATTGTTTTCGCTTGGAGTTTGTTTTTTGTTTTTGTTTTTTTTTTTCTCTTTTTAATATAGTTTAAATCAAAATAGTGACTTCATATTTAACTTTCTATATGGTATTGTTGTGAACGTATTTATTTGATTGTAAAAAAAAAATCAATTGCACTGTTATTTAGGTTACTTGTTCAAACATCCCTGATATTGAAACAGTATGTTCGGAATAAAAGAATATTGGAATGTTATTTTGTCTGTGTTGCCCTTCCACATGCACCTCTTTCCACGTTGCAAACTAGTTTCTAATTGCGGTTTTGTGCACTAACATATATGTACATATTAAGCGAGGAATATGTTAAAACACACACAAACATACTCGTAAATATTAAATACAATCCCATTGAACAGATGGTAGAATATTAAAATTTTTAGTTCTTCGTTCAAAGAATAATTATAGGAATTCCTCATGTAGATATTAAAATATTTTGAATTTCTGAGATTCAATATTAAAAAAATTCTCAGACAAAAAATTCTCAGATAATATTAAAATTATGAGATAATTGACTTTTATAACTAATATAAGACAATTGACTTTAATACTTTCATAACTAATGAAAATTTAAATAATTTTATAAAATATTACATGTTTTGAGTTATATTTTTCTCGGAATACTGTATAGCATAAAATTGTATCAATGTTCTAAGTATTGAGTTAATTTATTTAATAATGTTATATGGGTTAATTTATTTTTGGGAGCCAATATCTCATATAACAATATATTTATAATTTATATAATAATAAAGTAACAAAGGTATGTATGTAGAAATTCATATATTATCTTTAAGTTGTGTACAATGTGGAAAAAAATGACACGAATAAGTAGGTAGGTCAAAAAGTTCGCGAAATAAGAGGTTTGGTGGGGGAAAAGGGTAACTTTTCTACCTGTCCTACTTGTCATACTCATAAAGGGTATAAATATCAAGTTTCATAAAAATCAGTAAGATACAGTTCAATAAACAACTGAATCCGGAGGAAAATTACATACATATATGAAGGAAATTGTGTTTTGCGCAGTTATTAAATTCCTTATCAAGCAAGGAAGACGTCCTCAGATTATTTTGGAAGAGATGTCTTCTGTATATGAGGACTCTTGTCCTGCCAAATCCATGTTTTACAAATGACACAACCTCTTCAAGTAAGGCATTCGAGTAAAGATGATCCATGGCCGGGGTGGTCTGTCAAGCTGACCACCGCAGAAAACGTCATAAAACTTGAAAAATTCATATTGAAAGATGCCCGTCTAAAGAAGAAGTAGCTTGAAGAAATGATAGGAATGTCAGCTACAATCATTTTGAACATACAACATGGTCATATTGGCATGTCAAAGAGGTGCGCATTGTGGGTGCCGAGAATGCTCATCCCACATCAGAAGCAGCGGTAAGTGTTGTCGCAAGATTTTGTCTCTCTGTGGCGAAAATAAGGTCTGGAGATGCAACTTGGGTTCATCATTATGACCCTGAGTTCAAACAGGACTCCATGCAGTGTCACAAAATAGGCACACAATCCCCCAAGAAATTCAGTGTGTCCAACGGCTGGAAAAGTCATGGCGACTGTTTTCTAGGATACAGAGAGAATTTTTCTTGTTGACAACAAAGAAAAGAACATCTGCGAGAAAAGATATAACATTTTCTTTAATAATAAATAAATTAATTGATCGATCTTATAATTGTATTAGAGTTAAAGGAGAGTACAAGGGGAAGGAAATATAATTTTGAGCTTTATTTCTTACTTTTTAACCAACACTCGTATTTTGTATATTGTTATATATTAATATTGATGTGTATATAAAATATTCGTGTATTTAACAAACACGATCTCTAATGTATTAAAACAATTGATATATTCACAAAAATAAAACACTTAATGAATAATAAAAGGAAGAATAGGAATAGATTTTAGCTCATAAAATACTTTACCGGACGATAATTGATACGTAAAATTGAATTAATAATGTTAATTGATATAATCAACCGAAAGTTTCTCAAACCTAGTTAGAAATTGAATTGAAGTAGCTTGGTGTGTACACTAACTTGAATAGAATTTCCATTACAGAATCAAATTAAGTACAAACCGATAGTCTGATTTCTTTTAATATTTTGTTGGAATTTGATTAGGTATGAGGGTAATAATAACGAAGTCGAGAGCCGTCCTGTTGCACAGCTTTATATAATAATTTTTAATTCATAATATGCTTAATACATTGCATCAATGTTATTCGATGATTCACAGTGTATATGCGTAAATGAACATTCGAATTACATATAAGAAAATGTAAAATAATCTTTGCGTATCGCTTTTAATTTTAATTCATAAATGTTGTTTTCTAATTATCTACATATTAATTAATTTAATTTGATAAGAATTTTATTATATGCATTTGTTTTTACATATGTATGTCAAACGTAACGCTACAAAAACTTAGAACGGCGTAAAGCTTATCAAACCAGAAACTTGGTGGTTCACTTAAGAGTTCTAAAACAACTAGAACTGAATGTGGCAAGTTTTAAACAAATAATATTAAAGTGAATCTCAGTAATAAGTTAAGTCAAATATATGAGTTTTCGAGTTATCTATGTAAATATGTTCGCTTATTTTTCTTATTGAAGATATGCAAATGTATCTTTAGGTCATTTCATATGTGATAAGACAATTTTCGTGAAAATCAAATTGTTTACTCAAAGGATACCGCAACTTTTAAAGGTATACCTTTAATCCGTAAAAGAATGTACTTCCTTCCATTCTAAAAATAAAAGAATGGCTTAAGATTTTCCCTTTTTCCTTGCGCTTACGGTCAGATTAATGTTTCATTAGCGACAACTCAGTTTTTTACTAAAGTAAAGAAAATTGTAATTAACTTATTTTTTTAATTCCAGTAACACAAAATCAATTACCTTTGATAATATTAATACTAACTAAACTTACTTATTTCAGTCCTTTAAAGTTTTATTGGCACATATCACATACATGTATTATATTAACATCACAAAGATGTCGTATAATGAGTGTTACTGAATTTTCACAATGTCTTGACTTATCGATAATTGGCTTGACATTTTTTTAACTGTGATTATATTATAAAGAGAAAGCATATGCTATAAAAATATGTGCAATATAATAAAAATAACTTTTTTTCTTTCAAATTATTTTTAAAAATCTACAAATTTTTTATTTCGTCAAAAATAAATCATAACATTTTCAGTACGAAAAAACGTTGATACCAAATTGTTCGCTTTTTATATTTTATTATTTCTTGTAATGATATCACAAAAATATGTTTTGATATTTTTATTCTGAGAACCGGTTATTAAAATGGATTCTTGGTATTTCTCTATTGCAAGATTATAACGTTCAAATTAAAAATGTAGCAATATATTAAAATACTTTATATTACATTTTCCTAGAAGATGTAATATAAAAGTCACTACTAACTTTAACCGCGTGAATTATAATCAGTGTACTTTAATCAGTCTTTATGAGCCGGCTCTGTGCCCTTCAGAAACTTTATAACTTTAAAGACAAAAGCTTTATTGATATTAACATACAATACAAGTTTTTGAAGTTCTTTCATTTTAATTTTTTTTTTACTGAGAATTCCGTAAAAGTTCTTTAAATTTTCTGTCGAGAGCGAAAATTTTGCATAAAATTTTCGGTCTCTACAATTTACTTCGAAAGAGAAAAAGCAAATTTACCCGCACTCGATTGCCACTGCCGTTCAGATATTTACATCATAATAGTGAAATGCGAATTATTACTCGAACCTCATAGTAAAAGCGGGCTCGGTTTACTTACTATCTCTTAGACGATGACGGGCACTGTTCTATATAAGTTGAAGGCACATTGTAAAATAAAGTACTCCTAAAATATTTTGCTAAATTGAGCAATCCTCTTACTTTATATTTATTTTTTAACTACTTCTAGATCCTCTGTTGGATTGCATATTATATATCCTCAAGTTATGTTTCCCCTATCTTCTTTTTTTAATGCAATTTATACGTAAACGATGTGATTAAGTCAACAGTTTGAACTTTAACTCAAATAAAGTAACAGAACAGTAGCTTGTTGTCAACTTTTTGTTTGTTCTGAATGTTATTATAATACCATGTCCTGCCTCTATATGGCTGTGATATTTAATTTCGCGAGCTTAGAAATCATTTTATGATAATTTTATCGTCCAGTTCACAGTAAGCAATAAAGATAAAAAGCTGTTACTAACTTCAATTTGAAGTTCATAATATTACATTATTAACAGCTCCTGTTTGATAGCAATTTTCTGAAACAAGCTAGAAACTTGTTTTCAATTTCACTTCCTGATTATGGAAAATGTCACCTCATTTTCAATGTAGAAAGAAGAATAGTTTCTTTTCTTTGGAAATGCTTAAGTTAGACGGTTCGCTAAGGTTTTTTTGGAACTTGACGAGCAGAACTAAACCCAAGCCAAAGGTTAGCTTTGTAAATATGCCGGTAACTAGAACATTTTCAAGTTCCCAATGTAGCTCGAATTAACCCTAAGAATTTTTCATGTCTGTAAGAATTTCCCTTAACCTGTACAACTTAAATTTAAATCTTCTATCCAGGTTTGCGTCCTAGTTATTTGAGAAAAGCTGTTGTTGTACGAGACTTATGCATAGTGAGATATATAACAGACGTATACATGTATCTTTAATATAATGAACTGTGCGTTCTTGGCATTTTATAAATTTTTCGTTTCTCTGATTCCTTTCTTATCATTGTTGAAATTAAATTATACTTCTGACACGACTAGTCTGGTATTAACTATAAAATGGAATTAATGATATCCAAGGACCAATTGAAGGAAGTTTATGAGAATATATGTGAAAAAATATAATTGATGAAAATGGAAACTCTAGCACATTAAACAATAAATTCAACACTTGTAAAATATAAAACCCAAAGTTATATTTCATATCATATCGTTGAAATCTATTTTACAAGTAAACTAAATAAAAATAATAATTATATACTTTCGTTCATTTATTGAGTTCTCAGGCACTCTTTCAAGTATAAAAAAGCGTGTCACTGAGATTTATATATATTAATCATCATGTCCTTTGAATATGAATATTATATATATATATATATGTTTTATTATTTACATTTAATTCTATTACATCAGCGATGTATATTTTTAGTAAAGTTCAATTAGAAATATTGAGGAAGTCATGTGGAATAAATGGTATTCAATCATGTTGAAATACAACATGATTCAATATTCAATATTTTGACGTATTCGCCACGGGCAGTATTTGATAGAGAGGTGAAATGCACTGGTACAAAATTGTTAATTGTTCATTGTGTTTTATTCGTTCAATTATTATACTGTATTTTGTTCTCTTCATACATAACTGGTGTTTATTAATGTCATGTAGACTGTAGAGTGTACCTTCTTGGCGTCTTCGTACAAATACATTCTTATAGTATATCCAGCACATTCATTGACAGGCAGGTAAATGTATGTAGTATACTCTAGTTAAATATAAGGATATAGAAATAAATGACAATTAGTTACACGTACATTTCCAGTCAAAGGCAAACTCCGTCTGCCATATCAGGCACAGGAACAAAAGACCAGAATTGAAACTGTTATTTGGCTTAACATCGAACCCCCAGGCCGGAATGAAAAGTTCTAACAAATAACTCGGATTTCGTGAGTGTGGAAAATGTTATATTATATTAAACGTTATTGTGCATTTCTATAACAGTGGCTGTGATGTTCTTTTGGTTAAAGATTAAAATTATAATTTCTTATAAATATATTGTATTTATAAAACAACCGAATACAGACTCGAAACTTAAGTAAAGTGAGGGGTAAATTGTATTAATACTTAAAAAATTGGTATGTATCGGCTACTAAAGTCACACTCAAAATCAGAGCTGTAAAGTTATTCATGCTTTTTGGATATTTTTTTGGATGAAGTTGACAATGAACACGGTTGTTAATAGAGTTGGCTAACCGTAAGGCCGTCGGTTGGACATTTTTATTCATTTTGTTAGAAAACTTTTGATGGTTAACAATGACCTTAAAATTGATTTGTTCTGTGTTCCACTCCTGCACTATACGGGTATGTTATAACATGCCACATGTCTTCGAGGTGTTATCTCATAAAAGTTAAATCTAAGGTCCTCTTATGAATTAACAAGATTTTCTTATATTTAAAAAGAGGCTTTCAAACGTTCTTTCATTGAATTCTTGTGTCTTTCATATTCTATAACTTTACTTCAAGGCTTTTCCTTTTCCGCTCACCCCCTACAATGGCTTACAATAGCCTGCGACCATTAGATGCGAAAATCGTAATTAAATGGTATCTGCAGCCAACATCAATAGGCTGTTTATACATAAACCATAAGCGCACTATAGTTATATAAAATATAATATTTAAAAGTAAAAGACAAAAAAATTCAGCGATCTAAAGATTTTAATATAAAAAATTAAAGACTATAGTCTGTAATGGTTGTATGTATAACTCAATCGATGTATGTAAGGTATATATAAATTTATTAATTAACTTATTATTATTATAATGAGAGTGAACACATTACATAAATAATTTGTTTCATTTAGCCACAACATCCGGGCGCACCAGTGCAGCTGTGGTAAGCAACTAGTGAGATTATGTTTCCTAAACTTTAGTACATCAAAATGCATTATTCTAACGCTACGCCCCTGAATACAGATTAATTATTATCGGCCGATAGTTTAGACGGGCTTTTAATCAGCAAGAAGTGCTCTTAATAACGGTTCGATTTTCATATTTTCATCTCTACAAGACTCTCAGTTAAAGGGTTTTTAATCTACGAGGTCGTAGTTATAATGAAAAATACGTTAGTTAAGTAATTGTTGTCTGGAAATTATATACATATGTATATATCTATATTTGACTTGACTTGACTTTGATTGATTCAAGTGAAATAAACAAATTTTATATAAAAACAAACACAAATTATGAATTAATTTTATTAAACATTGTTAAAAGTTTTTAATGTAATGAAAAGTGCGAAGTTTGTTCATAATGAGTCTTATATTATTAATCCTTTTATTTTATTTATATAAAAATGTATTAAAAGTATTACGAATGTGTGTGTGTGTGTGTGTGTGTGTGTGTGTGTGTTAAGCTTAATTGTCTTTTCGCTGTGTAAGAAATTAATAAAATATTAAATATAATTATTTAATATGTTATTAAAAATTATAAACTGTACACTGTACAGTTTTCAATTACATTCTTAAATTAGGAAAAACCGAAGGAAATGTTAGCACGCTCGCCCGGCTAGTCATTAAAACCACGGCTCTCAATTATACGTTTTTTGTTTTAGTTTTAATTTTAATGAAACTGTTAAAATATAGCGAGATATTAAATTTTGGTTTACAAATTAATATTCGCTCGCTTTAAAATATCATTATAATCATGTTAATATGATATGTATGTTTTGATACATTCAACTAATGCAATTTATTTGAATGGAATTATTGCCGAAACGCTATTAATAGAACTCATAAAACTCATATGAGAAACAAAAGGCAGTTCGGGTCTCGATTTTGTGCCTCTGCATAGAAAACGAACGAAAAGGAGAGTGCAAACGTATATTTCGTGTTTTAAAACGTCCTGGATTCTGACCTATCATGTATCACAATTTACGAAGGAAGTTTTTATTCGAAAGCAAGCGAGAGGATTAAACGAAATTTTTGGCAGCAGTAGTTTTATTTTATTCGACTTTTTTAGCAGAGCTTTCTAACTGTAGTCATTTAGGAGTTAATCGTGTTGCGATCTGTTTCTTTCTTTTTTTTATATATTTCCTGAACTTTTCATTTATACTGCAATTAATTTTTAAATAAAATTATAAAATACATTTTTGTCTGTGGCAAGGTTATAGTAACTATTTGAGCTCCACTATAGTGTGCTAATGATAATTTATGATAATTTCCGCATTTTCCTAACGAGTCCACCCGGTTGGACTAATCTGAGCTGTTTAATCACACAGTAACGAGTTTTCTACGGATTTGCTTTAATGTAGTGTTTATCATTGCTCTGAGTGCAGTTTGAAAAGCTTTTCATCAGATTAAGTTTAAAGTTTCTAATGAATTATTCTCAGACGAAACATTTGGTTAAATTTACATTGTTTTAAATGGAAGTGATATAAACCTGTTAATGAAAAAGTCATTAATTAAACTATCAATGTTAAATGAATATAATATAATATGTGTAATATGTATACTCGTATAATATATATGTACCGCGAAATATATATATGTATAAGGTAAAAATATTCCAAAATAGACTTAGATTGAAGTATTTGTGAAGTTTAAAAAGCAAGCAAAATTCATGACCAAAATACATACACAACAAAAGCAATTAGAAATATCAAAGGAGAAATGTGGTCGGTTTTCTTGTTGCTATTTCATGCGGACGTGATCTATTCGACAATGTAGGCCAATTAGTTTTTGAACATAAGAGTTTTATTTTTTTTTTATTTAAAATTAAAAATATAGTTTAATAACAAATAAATGTTTTTATTAATATATACTTTAACAAATATAATTCAAAAGCCTTCGTATATTTCATGTCGTTACCTTACCAGATTAGTCGAACGGCACGTTGCATCCCACACATAACACACCCTGGCTTAACACATACTGAAATACCTTATTGAATTGTTCAAACAACGCAAATTTAAAGCGTCTTCAAACATCAAGCTAACAAAAATTATTATCGTTATTTTGAAGGCATTATTTAAAACTGTTTTTGGAATATGCTTATAGAATAAAATAAAAATTATTAACATTTCATTCCGGCACATAAAGAAATGACATATACATACGTAGCACAATAAGCAATGAACTTCAATTATTAAACAATGCAAAAATAAAAACGTTTTGTGAACCAAAAAAATATGAAACAAAGATATAAGCACTGAAGTTTTTTTTTATTAATGTCAAATATTTCGTATCAATTTTCTCCAGATCTTTTATATTTTATATAATATTAATGGTATTGGTTTAATTTTTCAGTTATTAAGCATCTTCTTCGGGATTTAGAAATTAATATTAAACATAGTCTCTTATATAATAACAAATCCTTTACCTACGTTCGCTTTTCCAAGAACTAGCACGTTCATCAAGGAATTACTTCAACAAATTTAACCTGAAACACATAAAATGAAGTATGGGAAACACAATACTACAGTTTGTATTTATATCCTTCTTATACTCATTACGAGGTTATTCTCATACAAACATATTTGTTGCAATATAAAGAGATATTATGCTACTATTCATAGAACATGGAACGATAAAACAAATGTAAAACAATCATAGCCTTGGACTAATGATTTATTACATATACACGAGTGGTGTTCGCAGATAGATAAAGTTTTTATTATAAGTATATTCGTCCAAGAAAATATTTACAATCTCTGATCATTTTATGTTACCAAATTGAAAAAAGTATCTGTACTCGTACTAATGACCAATAACTGTTCTCGTATAAACAACTGCTTCTCCAGTCGTGTGATAATTACGTGTGTTCAATCAACAACCACATGTTACATGTTTACACAAGTAAATTATAAATTATATTTGTGTCGCTTATACCAATATTCATTTGTTTTATTGGTAGCTCGTTTACTTTAGTCGCTTTGCTGGGCAACTACGACGCCTCTTACATAAATGAGTGGAGTAACGAGCTTAACCAACTACACTACACTGCGGTTTGGCGATTTTGTCGTGTAATATGCTTAAAAGGCTTTAAAAAACATAAACCCATTACAAGTTACTTGTTAAATAAATACAAATAATTTATACCTTTTAAACATTAATTTGTTGTTCCGTCTGAAGCCCGTCTGACAATCAAAGCCTTTGTCGATTCAACTCAAAACTTATTTGAGGTTTGTTCACATGACGTTTTCTGGGAACTTTGTTGGCCGTTCTTTGATTGTGTTTACGATATATCACTACTTAATGAAACTATCATGTAACTAACTGTATACCTTTAGAATGGATTACGTTGAAATTGATGGATTAAAAAAAGTCTCATTGTAAAGTGGATTTAAAGAAAAGTCGATATTCATAGTTGTATATGTTGGGTTTAAAATGTTGACAATTTCTTAATTTACTTTAGTAGTTTCGTAGAACTAAACTACTAAATACTTAGTTCTATTAAACTGCTGAAGACTCTTATATATGTGAAAGGAGTACATATTTACAGACATAACTACATATATACAGTGTTACGTTGCGTCACATATTTTATTTCATGTCATGTGCTTCTCACATAGTTGAGCTACAGCGGAGTTATTTACTCTACGTTTTCATAAAAATATTTTTTCCCTTAAACTAATAATGGAGAAAATAAAACTGAATATAATCTTGTACATATATTTTGAGTATTTGTTTCCAATACGTTTGAAATACTCGACATATGCAAATACCTTTCTAATAATAATGATTGGCGTTATAACATTCTGATTCACCGGTTGTATTTTATATCAGATACAGATGTTTTGAATGTCGGTGTTTGTATTGTTCCTTAAAATTGTTATGTTTTGATAATGAGTAATATTTAAGAGGGTTATATTATTGTGGCTCTGTGGATTATTTAAATTGAGAAATAAGTCTAAAGTAAAATAAATAAAAATACATTCGTTTACGTACAAAATATTTTCATACGTATGGAAGAAGGAAATTAATATTTTTCATCATTAATTTTGTTTTAAAACAGGTATTAAAACATACCAAAAAACTGATAAAATTCCTTAACATAATAATGATATTATTCGTTTTAATGGACACTGATGTTAATAGAGATTTTGGTTTATTAGATATGAACATATATAAATACTTTAAATAAACAGCAGTTTAATATGATTGCGGAAAATGCACTGCTAATAATGATTCATAATTTATAACAAGTCTCGCGTGATATCGGAAACGGTGTTCGATTACACCGACGATACATCCGACCGATAAATAGGAGGGAGGCTGGGGTGTGCATTCAACTGCTACAATATTCTACCAGACAAAAAAAATATATATAAGAGATACAAAGGATTGTAGCCGACTTATAAGCAGTGTTGATACAATATACACTCAATAAGAATAATTAATTAGATATACATAAATACTATATTAGGAATACAACGAGTATTTATAATATTGGACGTCATAGAGAGCGATGTTACTTGTTGTATAGAAAATGTATAAATTTTTATGTTAATAATGATATGAGACTTAACAATGGATTAAATTGGTTTCCAGCTCACATATTCCTCTGAGACCTCTGACCGGATGTTAATATATCTGTTTTCAAACAGTCTAGGAATTACAATTGAAATTTCAGTTGCAATTTTTCTTTGTTGTTTACAGTCTTGAAAGAGATATTTTGCATAAATTTAAAGTTTTCCCTGTGCCGTTAGTTCTATTTGTCGTTTAGTCGAATTCTTCCCTTTAGATTTTTTTTTTATAACTATCGCAATGTGAAAGGAATTGTGAACACGGAATGTTAAAATCGTTTCTTAAAAGTGTCATAGAACCTGCAAGATGAGTCAAGTATAATTTAAATAGATTTTATAGGGTAAGTTAAAATATAAGATCTGATGAAGTGCGAACTCTCTGAAAACCTCGCATTGAGTGTCGATAAGCCACCTATTGACTTCAATAGATATTTCTCAAAGGTCAGGAGACGAGCAAGAGTTTTGCGAAACATCCCGCTTTATACAATTGTTATGTCATTTGCAGTTGTTATAAAACTGTTGCAGAGGACTGAATTCCATTCCAATTTTTTTTTATCTTAATCAACTAAGTATTACATAATAACAAACCTGGGGTCTCCTGGTGCATTGTATTATTCATCGTAAACACAAATATTATTATATATATACATATACTACTTTTTTATTATAGTGCATAAGACACACAAAAACAACACACGCATAAGACATTACTATAATAATTAAAAAATGTTTCAAGTGGCAAATTTATCTCTAACATTATATGTGTGAAGAGAGTTAATATTTAACCTTTACAAGTAGCAAGTATTACCTTTAAAGTAATAAAATATACGTATAAAAATCATCATACAATATAAACACTAGAATAAGCTGAATAACTCGAAAAAATATTTGCACGCAGTAGATCCTGTAATTAAAAATACTATCGAGTGAAATAGGTTTATGCTATTTATAAAACAATTTTAAAAGGGAAGGATTTTATTAATTTTTGTTAACATATTAAAAAAAAACGCAACAGGGATTAATATATGCGAGGAAGCCATCATGTGACTGGGTTGATTCTCTGTTTTTATGAAAATAAGTTCTAAAAGTTCCTCTTTCTAGGTTTTTCTCTAATTTGAGATGTTCTTCGACTATGGAGAATGAATATTGCAATCAAGTTTTGTTTTACGTACCTCGGATGTACGATCGACCGCCTATCATTTTATATTTCCATTTCATGTTGTAAAAGAAAACCTCGTATAAAATTCATGCACATATCAAATATTTAATAGCAGCTTATTAAAAGTAAAGGATACGCCAACAGACGTGTGAGGTATCTCTTATATTGTTTCAATAAAAATTCTTTTCCATAGATAATATCAAGTCACATTTCAACAGTGTTGAATTAAATTACCGAGGATGTTAAATTTACTACAATACAAAATTTGTTTTCTTAATATTTTCAACTTTCACTGAACTATTTGTTGAGAAAGAAATTTAAGTTTTTCTCCAATTGTCTCGACCGTCATAGGAGTTTAGACTTATTGGTTTCAGTTCATAAACGTGTAGGAAATGTTCGATTAGAAATTTAGACATTTTTAATTTCGAAGTTTTTCAGTTAAAAAGTAAAGAAGTTTTTTGAAATAAATAGCACGGAGCACAATGCATAGAACTGGAACAAAGGAAAATGAGTATATATTTAAAACTTGTCATTGAGTTATTTTCGCAGGATTAGATTATTTTCTGGCTAAATTCGTGAAAAGTGACGGACCTAAAGGATACCTGAATCATGAATGTTTTTTATGCTACAATAATGCTAGTATGCATTTCAAAGTTTATGAAATTATCAAGAACTAAATTCTTATACTAGAAGAAAATAGATAGACAATTACAAACTTGTATATACTTTCTCATTACGATCGCTGCCCTACAAACGTGTAACTTTTACAATTATGCGAATTTTATATAACATGTACATCATGTTGCAGGTTCGTCATACTAAAGCACGTGCGTCGCGATCTGATCAGCAGCCTGCCACTACCGAGGCGTCTCCTAGACTACCTGAGCGCCACCCACTACTATTCAGAGCTTTTGGCGGAGATATAAGGACCCTCGCGGAAAACCTGACATTTTATAATTAGACATGAGTCTCCATGCCTTTATCACTATTTATTGATTCTGATGTCGTATGTGTATTTTTCTATTAGCTAAAAATATTCATACGTTCTATCAAGTCACCACTGTGAGTCGTTTCTATGCGACTCGGACAAATGGTAAGTGATATAGGAGTTTATTAAGATTCTTTCTGCTTTTACTAAATTCGTCCAATATATTAATTTTCTTTAATGACAATTTAGAGCCTATAAGTAATGTAGGTGATAATGTAATTTGATGAAACAGTTAGTTCGCATATTATAGTTTACGGAACTACAGACGAGTTGCATAAAGTAATATCATGTCCCTGTTAAATAATTTCTAGTATCAATTGAAGCACTTAAATAAGCTACGTGGCATTATAAAATATCACAATTTTTAAACTCGCGCACAACATTTTAAAATATTTTACATTTTCTACCTCCATAGTGTATACATATGAAATGCAGACGGTTCATTCGGCGATTGGATGATTGCTTACTTTGAGTTTGCCTGTGCACGAGTCTTTTTACTTATAATATACCAGGCTGTGGAACTAAGCAGTATTATAATGTAATCATTATGAAACTTGATTCGATGCACCTTAAAGTGTTTTATTGCAATTATTCAATTAGTCGTATCTTATACATGTTATAAATATCTAAAAAAGCTTTTGTTTTGTTTATCAATTGCTCAATGCATCTTTTTAATCTAAATTGATGATATATATATATTTATATATATCTTTAATACGATGACGAGATCGTTCGTATATGTAACATTTACATATGTGTTTATTTTTGTTATTAGAATTTTTCTATTAATTTGAGTTTTCATGCTTCTATACTAGGATAGCTGTTAATTTTGTAATATCAATAAAATATATTATGATGCTGTTGTATGACGGTACACTTTCCTGGTTGTGTCGTTTACATATATATGTAAATATTTCATTGCCGAATACAAGACGTTCACTTATATCGCGTTTTAAGGAAGCTTTTCTTTTAGTACATTTGTATGATATTCCTAATAGAACGCCTTTTTACGTAAAAATCTGTATATAATTTGTAAATGTGTTTTTTAGATTTTAATAATTATAATTTTTCGTTATTATTAGTCTCACTACGTTTTGTATATTATTAATGCTTATAGTAACTTATTATTTCAAATAAGCCAAAGATAATTGTATATAACTGAATTGAATATTATTTAATGAAATTAATTATTTATTAATGGGATTCTAAAATTATTTATGAATATGCGTTTTCAGTCCGATACCAAATGAATTTTGCGCTAATTTTAATTTAATTTTTTCTTTCATATGTAATTAATGTTTAGTAGAATAATTAATATTGATTAAATTGTATGTTTCCAATCGAGATCGGCTGATAACATAAATTTAATTATCGGTTGAAACGATGTGGTTGGAGAAAATATTTCTTAATATTTATAATAAAATTCGAAATATATGTATATTGAGCAAGTAAATATTACTTGACGGCGTTACAGTTGTATAACAGAAAAGTGATATTCCAAAATAAGTTTTTTTTTATCAACAATGTTTTACTAACATTAGTTTCATTCGGTGGTCTGTTGAACTTGAACAACGGTTAATTCGGATATAATTAATTGTTGTGATGTAAGAGGTTTATCAAATTGACCGAATAATGTTTCCCTATAGCTGTGAATGTACGAATAGAATCAAATGAAAAAAGTTAGCTCGTACCGAAAGCAGGTTCTAAAAATGAATTTTCGATCAAATAGCTCAGAGAGGAACAGTTTGGCCATCAGTTCGTGTAAAGTGAACTCACCCAACCAACAAATTTCAGTCGGACAAAGCCAGTGTTTTTATTTTCATATTTCTTGCATGAACGATTATTTATTGCTTTAAATGTTTCTAGAATGACCCATAATATTATATTATAGTAGGTTCATAACACCAGAACATCATTAAATTACGAAATATGAATGACTTAAAATGTTTGTAAGGTCGTACGACTGCTTGAATAGACTTCAGCTTTGTCATCTACTCGTTCGGTTAGTCTCCTTACTAATAATTTGCCTTTGAAGTGAACAGGATTTCTATACCTATGATGTAGTAAAGCCGTGTAATAACTCAGGCATATTTTAATATATTCTAGAATCTTATAAATTATTAACATATTTTTATTTTGACGTTAAAATTACATTTTGTTCTATCAACTCATCTTTTATAATATATATATATATATATATATATTATATATATATATATTATATATATATATATATATATATATTTGTATTTGCTTTAATTTATAACACTAACGTTGGCGGGGAGTGACGTACGTTCAATACATTCTGTATTACTACTATGTACTATGTAGCGGCTAGATGTCATTCGGGAAATTGACGGGACGGAGCCTTTTAGTACAGGGCTTGCTTGTTGATTGAATGGCTAATTGAGACACGCGTGTGCGAAATATCATACTGTTATATAGAATATCCTCTGCTTTATGGTTTTGAGTGACATGGAAAATGATATTATGATGTGTTCGTCACTTGTTAATATTACATGAATAACATATCATTAAGTGTTTAAAGCGCGGGAGTGTTTGACGTCGTGTAACATTGTAATGTTAAAAATAATAAGTACAATGTGAATTTCATGTTCAGTCAATGTGAATAGATGTCGATTGTATAAGCCTTATTATAATCAGTAAAGATGATACACATCACAGCCGATGTCGGAATTGATGACGTTATACATCCATTTAATGAGTGATCATTTTTGCTGAAATTTTAAAAACTGTTATGCACATGAGTACAAATAGGATTCTTGCCAAAGTAGCCTAACTATTGTGAAAAAGTAGATAGTTTCTGCCGCTTTTGTATGTTTACGATTGTGAAGTGTGTAGTTTTGAAGCAATAAAACTTTTTCAAGTGTATTGTTAACGTGAAGTCACATTTTCGCTGTAGTTTAAGCGTTGATCCTTTGTAAATCTGCAGCAGTATAATATTTGTTTATTTTATTTTGCCTTAATAACTATGTGCCAATGTTAACGGAACTCTAAAGTTTTATTATTTTTCGATGGTTGTCTGTTTTGATGCGAACATTCGCTTTAAATACTCTGAATTCTATGTAAGGACATAATAGTTTATAATACTATTGCAGATCGATATTTTTTGCCATCTTTTGTCAATCATACAATTATATATGTGTAATGTGGTATTAACTATAACATTTTATCGGTGTAACTTAATGTATTTTGTTGTAGGGGATTACGAGTTCTCTTAGAATTAAAGTAGCGTTATTCAGACTTACAAACGAAGTTTGAAGTCTGTGTATTAATCAATATAAGACATCTGTTTACTAGTAACCGTATCACTACTATAAATTATCATGTTTACGAATATCGCATGTGTTGGTTCTTCTGTGGTACATAATAAAATATTACTACATTTAAAATTATTAAACTATAATGGATAATTCAGTAGGTACGTTAGTTAATACTCGTTAGAAAAACCAAGCTTAATATGAATATGCTTTCAACTTATTAAACTGTATGTAATAAGAACTTTAGCAGATTAAAATTTTTCTTCCATCCTATACTTTGAAAAATTTTAAAAGCGTTTATTTTTTTTTAATGAACTCAATTTTAGTTTTGCTTTTATAACATGTACTTATATAACGAACACTTTGAATATTCTATGTCAATTAACTTAATATAAATGGGCATTATTTAAGCTATTCGAAATGTATGTTTCTTACAAAGATACACTAGGTTCCGGCTACTGCAAGCTCTGTCCTATATTTCTGTTAGGTCACATGAATAAATGAATCTTAATAATTTTTAAAACTGTTCTCCGTTTTGTGTATATTTCGTAAAACGTCTGTTTCGATTGAAATAATTAAAAATTGTTTTGCATATATATGATTGTGTTATATCATTATGTTTTATTGATTATTATATAACATTGTAAGTCATCGTAATGTTAACGGGGTCACAGTCTATGTGTAATAAAAATTATAAATCACGTCTCCAACTTATTAACCCTTCCGAAATCATATTTTTGTGTATAATAAAATGTTAAATATCGTCTTGTCATTATTTTACCTTTGTATAATAATGTTTTATATATAATAACAAAAGTGTGCATCATTTGTAGTGTAAGGGCAGAGTAAGTACTCACGCAAGTCTTTCTTTATTATATAATGTATCTTAATATATTTTTTTCAATATTATGGTTTTGTGAAAAACATTATTATTTATAAATAGGATTCTTTATATTCAATCCTAAATTTATTCCATTTACTAAGAGACAAAATAAAATAGTATCCAACGCCTTATAATTATAAGTACATATAAAAATATTATAAAATAAACAATTTAATCGTCACTAAACGTAATGAAGTATTAAATATATTTTATGCTAGGGTTTTATAGACATATCTAATAGACGTGAAAATTAAAATGATAATACGACGCCAAATCTATGTAAGCCATATAAAAAGGTGTAAGAAGTTTTGTATTGTTCAGAGAAATTGGAATATTCAGCGATCTGTTTTCGAGCATTAAATCAAGGCACGTAGTTCCTGAACGCTGTATGCTAGTATGCAGAACTTAACAAACCGCGGCGTGTATGAAATCACGCCTTGCGATGTGTTTCTAAATAGCGGCTTATGTTATAACAATAGATAGAGGTACTGCTTCATTTAAAGCTTGTTTGAGCTGTTACAGTAAAGTAGTATTGTGGAAGGATCATATCAACGAATCAGATAAATTGAAGTATATATACGCCATCCAGTTTCTATATGTTAGTTTCTTACGAAAATTCGACAGAAATATGGTCAGTTTAAGATAGAGGTGTCACAGATAATAATCATATTGGATAGGATATAAAATTATGTACTCCCTTTTGTCATATGATAAAATCATACCAAAATAACGTTCCTTTAACAAATTTCGTCGCCTAATTAAATTTTAGATGATCCTACCTAACGAGTATAATCTAGCAATTCTAATTTCCTATCTCGCGATACAAGACCTGTCAATAACCTGCCCGTCATCTAACCCTTGATAAACAATCGAGTAAGATTGATCGATAGAACTCAGGTTTTCTACAAAATCAATTAAAATTTTAAATGTCAATACAATAAAATACACAAAATGTTTTATAATAAACCGAACCTCACAGAAATTTCGTTGAACGTAGTAAAGTATTCTGCACATAATTCTCTCACAAAGAAGTTGATTTCATTTATTGATATCAGATTTAGTGGTAATTAATACAATAAAAAATAACAATTGAAGTGTTTTACTTAAATATCTAAAAATATGTTTGCTACCATTAAAAACTATATTGACCTTATACCTAAATAATGTGACCTATCATATAAACTGGCCAGCTCAAATCGAAAGAAAGATGTTATTCACGCTTGCTTGTGAAGTATTGTTGTTGTGCTAAAGAAAGGTATATTTAATTCTGTTCATATGAAGAAGCAGTGAAATATTGATTGTTACAATGTATTAGATTTAACATTGTTATAAAATAACTATCGATATTTTTATAATAGAAATATAATAATCGACATTCTAAAACATTTTTGCCTTTCGTAGTGTGTACTTGTATACCGCTTACCTATAAGATGGTTTACTTACTCCACTTAATAGAAAAGAACATTTATGATTCACTTTGTACTTTAAGAAATAATAATTGCGTTGTGATGCACGCCTGTAAAGATTTAACTAGATGCACGCCTTGTATACATTAAAATGATTTCATAGAGAACTCGATAATCCTCATACAAACGGTTACTTTTAAATAAATCAAAATCATACTCAACTGCTTTGAGTGGAAATCCAGTAGAACTCATTCGGATATGGTTTTATGAGAAACCTAGGGGATTTCTTTTTTTATAACAATGATTTGAGACGATTTTATATATATAATTTTATAGTAATCAGAAAACTGCATACTTGTGTATCTTAAAGGTAGTTGCCGAGTTTGAATAATTATAATTTTTAAGGTATTTTATGTAACTTAGATAACTTATCTCTGTAAAAGTACAACATTGTATAAAAAAAACATATTCGTTTATTGTGTGAATAGATATCGCAAGCTGAATTCTATATCAATATTCATGTAAGTACTTGATGCATTTGTAAACGCCAGTTTGTAAAGAGCGTCATGACTCTGTTCCAGGTAAATAAACTCTATATAGAAAATAGATGGTTTTTTTATGCAAAAGCGTATATGAAGAATTCGTACTATATGGTATACATTGTTTTTACTATGTAGATCGTATTAAAGAGGGACTTAATACAATACGGAGCCTTACAGTTAATGTTAATATAAATTCTATTTTCATGACGTTTATCTACACGGGTGAGATGTGATGCTCGCATTGTTAATTGTAAATTAAATGAGTCCCAGGGTTTGTTTGATGTATTTGGCAATGAACTTGTGACTATTCTTTATGTTATGTTAGAAAATTCCCTTGTACATTGTGAGTTGAACATTGTTTTATGTATGAAGTTAGTAGCTCAATATTTATTTACTAAAGTTAAATTTTCGATCTGTTACTATATAATTAAAGTTACTGCCTAAAGCACTTTCTTAATCCTTGACGTAAGATAGTTCATTCTGTTTTATAAAAATTGTAATCAAAAACTAAATAAATTCCATGATAATATGCAGTGATGTTTTATTTCATAACTTTCCTTTGAAAACAGAGCATGTTGAAGATTTTAAATAATTAAGAAACTAAATAATAATCGTATATAACGGGATATAAATAAGCAAATTCAAATATATTTTTCAACAATAAAGAAAATCTTGATACAAAACATAAACGTATTGTAATTACTTATAACACTTACTATCTTTTTAATAATAAGTTACAGTGTATTAGTCATTTTATTTTACTTTTACACTATAAATGTATTCAAACATGTTCTGTTTTTTGTATACATATATAAAATATATAGGTATGTACCTACATTATTTTAATTATATATATAATAAGATTTACCGTAGATCGAGCTTTTACAGTAAAATATACGTACCTATGTATATTAAAAAACCGCTACCGTTTTACCTTTTCAATAAAGAAAAAACGCAAAAATATGGATGGATAAATTGAAATGTCAGAATAGACTAACATTCGTTTGAAAAGTAACATTCTAGTATAAAAAGTGAACCAACAAGATTTTCTCAAAAAAAGTTTTGCTCCTTTTTAGAATTTGTAGATAATAATAATTGTTATGCATCCGTATAAAAATGCAGTCGTTATAAAAATTTAAAATATGAAATGTTTAAGAACTGTTACTTCATAAACAAGGTTTTTGAATCAATCAGATAAAAATGAAACTTTGACATAATCAGGTATAAGTTTTAGAAAAAGGAATAAATTTATTTATCATATCAGGTTACTTGTTTCAACAACCAGTTATCAAAATGCGTCAAACGAACGCCTCGGCCGTATTTGAATTTTCAAAAGAGTGCACGCAAACCTGTCCTTTACAAAAAGAAAGGTAAAATAGAAAAACAAAGAAAGAAAAATGATAACGTTTGCGACTCAGTTAAAAAAAGAAATAAGAACGAATATGACTGTATTTTTTGGTTCGTAAGATCAATACAGTCGTGGTTCTCTTATGATAAAATATTTTCCTGTGTCCATTATTATTTCGCGTGCATTTTTTTGAACCAGGTATACTGAAATAACAAACTCATTTTGTTTTCACATGTATCATATTATATACTATTAGTTTACCTTAGTTTGATCTATTAATAATTATAGTTATCGGTGTTTAAAAAATTCAACATATTTATTTTTCTTTATGAAAATTATACATCTAAAATATCTACAAGATGTTTGGACTGGAACATAGACCCATATAAAATCGTATGTTAAATATTTCTAAGCAGATAACTTCACACAAATAGGTTCTGAACTGTAAAATAAGAAACATTTACTTATTTTAAAATACAATCATTTCTACTTAATATGATATATAATAAAGAGCAGACGATTTTAAATTTATTCAGTATTGTACAGTCTCATACTATAATAAAGTCTCCATATTTAAAAAGTATGTGCCAGTAAGCGTTCTCTGTTTAAACAAGACCATTGCGTCAATGGTAACGGTCAGGTGTTTTGAAGTTACGCCCTCAATTCTGCATAAAAAAACAAATCTACACAGGTATACTGTATATAAATCTCGAACGAGATTGTTTATTTTGCACTGGAAAGGTCAGAAAAAAATGTGGGATAAAGAATTTATCAGGATAAATATGAGTTAGGCCCCCAAATGGAAACCTGCTTCGAAACTTGTGTTTTAATATCGACTAAATGAGTAAACACAAATCATCAAAATGTTGAGATCAGCTCTAGTTTTGACCTTGAGATATGTGAAAAAATAACCGTATGTGTGTCTATAGTGAATATAGTATATCAAAAAACTAATTAACCTAGAGGAATGCAACCAATGCGAGGGCATAGGTACATCATATACATATATATATATGTATATGTTTATTTATTTTTAGAAAATAAAGTAGTAAGAAAAAATAAATAAGTAAATCAAAATGTACCTGTAATATTTTATAAAAACAGGGACGACGATCAATATTTTTCATTTCTCGAATTCAGATTAACACTAAATGTAATAAAAGTAATTATTAGGAATTGTTTTTTAATTATTATATTTTTTATGAATTGAGCAATCGTTTTTTTTATTTTTTTTTTTTAGCTTTTCTTGTAATTCATTAATATAATTAATTTAGTGTATTCTTAAATAAGAAACTGCCATACTTAAAAAATGCGATGCGAGCTTTATAGTACAAGATTATTATAAAGAGCAAATTACAGTTATTTTTTTGACGTGTTGCAACAATTGTACTCCTACGAAACTTTTTGTTAGTAATATTGTATATAAAAGAGGATATCATGTAGTTGTAGTATGTAAGTATCAGAGAACAAAAAAAAAAGTATGACTTATACTTATTAATTTCTATTTAGAAATTTATTTCTAAAAATTAAAAACTGTAGGTATATGATATACTCCGGAAAGTACCTGAAGGTTTCGCATCGATGTTAGTCCTCTAGTAGGTACTATCAAAAAAACTAATTAACCTAGGTAGGTATTAGTTTTTTTTTGATATATTATTTTGACTGTAGACACGCGTACGCTTATTTTTACACAAATTTCAAGGTCAAAGCTAGAACTGATCACAAAAGTTAAATGAATTTGTCTACTCATCAAGTTGTTATAAAACATGAGTTTTGAACCAAGTTTCCCTTTAGAAACCGAGTCTCACATTTATCCAGTTAAACCCTTTATGTTGTGATTGTAATTCAAATTTCTGCGTATATATTTGATAGATAGCTCGAATTACTTTCAGACCCTACTTAGTATATATTTGAGGAGGTGGGGCGTATAAAACATATTTTGTGGACTGAGGTTGTATTAATGAGTAGTAGCTCGTAAGACCTTAACCTACAGCGGATATTTTTATAGATGTTAATATTTTCGGGACGTCAAAAATTTACAGGTGAAATAAGTGAAATGTTATCCTTTTAAAAAAAATCGTTTACAAAATATTCTTTATTATATTTCTTTAAAAATAAAAAGAAAAATGTCACATAATTATTAACATGAGTCTTTATGAAAAAATGTTGGTTAATTAACAAAAGAGAACAATTTCAACACATTTTTGTTCCCTATTGTTGTACTACATTGTATTTTCAGTAAAATTGATTAAACTGAACAACATACAGCACTCTAAAATAATATTGAATTTAGAGATTAATGCTCGTATTTAATCTGGCTTTGTAACATATGTATATTAAATAGTGAAAATTGAAAATGATTTTCACGACGGATTACAAAAATTTAAAAGACATACCAACAATGTAGATTATTTTTTTTATTAAAATAATATTGAAACAAACAAATTTGAACTTAAATATGCTGTTCTTTAATTAATGATGTTTAACTTATTGTTAGTACCTACCTACTGATAAAAAGTTTGAAGAATTTAATTTAATTAGCGTGAAGGTGAGTGTTGTATAATCTTTTGGTTTTAAATGCTTTACGACCGAGTTTGTTTTTTTTTTACTTTAACGTAATTTAATCCTAGTGGTAAACATGAATGGATCAGAACTCTTAATGTAGGGTTGCGTCGTCACACTACTTACGAACCGTTTCCCGTCTCTCTTTCAATAACCTATGTTAATACGATAATGTCCGAAGGTTTATGAATGTAAAACAATGACAATTTAGAATAAGCATACTGTTCGATTTCATTTGTTTCAATAAACGAGTCTTGAGGGATGTACCGCCAAAAATGAGACTTAGTTTTAGCCTTACGAGTTATCAGTTTTTCAATGTGACTTGCGTTTTGATATTTAACTTTAATGACTTTTATTAATTATCATTAGTTTTGTAAGTGGTAGAGCCTAGCTGTGGTAAAATTACTTCAGCTCGAACTTAGGCTGGCTCGACCCAGAAAGTACAACCCTCTTACAGAAGATCGGCGTGAAGTAGTCTTATAAGGCTACGTTTTGTCCGATGAGTGAGAGAGCTGGTTGCCATTTTTCTTTTCCCACCTTTTCCCTCCCTTTCCTTTTTCCCACCTTTTCCTCTCCCTCTTCCCCAAATGAGGGGGGCAACGCATCCTCAAAATTTTTATGCGGGTGTCCATGGGCAACGGTACTACCTCCATCACGCAGGCCGTCTGCTCGTTTGCCCCTTTGTCATAAAAAAAATATTTTAATGGAATTTTAATTTCATTTCTGAATTGTAATTAAAGTAATTAAAAAAAATCTTTGTACGGAATATTATAAAAAACAGAAGAATCGGTAAAAATATATATTAATTTAAGAATATTTCAAATCAAAAATTACGATACAAAATCATGAGCAACAATAACAAACGGGAATATTTATTAAACGTAAGTTTTTCGAAATAATCAAAGTAAATACTTTTTTAACTTATACAGAAAATTTATAGCAAAAATAATAATTTTTTTTTTTTTTGTAGAATGTGAAAATACAATCAAATGACTTTTATTTTATTACTACGTTACAAGATGCTAATGACCCGGAGCTCGAATTATCAAGACAGTTTAGATATTCTTCAAAAAAATATTTGTGATTATTTAAAAAAACAATTCTGAATTTTTTCAATGACTGGAAATGAAGAAATGATACATTTTATACAATGACATCCAGGAACTAATTTTATTTATTTAAAAAAAAATCAAAATATTTATAGTGCAAAAAACAAGGTTCTATGTTATTCAAAAAGGTAAAATTTGACGACGTGAGTGGTTAATTTATTCGCAAAGTTAAGAAAGAGTATGTATTTGTGTTCCATGTGTAATTTTTGGTAGGATTAGTGTATTCTATGCTTTTATAGCTGAAAAGTTTAGTAGTAAGAAAAACTTTAAAAACCACGTTTCACAAGGACACGAAAACACGAAAAGAGGCTCACTTATCGAAGTCTTATAAATAGCTCGATGGAGACATTTTTATACTTAATAATAACATTTGTTAAATCAAGACCGTTCCAATTTCATCGACAAATAATTGGTGATCTTGATAATTTGTAATTTCTTTAAAAATAGTGGAATTGCTCGCAATACTTGACCCATTTCTGGGAGAATGTTGGATATGTTTAAAATTTTATCAGTCTATGTCTATTCTGTCTACGTACCAATCACTGTAATTAAAAGTTAATTCTAATTTATATCAAAAACTGACCATAGAGATAAACATATTGAAAAGGTTTTATTAACCACTTTTATAAATAAATCAGCTAAAGTAAAAAAAAATGTCTTAGCCAATTTTATTACAATGCATGTAAAAGGTGAGCAATTTATACAGTCTTAGACACGAATGAAAGTTATTAAATATTTATTAGATTACGTTCCTGATGCTAATCATTCAGTAAATTTGTGCAGCTGTTTCTAGAAGTGAAATAGTTGAATTTTTTTGACATTTTGCAAAGATTTCATGTTTCTAGTTTCAAAAAATCGTTAAAAATGTTTGTAGAGCGTACAAATCTGAAACTGAGTGGTCTCCTTGATGATCTGCACGACAAAACGCTTTTTATACCAAGAAAAATAAGATTTTCGTCTACAATGCAATAAAATTTATGCATGGCACGTTATTTTAGTAAGCAAAGATGAAAAGCCCAGTACATGATCTAAAGGTTTGGATTTCTTTGAAGATTGCAACACATAGAAAGAGATATTCTAGATTTCTTTTGGAATCTGATTTTCGCTTGTTTTAATGCGATAGCAGTTTCAAACCTTCAGTGCTGGTAAAAAACTTCGGAAGCTTTATGTGGATTAATAAATTATATAATCTGTTTTAAAATTGATCATACATGTGCAGTTTTTTTTTAAATAAAGATTAAGCGTTATCTTAAAAGTCAGTAAGGTTCAGATGGGTGAGTCGTTGGCAAATCAAAGATCACTCGCAGTAAATCGCTCAGAAGAAAGACCTATTTTATCCTACCTTAAACTGGGGGAAGCTACTTATGAACGGGCATGAGCTAACACAGACTGTTAAATTATTATCTTTTATAATTGAATAACTGCAAGAAATTGCTTATGATGATACAGTTAGCGATTGTGCAAGAACTAGGCCAGGAAGAATAAGTCGGTTTAATTTCATAATAAATATAATTTAAATTTTTATTTTTAGAAAATATGTTCGAGTTTATAATATGTGTTTAGAATTCTGTTTACAAATTATAGATATACTAACAAGAAGACTCACACCTGTTTATAAATCAAAAAAGTGCGCCCTATCAATCAAGATAAACAGTGGCACCAAGTTTAAGTGAAAACTATCTGCATCGAACTCTTTTTAACTAGGTTATAATTATTCTTATCATTTCATATTAGCTTTGTGTGACGTGCTTCATGTATCTTTGATGTGTATATATGTGAGCAACACTAAAAATGATTAGACCGTCCCAGTTAGAAACATTGCTAATGATAATTTTATTTGAATTTCTATTTTAGAACTTTTTGGAAACCTACTGTAATATATTGTATAAATTTGTCACTTGTTTTTGTGAATTGGCGTCAAATCTAAAACTCTCGTTGCAGAGAAAATGTACCTAAAGCGAGAAATTTTTCAATCAATGATTTATAATGACCTTCGTTGTAGGCTTACTCAACAACAAAGCTATGATAGGCTAAGATCAGCATTTCTTAATGAAGCCCCATCTCGTGCCACACAATTGGTTTAACGAGTTTAAGCGTGGATGTAGCAATCTCAATGATGATCCGCGTGAGGGACGTCCTTTAACAGCGACTACTGAAGATAACATTAGTGTGTGACGTATGATAGAGGAAAATAAGAGATTAACCTATCAGCAGTTACGGGTAATCCTAGACATTTTTGTGAGTTAAGCTAAAAAAATATTAGACGAACATTTAGGCGTCAGGAAGTTCAATGGTGTTGACTAAAATGCTGTATTTTACAGTAACTGTACACTGGTATATCAATCGTTGTTTGCCTGTTCTCTTAAAAGATTCAATAACAGCACCCTCGAAGCAGGACACCTCCACCTCCACCTCCTTCACAACAATAATGCTTCAGCACACTCCGCAAAACTGACTGTTGAATATTTGACTATGGCAGGTGTCGAAAGAATGAATCATCCACCATACAGCCCCGACCTGGCACCCTGCCATTTTTCTTTATTCCCAAGAAATAAAGGTACAATTCGAGAAATTCGCTTTCCGAGCCCTGAAGATGCGGTGAAAGCGAAATAAAATGCCCTAGAAGAGACCCCTAAGGAAGAATGGGCCCACTGCTTTTCTGAGTGGTTCCATCGAATGCGACGATCTGTAGAGAGGAATAGAGATTATTTCGAAAAACAATAAAACTATTTGCAACATCCAACATTAAGCCGTTTTTAATTTTTAAACACCTTCAGTGTTACCTAGGTAGGTACTATACATACATGCTATTTGCTATTTGCGAAAGTAAATTTTTATTGATTAAAAAACTATTCTGTTTCTGAACAAGTTTTCATCAATAATCTCGTAAAATCATTGACTAGTGAAAAATCTTTTTGTTTTCTTATTCCATTGACGCGACATGAATGGCAACAGTCACAATTTTTCGGTACAGATAGTTTTCAACTATATATTATATTAATTATTATATTTATAAATTAAAAAATACATACGAACTATTAAAATGTTTAGACGCATTATGCTGTTAAATACTTAGTCTTAATAATAACATATTTTTTTACTATTTCTTCACTGTTTTATGTCTTGGTGAATACATACGGATAGTTATAATTTCCGAGACTTAAATGATCGTTAATAAGAAAAGTTATCCTTTAATATAATAAAACCTATGTCTACTTTCTTAGAACACTCTAGTTTAATACTCAGGATGTTATATTTTATTTGTAATATTAATTGTGTGATAGAGCAATAAGTATTTTAATAAAGTTTTTCCAAAGTAATTATATTTTAGGAGAAAAATTTAAATTCTCCGTTTTATAAATATCACATAAATTGTCCGGAAACAGTTTTTTATGTTCCATATTTTTAAGTTCCATGGTAGTAAAAAATATTTGTTCTACAATATAGACCATGTACGTTACTGTTGTTGTTATTGTTTCATAACAACAGTAGCATAGCTCACGTTTCTTGTACATTCACATTATAGGTTGTTAACTATTATCAAAAGTCTAATTCATTTTTTAATACATAAAGCGTTGCTTATAGTATTGACGTAGTTTTATTAATGAAAACCTGCAAGCTCGTATTTTGTCTGTAATATGAGCTATGGCTATCTGTAACCATGGTAACGATAGGAATACACATTTATAAGTACAAAAGGCACCACTTACGTATTTCAATTGTGTTTTTTTCTCACTTAACCAAAAAAAGAATAGCACATAGAGTTACTTCATTGAATATATTAAGTATTTTATTTTAATTAGTTGAATAAAGACTTAAACCAACATATTCATTATAACAATTATAAATATTGGAACATAAAAATACTTAATATGAAATTTTAATCATTAATTAATTCGTATTTCAAGTTAAATAATTACTAGAATAGTTGAGGAATGTTAACGGATTAATGTTTTATAAGTATGCGTTAAAGCCACGGTAGCTCGCACAATATATTTTTCCAATACATTTTGTATTAAAAAAAAATGTTTTGTTCACTTCTCTTTTGTATAAACTTTGACTATATTAAATTTCACGTTTATGATTTCGCGGAATATTAACAAAAAGAGATGCAAAACTCGTCGCTTCACCTCTTAATGTTAGGATATGACAATTTAAAAATATTAATTATATGAATATTTGCTGTAGGTATACTTATTTGTTTATTTTAAATTTCTTGTCATGACTCTCAAACAGTTTAATTATACCTTTGACATACTTTGGGCTATTGTTCAACTTATTCTTGCTAACGGCTATAGCGATCTCTAGTAGATTATTATAATCAAAATCAATATAACAATACTGCTCAAAGATTTCAATGATGATCAAAGAATTTTCAAAAACAGTATGGTAACGTTATAAAATGGTAAAATTACAAGGTTTCACTTACCTTATGAATAGTTCCATTCAAAGGCCGCTCTTTAATTTTCTGGTATCAATTTACTAGTTACAAAATTCCAAAACAAAAATGTGAAAGCGCTTCTGTTATAAAAAACGTAAGTTGCAAGGTATTTTATTTTTCAAACAAAACATTCTTTTAAACAGAATCTAATAACGATGCAATTTTAAATTAATCCTCATAAAACTTATGTTCGTAAAAAAGCACGAATATATTTTTGAAAGTTACAAATTATTTTCTGAAACTGAAATTAATATCCGAGTCGTGTAAATTTAGAAATTAGGTTTTTATTTTCTTAATTTAATAAGATATTACGTTGAAAGTTCTATCACTTTTACTTAAAATTGATATGCATTCATCAGCACAGAGAAATAAACTTGAGTTATAACAACGCATTCGGGCTCGCGTCTCGAACGGCTCAGCCTTAAGTTTTTCCCCAAACAACGGATGGACCCAGGTGAACCTTGGTTATTAAGGATTGCCAACGTATCCTTGTGGTCACAAGGAACGCCCAGCCGCGGTTACCCAATAGAATTTCTTATAGCAGAGGGTGATATGTCGCTCCGCCTTTGTGGGTATCTACCCCCTCATAAAGCCGCCCCTAAGACCGTCGGTAGATCTTGACACTTTCAGTGAACGCTTATGAGTCAGTGGCGGAACGGTGATGGAATCAGGAAGAACTGATGTAAGTATATAAATACATTTGTTATTCATAGATCTTTCTGTCTGAAAACATGTCCAACGACACTACTACACTACTGTTGTAATAGTCACTTCATAAAATTGATTTTTTTAAACACGTGTTGTGATAACATAATTATTTTTAAATAAACATCGCTTTAGTTATACATGAATGTAAGTCATGATATTCAGGGTGAAAATAATTAAATTTAAATTTGGACCTATGTGCAACGGACGTCATGCGTGAAAATTAATTTTATACACAGACAATAGACGCACTTAAAAACAATATCCGTAAACGATTCCGTACTGAGTGTTTATAAATATGTTATGGAATAATTATACACAGAAAATGTAATATGAAACGGTTTAAATGTGTTATGATGCTAGTACTGGTCGTGATTTAATTTTGTCGCATTCTCTATCTGTGATATATTTTATGGATAGTCCATTTCGTGAAATTCTCTACCAAAATCTATTTATACAAACACATTGATATGTGGACTTGAAAATCTATGTTTGAACAGACGATCAACGTATTGTTTCAATATAAAAAAAATATTAAATATACAGTTTAGTAATAAAGTATTCAATGAAAAATACTAATAAAAAATATATTAATGGTACAACTGAATAAATAAACATCGTTGTAGTGTGAATATTGTTGTCGTTATAAATTTATAACGTACTTGCCATCAAATGAAAACTGTAACAATGGACTAAAAACAATGTAGCCCTACTTGTATGTTCTCTTCATATTGTTAATGCAGGCACATATACAATATTTATTAGTTTTTTGAATTTCAAACAATAAAATTGTCCTTATTTTTAGCAATTTTTTCTATAATAATACTAAAACCTATTCTGTTTAAATGAGATTGATGCTTTATTTTACTACAAACGTAATTACAAATCTATTAGTAATTCCTAGTTTTTATAACATGTTATATTAACATCTCAGTTTAAACCTATCGTTATTTCTTTTTCATATACCTATTTTTAAATAAAGTAAGAAGTTAAAAAAAAGTAAATATTTTTATTTTATTTTGCTAGCACGCGTAAACGCTAACAAATATTATAAAACAAAACATAATGCAGTACATCTCTATGTTTATAGCAGTTTCATTCTAATATTTTAAATCTGAAAGTGCTTAAACCTATTTGCTTTTGCATGGCAAAGGTCTGTAATAGTAGAGCGAGCTTCCTATTCAGTTCAGCCCAAAAAATACAGCACAAAAGGATCTTCTATTAACACAGACAAATGGTATCAGAGAATTTATTTCAGGTCCGATAAATTTAAATTTCGGCAAACAATAAATAAGCATTTGCATTTCTTTACACATATATGTAACAAACTTGAATGATTCATAATTGCAAGATACTATCGTACTTGAGGTGGTGGTTATCACCGGATATAATATTTGTCATTCATAAATAATTAGTGGCTTGAGGTCCCCGTTCTTTAGCCATACGGCGTAATTGTGTCTTACCGTCACGCCACAAATATGTAAACATGTTGCCGTTTAACTATTGCTAAGGGTCGGTACATTACGACACGCGTCGGTCATTACGGTTTGACTTTTGGAGCACACGACTAGCTTGGGTCGAAGGTTGTCCACAATATGGCCTAATTGACGCTATCGTATCCAATCGGAAATTATTGAAACCATTGATTTAAACCGATGTTTTTTTTCTACATCCATTATAAACTTAAAATTTATTATTAATTCGCTTAAACGCATCTTAAATTTTGGTCTTAGCAAAAAAGCATCACTATACCTAAATTAATACTATCATTAGGATGTTTTAAAATTGTATCATCAATTTCTATTTATAAGTTATTCATCTAATCTATACTATACATACATACATACATAGAGCACTTAAAACTCGATGAGAAATGTATTTATAATCATAATAAAAGAAAGCCGTCACATAACTCCGTTACGATGATAATAATATCGCGATAATGGCTTTCTGTAAGTCAACTCCTACCTCGGCCCCCGTGAGAGCGGCAGCACGTGTCTCAACCACTGACAATAAGGTGGCATCCAAACCTTACACCATTGTTACAGGGGGCAGAGTCAACGAATTATACCCGTAAAGCTATCAACCAAGAAAATTACTGACATCAAAACGTATGCATTAAGTGTACTTAAGTCTCCATAACTAATGATCAATGTAAACGGCTGATTGAGCGATATCAACTTTATTGTACGAATATCTTTCAATACAATTTTTGTACAAGATTGATTTTGATTCAAAAAAATCTTATAATTAATAAATATTTGCAACTTATTATTAATAAATAAGTCCATATGTCCGAAGTAACCGAATGGAAAACATTTAAAATAATAATTTTGATATGTTATTGCATAGAGCAGTAATTGTTATAAATTTGACATTGAGAATAATAAGTTTAAATATCAGTATTTTAGCAATTTTATAAAATAACAACAGAATGGCTGGAACAGTAACATCTACCCACAGGAGTCATTATACTGTCTGTGTATTAAAAACAAACGAAATTATTATATCGTAATATAATGGCCTCACATGCATTAAAATGTAATTTGCGATAGAAAAGTTATAATAATTCACATACAGGATCCTATCCCTTTTGCATTATCAATCGATTATTAATACGACAAAGCCGATGATGCGACAAAATTCTTTCAAACTTGCAAATTCGCTTGCCTTTGACGAAATATTGATTGAGGCATTGTATGAAAAATATTTTATATGCACATATTTTAAATGCCGTCATGTTGTCATCCAGCTATGACGACTGTAATATTTTAATGATTTAACGTCCGTTGATAAAAGCGACATTTATCTCTATTAAAATTTGAATATTTCATATCTCTGGAAACGCCGACAAAGCAATGTGATAGAATAAAAATATTTTAAATACTTTTCAATACAGAGTCTGTGTGATATGGACTGCAAGCCGGAAGTCGTTTGTCGTGTCTGCGGAGACAAGGCCTCTGGAAAGCACTACGGCGTTCCGTCCTGTGATGGTTGCAGAGGTTTCTTTAAGCGAAGTATCCGAAGGTAGTTTCAAAACATTTTCTACTCATAAATCTTATGTACCGCTTTTATTATATATGAAGAAAATTGTATGTGTGCATTAATTTTTGATTCAATATTATCATTTAGATCGTCTTCTGTTGCCTGGATGGTAGTTTAGTTGACCCCTATTATGTAGTGACTTACTTCATTCAATGAATGTTTAATGATTCTCTCGACTTGTTGGTGAATTAATTTTTATATAAATAGTTAATCGAATTTGAATGACGTAAAGCCACATATTACGCAGAACATTGAATTTGTATTCTCGCAAGTGACAAATGTAATGACAGAATGTATTGTGTTATGAAAATAAAAAAAATATGTATTTTTGCAACAATGTATTAAAAGCGCGCTCGAAAATCTGGAAATCGTCGACATAAACAGAATAAAAGCGTCAAAATCGCATACTTAAGCATTATTCTTAATTTTGACATATTAACTAGGAATCCGCTTAATAACATTAAAGTGGGTAAGAATATGGTGAACAATTAAGTATTACTAAGACGAAAGAGTTCTATGAAAACCATAGCTTAGCAATCGAAGCAGAGATCTTTAGGTTAGGGGTTAGTTGTTTTCAAGAATTGATAGAATTTTTCATATTGTCGCTGGATTAAAGTATTGAATGCTCAGTACAATGTTTATCAACTATATGTTCTGTTCTGTATAATTAAATATTTTAAAGTTATTTTTTACATAATTGCTTGCTTGTTTGATCTATGCTTAAAAAACTTCGTACGATATATTGCAATTTAATAATAATTATAATGAGATAACCATGTGGTAAGGTTATATATTGTTAGCCTCAGCCTGTTATATTTTGTTTGACGGTGTGACTGAAGGACTAAATGGGTCCTGAGACGAAAATGCTTAGCACAAAATCAATAATCTACATTGATATTATAGTGGGTGAAGATATAATTATGATAAATTGTTATCACACCATATTTAATACTAACTAAATAGACGAAAAACTGGAAATAGCATATAGTACAGAGCGATAGCATCTATATGCTATCAATACTCTTACCACGAGTACGACTCGTCGGAAAATACGTCTTTACACTATGTACTACGTACGAAATATTTCTAATATTTCCTGTGAAATCTCGTGTTAATATTATCATTTGCGAAGAAGTATGAATGAAAAAGTAGAAACTTAATATTAAAAGCTACGCAAACTTTGCCTACAGTTACTATACCATGAAGGGACAATTTTACTTTAAGCTTACCTAAAAAAACATCAACCACGTAGTAATTTTCATGATTCAATTTTTTTAGGCTTCACAACAAAATCATTTGACTATGTTTTATACAGTGGTCTGATGTACATCAGTAGTACGTTTTATTTAACTATAAATATAATCTTTTAGTCAAACCTTAGAATTTACCAAAATATCAGAAACCTCACGTTTAAAACCTCACTATTAAAAGAATAAATAGTAGTAGTTGGATAACTTTGTATGAAGACCAGTTCACATTAGTTTTTTCTGAAGCCAGTGTACACTTATAGTCTCTTATTTAAGGATTCCGGTTACGAATAAAGTGAAACGAAATTAAAAAGGTACTATGCAAGAACACTTATAGGCACCTTGCATTATGATGCTTAAGAAATACAGCCTGTATATTGAGTGTTACTAAAAGGTTTTCAAAATTCAACACGGCATAACTAGTAAGTCTTTTTATTAAGTATTTCTAAGCCGGCGAGTAGTTTATGAGTCTTATTACTCATATAACTCGCTGGTAACCGATGTATTAAAGCATTTTAAGGGTTTTGAGCTAGAATGTGGTATTAAAGGTGCATAATATTTTTTCGTAAATTAAATGCTAGCAATTGTAATTTGATTTGCATTATTTTCAGTTTTATATATGACTGTATTTCTTATTGTGCTATTTTGCCATTTGTTTTTTGTCGATGGTGCATAAAGCTTCTTTTCAAAAACCAATATATGTATATATTTTTATTTATTTTAATTCTGACTTACTTGTACTAACCTTCCTGATTGACTGAATTTATAAAGTTTCTCATAATTTCAACTGCTTTGCACATTAACACAATATTCTTATTTTCTATGTTTCTTATAAGCTTTCTCTTTGAATATATATAAATATTTTTATAGTCACATGTTTTTAGATTTTACTCTGTTGCTGGTTTAAGAGTTACTTTTCATTTATAGCGTTAAATTTTCTTAAATAGTTTTGATATCTAGATCTTCTCGTCTCCTGAAGACGTAATTTGAATACAGAACTAAATACAAGCCAGGCTGCTTTAATCAAATGCGTATTTAAAACCCCGACAAGAAGAAATCCTCTTCTATTTTCGTTCACGAATATAAATTTATATTGTTTTTGTTTTTAAAGCTGTTATTCCTATTTATATTTTTGTTAAAAAAATATCTATGTCTAGTATCAGTTATACGTTATTTAAATGATATTACTTACACAGAAATATTTAATGCAATTTCAAGCTAAACTCTGTTGTACGTTAGACAAAAATTAAACAACACAATGACATATTTGGTATTCGAATTTATTTTAGTATAGAGGTAGCTATAAACAACTAGTTTTTGCCCGCGATTTTGTCCGCCTCAATTTTAGGGTTAGGCAGGTGTAACTAACCGCCAGTACTCTATTCCGCTTCAGAGATCATAAATATGCAGTTTTTGGATTTTCTTAAGTTATATGTTTTAACTTGTTCAGTCAAACGGGATGGAAAGTACTCTTATATCCGTCTCTTAGTTCTAAGCTACCTCTCCACCAATTTTATGGCAAATCCGTGTAGCCGTTCTTGATTTATATAAATTGCGTAATTAACACGACTTTCCGCTATATAATAAGATAATAGATTTTAATAAACAATATAAAGTTGGTTCTGGTATTGAGTTATTTCTTTTTAGGAACCTAGATTACATTTGCAAAGAAAACGGTTCGTGCATAGTGGATGTGAGCAGAAGGAATCAGTGCCAGGCCTGCCGTTTCTCGAAATGTTTACGAGTTAATATGAAGAAAGATGGTAGGTAATAGGTTTAATGTTTAAACAAATAACTTGAAATAATAATCATCTTCAAAAATGTCAAGATAAGTAAATTTTAGTCGAAACGTAACAGAGACATACATTTTGCTTTAATTAAATAACGGTTATCAAATCTCATGACAATATTATCATATTAAAACTACTTTTAATATAATTATACTAATATGGTATTTCAATGTTTATTAAGTAACGAAAACCACACGAACGATTCATTTCGAAATTGTATACCAATACATCAATATCATCATTTATTGCCAAATAAAACAATACATAACATTGTATAAAGTAATTAAAACTCTGATTCCTGTAAGTATAAAGAATAAAATTAATATATAACTATAACTTATTGACTGAATACAATCTTTGTTTATTTTCCATTGTATATCCAATTAATTATCGAGCAATGAATGCTTTCATGTTGGTAAAATGAACCAAAAAGAAAACATTTCTGTGTAATACTATAAAGTTGAGTTATATCAGAGCTAAGTCAATTATGTTCCAAGCGCTCCAACATGGTATGCTCGAAATAAAATACGAATTAACATTTATTAGTGTAAAAAATATACTTCACTGTTGTTGCTTTTTAGTTTTAATAATGAATTACTGCTGAATACTTAGAATAATTAGCTCTGTGTCTTATAATCTCTTTATATAGTTTCCATTGAAAATTGTAACATTTAAATGTCTTCATTTACCTTAACATTTCTGGAATCAATAAATGGTTTGTATCCAATTGAACGGTAAGAGAACAAGTGGGTACTCGCGTCAATAAAGTATTTATTCAGGCTTCCTCCTAGAAGCATGTCTTTTCCATTAGGAGACATTTCAAGTATTTGCGGTACACAAGTGTCAGCGACAGAAAAAAAGCCGAAAGAGGGGCGACGCGTGCCCTGTGATTACCACAAGCGAGGTTCACACGAACCCAAAGTTCCGACATATTTTATACACTTATATATCATTACATAAATATTACTCAAATATTGTTTACAATTCTACGGTATATTACTTTAAAAGACTTAAAAAAGCCTTTCTGAGTTTTGATATTGTTTCGAAATAATATGTAAGTAATAAAAATTATATTTTGTTTAAGAAATAAAAAAACAAAAGTTTGCTTTTGAGTGACGACGGTAGAGATTTGTATTTTTTAAACCTAAAATAAAAAACCTATCTATTAATTTAAAAATTAAAAAGAGCACAATTTTATCAAAGAATAGTATAAATATAATTTAAAATTACGTTCCTGCTGTGTTCGATGATGAAAAAGAATATACACCTTATAAACAATATTTGTATTTGCACGTGAAATTAATCACAAAAGGTTGTCAACCCGGTTACAACCAGAGAACACAGATATAATAACACCTACAGCGTATTTTGACGCCCCTCAAAACAACTATGTTTACCTACTTGTAATTTTAGCCACACGATTTCTTCTACAAACATTCTCTTGGCCCCCAAATTTATTTATGAAGATTAATTTTAAGGGTTTATTTCTCACTTAGAACTCACTATTATTATTATTAGGCAACATATTTATCTAATTTGTTTTGTTTTTCATCCAATATATAAATTATTTTAATGAAAAACTATTAATATAACTCATTTCCCCAGCTGTACAAAATGAACGTGCGCCGAGAACACTGGGCAATCAACACCAACTTGCTCTTCAAAAGCTGAGTTACTTATCACGGCAGTCGGCTTTTTTTCCTAATCATTCTCCGGTAGCCTTATCAACATTTTCTCCATATACATATCCAATACAAGAACGAGTCCAAAATCCTTACTTGGCTAATTCATCCTTGCAAAATTATTCGAATCAATCGTCAATGCCCATGGACGTTCCAAATATTAACCCCCTTTTTAACAATACAAGTGCTATAAATCCGTTCAAATTTCCGCTATTCCCTGGACCTATGCAATACTCTTTACCACATCCGCACACATATTTTTCTGCAAATATTTTCTACCCTCCCATCATATCTGCTGAGAATCCTACACTGTACATGGATTCACAAGGTAAGCCACTTGCTGATATGATGTTTAAATTTGTGCTGCGAATTAAAATTACGTCGCGTTATTAATTATACTTAATTTATTATAATTAATTGCGGGTTGCGAAATGCTATATGAAAAAGAAATTGCTTTAATGCGTTACTTGTATTTTCCCTCTTCCTATCATATGTTTACTTGATTTCGTCAAAAATAAATTTCAAAATAATACCTTTTACTTTTGTCAACAAACTTTCACTTAAATATAAATATATTTTTTTCTATTCTTTTCAGAAACTTCTTCGAATGCATTTCATAACTCACAATTCGGAACATCTATACATAAGAATATACCAGAAAAGCCTGACTCACTAAATTGTGACAAAATAAAAGAAAATGAAGTTACCAGTTCTGAAGAAACCTGCAGGGACACGGCATCAAAAGGCGCAAGTAAGGCAGCATTAATTATTTTTATATGCCTTTGAAATAAATTTAAGTTGTCTTTTTTAATAAGTAATGGATTATGATAATTTGGATATGGATGAATTCTATTTTATATTTTTATTTAGGCTTCTGCGAATTTGATTAGCTTCTAATATTTTCGATCACTAGTGAATGCGATATCAATTATTAATAAAAGGAACATGAAAATGAAATATACTCCGATGCAATAAGTTGAAAGACAACATGATTGTTGAATATTATAATGTTTATTTATTTTATTTGATTTTTCAAGGAAATCGCATTGCAGATACTTACAGACGAAATAACTTAATTGTGCTAATTGTTTATTTTGTAGCTATTCATAAAATTCACAATCACTCAAATCAGAAAGTTGACTGCACAGAAAATATCATGCCTAAATGCAGTAATAAAAATAAGGAACAAGATTTGTTTACGTCAAGAGAAAAACGTTTCTCGCTGTCTGACCTAGCTGATTATTCGGAAGTCGTTGAACAGACAAAGGCCAATGTAATGTTTATGGACAGAGGTGTTAAAAACAGGATTGATCCACAAAACTCTCAAATGGACATAGAGTTATACAATCCAGGTGCAAGGCTGTTGGTGTCGGCCGTGCAATGGTTACATACAATCCCGTCATTCACACAAATCTCCCAAAAGGAACAAATATTGCTGCTACAAAGTAACTGGAAGGAATTGTTTATAATGCATGCTGCAGAATATTCTTTTTGTTTTGACGAAGGTAAATCAATCAATCAAATAATAATTAAGTTTAACGTGATCGCTTAAAACGAACTTCACATCTGTGATGTCATTTCAAGTAATTAAATTAAAGTTGCTTAACTAAGTTGCAAATCGTTTAAACGGCTTATTATATTTTGTATTTCAAAATTTAAGGAAATAAAAATCTTAGATACTATTATTTCAACAGAGCAGATCTCACCTGTTATCACATCGAAGCGGCCAAATATCAAAGGAGAGATCAGGAAATTGGCAGCGCTCTTGAAAAGAATTTCCCTGAGCCGATTAGATAAAACTGAATACGATTGCTTGAAGACAACGATATTATTTCGAACAGGTGCCCCTTTTGCATAATCTCTTAGTAGACAGAGTTGACGCATTTCACTGTGAATAAAATAAAAATCGGATCTTGCTAATAAATAACATATAACTGGCCAGTTACGATTATATATATATATAAAAAAAGCCTTTATAAAACAATGACTCATCCATCAATTCATCTAATTCGTTTAATAATAATGATACAACTCTACAGATTTCCTAGATGTCCCGTCAGTCACACAAATGGCAATCACTCAAGAGGAGACATTAATGCAACTACAAAAGCACTGTTCACATAAGGATTTTTTCAGGCTTGGAAGAATTATGTTGTTATTGCCTAGTATATGTTATATCGCGAACCAAGGTCTTCTAGAACATCTCCTTTTTTCAACTATATCGTTTCAAGACATCCATGAAATACTGTCTAGAATACTTATTCACACTTCGACTTAATTTTTGTATACTATAATACTTTCCACAGAGCAGATTATTATCATAATTGTATTTTTTTTCGTATTCCTAAAATCAAGGGCAACAAAGTGTAGTATAAGAAGCTTGAAAACGTTTATTTAAAATTCATTGCTTTTCCAACGAATCTAAATGAGTTTGCCTTGCATCTTTTATTTAAAATTAATAAAATCAGAGAAAGTCAAAATGAATGGAATGCATACATTAACATACCTTTTAAATATTAAGTTAATAATTTATATCTAAAATAAATGTAAAATTGTATCTACATATATTAAGGTGAGAATAGATTACTAGACTAATCGACCGTAGTATAATAAGAGATCAATTGACTTAAATTATTTGAATATAAACAACAATTGCCGAAGCCCAAATATTAAACAGCTAAACGAAAAAAGGGCTTATTCTAATAAAGGCGAACAGTAATGAAGACAGATCTGTACCTTTGTAAATAAATTTGTTGCAACAAAGTTTAGATCTTTACACTACATACGAAGCATTTCTTCTTCCTTATTTAATAACCTACGTAAATACTTATGTGCTATGATTTACGATCCAAAAACTTTTAAGGATCTTTTTTCGTCCATTCTCTCGGTGACGCAGTCAAATTCGCAGGGCTAACAGCAGTACTTACTACAAAATAAAAAGCTTCGTATGTAGCGTGTCGATGTCAACGTAGTCGAAGAAATGTATGTCAATTTAACCTCATTTCAAAGAAATATTAAATAGAAAATTAATAAGCTGCTTTATAAATTAATTCTTATTGTTAATATCGATAACGTAATTTGTTTATAAATGATTGAGGGCAATATGAAACTATAATTATGATTATGACCACGGTACTTTGAAGTTAATTCGATTGAGAAGACAGTTAAACAACTTAAACAAGTAACGTATTAAGTAGGCACCGTTTATACTAAAAAATAATGTGGAAAAATTACGTTTATTTAAAAATACACCGTAAGAAAAATCTAAATGCATAAATTTTATTTTATTTCATTCGTTCCCTGTGTTTGCGTGCAGCTTTTCTTGGATGTTTTTATTTTATGTTTGCCATATCCACTTTATAAACTCATCTGAGCATTTAATTAAAAATCCGAATGACTATTGACTCTGTGTCTGGTTTTGACAAAGATGTTTGTCAAATAAATAGAAGCATATCGACGGTGGGCGAGCTGAGATTTAGTTAAAGGACTGTGTATATAGTATTTGTCGTTAGAAATATAGACGTTAGAAACCCGATAAACTTTCATATCTTTATTTAATAGTAAACGTAGCCGAATGATTATAAAAATAAAGAAAAGTTAGTTCATAATTATGTTTTTAAACACTAATTTTAATAATACGTATCTACGTATCTAACTGTCAATGGGTTTATAATGTTCATAAAACAAAGTTAGTAGCAGCAATAAATGGATGCAAGAGGAATTTTTCTCCAAAAAGAACGAACGCAGTGTAATGTTAATAAAATCTTACTAAGCTTAAAACCTCGTGTCGAATAAAATTTAAAAAAATATATGCACGCTGTCACACTATTAAATTCGTCGGTCGACTTCGGGAGAATTGTGGAGAGGCGGGATACAAGTACAGGCGCGTACTTCACTTATTTAGGCTGTTTACGAAATATCAAATATTATATGTTTTTTAATACGAATATTTTGACACTGTTACGTAAATGAAACCATAGTTTTTATCTTTTGAAGTTTATGGAGCTTACGGTTTACTATTAATGTACTTATAACTAAAAAAAATTGTTAATACAACAGATTCATCTGTTAACAAATGAAGTATGTCTTATATAATATGAATAATGAAATAAGGGATGGATACACAATTAAAGACAAATTAAACATAAATGTCCTAAACCTTATTTCTTATCTTTTATTTTCTTTATGTTTTGAGCAAATGATATCCTCAAATGTCAACTAACTTCTGCAATTTGTTAACAAATTCCCGGTTTGTTTAAATGGCTATTAAAAATTAAAAATTGTGTCATGCAAAGTGGACGCATTCTAAAGCAATTGCTGTAGGTAGGTATACAAAAATATATTGTTTTAATTTTCAGAGAGAAAAGTTGAAGCCATAAACACGTTCAATATTGTATTGTCAACTTGAAAATATAACATGGAACGTAATAGGTCCAGACGTCGAGAGTCCTTTCACATTGTACGATACTCTGCTTGTACGGTTTTCTAATCAAATATGTTTCTATATCTACTCCGGCTTCCTCTATGAAGGTGTATATTATTATTGAAAGAAATATAATATTATAATTATTGAAAGATATATAATTTATATATGCTTATAAAATTTCTTTTGTGACTCCTTAATGATTTTTGTAACTTATTTCTTGATTTATTAACTATTAAAAATGCATTACTTACCAATGACGAGTTGTAATGTTGACTACTATATAACATGATTACTCTCTCAGTCCTCTGAAACATTCACGGGGGGTACATTAAAAGGTTATTGGTACCTACGACAGGCGGTAATACATTCAATGTGTGAGTTTATAATAACATACTTAATTGAAACAAAATTAACTAAGAAGCGATATAAAAATTCTATCGCTTTCGTGGATTTAAATTTGTTGTTATAATAATTTATTGCAATACAACATATGTATGTGGAATTATTGTCATTTTATACGAAAGACGAGTTATTGCACTTGCAGTTATTGAAAATCAGATTAGTTCTGTACAAAAGATTATGATTTAAGTAATCTATAATAATAAAAAAAAAACAAATCTTCGACATACTTTTATTATTTTTATAATACTTTTTTTACTACACAGTTAGTTGTAATAAAAATAAACACTAAGAGCTTCATCGTTTTAGATTTTTAATCTATACTTATTGACGTAACAAACATTAAAACTGTCAGAGTTGACATCTCACACTAACAGAAATCTGTCATCGTAATTGGCTTGATTACGCCAACGTGGCTAACACCATACCAACTACCAGATGAAACGTGAACCGAGCTGTCGCTACGATAGTCCGCTGGGACGAATAAATGCTCTATCAACAACAGAGATCAATCTGCACGCGGTGGTATCATCACGATTAAACGAGTCGCTTTGACGGGCATAACGAGAACTATCCACCAATCTCTCGTTGCTTGTCTAACGCGTTAACCAAACCAAAAGTAGTAAAAATTAAGATCAAAATAATGCTACTATTAGTTGTCTTCTTGAATAAAGCAAATCAACTTGAAAGAAAATCACAAACTAAATTCAATTAAATTCTAATTAATAGTTCAGACCACTAGCTTCTTCGTCCCGCACGAGGGATACTTATCTATTACTAAGTTAGCACTATTACAACTGTGTGGATGCTTCTTCTGAATCCATTGACGACAGGGATCACAAATACATAAATAAACAACCAATAAGTAACACTAATCAACAGTACGAAAAACCCGATCAATGCATTATCTCCAAGCGAAAATTTTACGCAAAAATATAAAACAATAGAAAAGTCTATTAAGAAGTAAAATATAACAACCCATAAAAACAGTAGAATCAATGCTTCGCTGTAAATAATAGCAGCTATAAGTAATAAAATATTAACAGAAAATAACAAAATTCCGACAACAGCATAAACATGCGTAATTAATTCACTTGTACTTTCATCTACACCGATCTTCAAGAGCGTTTCTTTGCCAAAGAAAAAGAACAAGACGTAAAACGCACTCTTGAATACTCCCAGTAAAGATATAATAATTGTTCCCACTTTTGGCGTCACACTGAAGCAACATGACTTTGAAGTCGGACAGTATCTGTTTAGTAAGTATTGACCGCAATTAGTCTGTAAGAAATAATTCAATATCAAAATACAAACAAAAGTAGCTTAAATGATAAGGCAAAAGAACGAACGAATTATTATCAACGAAACTAATCAAAGAGTAACACTGATATAACATAACAATTATGTATGCACTTACGGAGTTTCTCGTCCAAACATATTTTCCCATTAACTTTTTTTACTATTTCTAAATAATAATTGTAATATATATTTCAATTTATTAATCGATTATTAATGTCAAAAACCATTCATGACAGTTGGTCACAGATGTCATCTCAGAAGAAGCGTTTTCATTTTATTTTCAAAAGAACTACAATATGTATATCTAAATTACACAACGTATTAAAGTTTGAAGAAAATGGAGAAAAGTGACAATTCAATTATAAGTTGATTACGATATGACTCCTTCAGTAATCGGCTGATTTTCAAATTTATTTTTTTAATCTTATCGTTAAATTCATTGTCCTGACGAAGACACGTGGCCATCAAATTAAGATCTGATAAAAGGATCTTGGAGAAATCAAATGAAATCAGTATGTTTATGTAGTGAAATCAAACAGCCTTGTGCAAGCAAATATGTTGTTGTCTTTTCCGGTAAAAGGCATATTTACTTACTACTACTCAGATTCTCTGATACTCTACTACATATTTACTTATTTCGTAGACAAAGTTACAGGAGGTTTATTTTAACAGCTTTAGACAATTAGAAGGGAATACTGCAAAGATTATTTAAAATATTACTAAAATCATTAGAAAAACAGAAATTCTTAAGTCAACGGCCGCGGCACTATTATATGTTACAATGAAATTTTACGAAATCTGACAATATCGATTATAAAGGTCGTCAGTTTTCAGAGTAGGTATAAAAGTTTATTAAAAAGTGATTCTCTTTTTTCATTCCAAACATACTATTTTTTTAACTAAAATAGTTTTTTTTTATTTTTCTAATAAAACCTAAATTTATAGTTTTATTGAAAATTTTAAATTCGTAATGAGATCTAAGATTTTCGCGAGTTTTATTCATTTAAATAAAAGTAATATTTTCGGATTATACTACGCGTACTTTATTTTTGTTTAAAACTACATACTCCCGACGTTTCGGCTACTTTTTCAATGAACATCTTATCTTTCTAATACAGGAAAGTACTGTATTAAATTATTAATTAAACAATTTTCTGCCAATCTAGGAAAGCCTATGATTGTATAATAAGAATTTATTAGCAAATTTAAAACGAATATAAATGAAACTAATATTTTCGGATTACACTACGCGATTTTATTTTTTGTTAAAAACTACATACTCCCGACGTTTCGGCTACATTACAGCGACCGTGATCACGGGCAGACGAGATGTGGATGTCTGTCAGTTGGTCTTGTTATTTTATCCCCTACCGCCATTGATTTCTTAACTTTCTGGCGTACCGCTCTGGATGCCGGCAGAATGCGCTCACGGTGTCCCGAGGTCCTGCGGTGTGGTCACGGACATGTAACTCACACCATTACCCTATACAGTTAGCTACCGTTGGCAAATCTTTTTACAAAGAGCACAACACCTTTGTGATGCTGACCAGCAACGAGCTGCAGCATGTAAATATGCTCTCACCATCAACAACCTGCCCGTGCCTTGCCAGCATCGTAAGAACCACTCGAAGCCACCCACTGTTGAGCGACAACCTGCGATACTACCATATGTGAAGGGAGTTACTAACAGAATAGGCAACATCTTGAAGAAGGTTTCAATCAAGACTAAGGTACATACGGCCATTAAGGCCTAGCTAAGGGAAATTTTGCTGTAAAATAAATACTGATTATGGAATCAACAAATTTTGTTAGTTAATCAGTCGTTTATCTAGGCAACTACAAAATAAAAACAAAAAAAAGCAACTTCTGCATGAAACTTAAACACAATTTAACATTTTTTAAAACGATCTTAATAGGCCTTATTATAATTAGGTAGGGTAATAAGGCCTGTTTCTTAAACTATGCAATTAATCAAATAAAACAACATAATTTGGTACTTGAGATCAATTATCATCCAGCCATCATCGTCATCAAACATAATTATTATTTGATTCTTCTTCTTTTTGTTTCTTATTGTTCCCCTAGGAATTTTCTGTTCCTCTCTGTACTGCACGAACAGCTGAGACCAAGTCATTTTCTGACAACAATTCTCGCTTAAGAGGCGTCCTGAACTGTAAACTATGTATGATATACTGAAATGATTTGAAAATAGTGCAAACATCAAAAAAAATATATATATAATATCTATTATAAAATTTTGTAGGCCTTATTACCCATAGGTTAAATATTTATGGAAAACGAAATAAATAAAATTTTTATTGTAGAACATTAATGAATGAGGCAATGTGGGACGAGCATAAGTTAACGATAATACAGCCAGTAAGTGCAAGGAGATAAGTACAATAATTTATGAAATACTTACGTTTTACCGGAACCAATATTTGTAAAAAAGTGCCTTGTGGCTACTCTTGACAACATTTAACAAGCCAGTAGCTGAGGCGAGTACGTTAGCCAAGATTTGTCGGCTGGTGGAGCCTTTTACGTTTAAGATACGTGTGTGAGAGTAACCATAAGCTTAAAGTCGTATTCTAAGCAAGAATTTTAAAGTTTAGGCCTTATTAGCCGACAGGCCTTATTAGCCGACAGGCCTTATTAGCCGACAGGCCTTAATAGCCGCATGTACCTTATTTATAAACCACACAAGAAAGTGAGCCAATTCTTAAGACCGATCAAGAGTAGCATTCCTTAACAACAAGCGGGTGTATACAAACTCGATTGGTCCTAGGGTTAAAGAACACATCTCGGACATCAAAAATAGGCGCGCGTCGAAGTTAGCTGTATGTGAACATACATTGGACTAACCAAGCCACTACATTCGGTTGAATAAACAACATATCCTCGCTCGTGAAGACCGGTATATACCGAAGTTAATCCGCGAGGCTATTGAAATTAAAAAACATCCCAATTTCAATAGAGAAGATGGCTGGAATCTATCAAACACCCGGGATCCCCAGCTTAAAAATATAAAATCCCATGTCCGTGACCACACCGCAGGACATCGGGACACCGTGAGCGCATTCTGTCGGCATCCAGAGCGGTACGCCAGAAAGTTAAGAAATCAATGGCGGTAGGTGATAAAATAACAAGACGAACTGACAGACATCCACATCTCGTCTGCCCGTGATCACGGTCGCCGTCATGTAGCCGAAACGTCGGGAGTATGTAGTTTTTAACAAAAAATAAAATCGCGTAGTATAATCCGAAATATTAGTTTCATTTATATTCGTTTTAAATTTGCTAATAAATTCTTATTATACAATTATAGGCTTTCCTAGATTTGCAGAAAATTGTTTAATTAATAATTTAATACAGTACTTTCCTGTATTAGAAAGATAAGATGTTCATTGAAAAAGTAGCCGAATTCCGAAACGTCGGGAGTAGGTAGTTTTAAAAAAAAATAAAGTACGCGTAGTATATCTGAAAAACATTAGTTTCATTTCAATGAATAATACTCGCGAAAATCTTAGATCTCATTTGATAAGATGTTTAATTTGTGTAATGTGATAAATTGTTGTTTAAAAAAGACGCACTATACCTACTAATGCATGAAAGTTTGAATATGTCTATCAAAAACCTTGATTTTCGCATGAGTAAGTTTTTGATACGAACCTCTACAACCTCAATTTGCTTCATGTTTAATGTATGGATGGCCTTATCACTAATGTGAAAAAATGTGTTCGTTAAGTATGATATAATATATTGTTTTAAATTAAAACCCAAATAATATTAAATAAAGCCGTATAATCAATTTATTTTTATTTATAGCTTATATTTTATATATATATATAGTTTATAAATATTTTGCAAATTATGAAAATAATAGCTGTTGTTAAAAACCTCCGCAATATTATTTGATTACTTTGTACAATTTGTTGCCATATATCGGACAGTTGTACCGTTTCTCAGTAATGCTATACGACACTATTCGCGGGAAACGAGCACGGTTTTAAGGTTGAGTTTGTGTTGATTTTTTAACAATATGACTTGAGCGGTCGTGAAGGCAGTAATGCTGTATTTTTTATTTGCTCAGCACATAACATATCTTTCTATTAGAAACAAGTGAATACAACATGGACATCCAAAGTAACGAGTCAACATGGTGCATGGTAAGTAACTTTAGATAAATATTAAGTGCCATCACATAAATGTGTTTGCTCGTAATTACTTTAATACAATCAGCTACAAAATAGTTATTAATCTAAAAAATAAAATTACGGTTCATAAATATTTGTCTATTTATAGGAAATAATGGCATATATATTTTCTAGACCATTAGGTACAATAATTTAAGTTTATATAACTTTTCCTTAGTCGGAAAATATAAAATTGTAATATGTTTCTGCTGTGTAATTTTTAATATCATATTACTCTAGAGGTAATAAACGTATTTATGATTAAAATTAAAGGAATGCAATAAAGTAAATAAGTAAAGAATGTACCATTTATTTGAATATTTGCCCAATTAACAAATTGAAGTAGTGTACCTATTCTAAATTAATAAAAAAATGGTTATTTATGATTTATCTAATTAAATTTGAAATAATTCAGTCATTGTTTGAAATAATTAATCATTCAGACAAGAAGCATCACCTGATAAATAAAATAAATGCACATATATTTGTAATACCAATGTAATATAAGCAATAAAGTTATACAATAAAAACAGTAATAAAGGTATTTATTACTTTGCAAAATTAACTTTGGTCGGACGAGAGTTAACTTTATATAATGTGTTGAGATACCAGGGTTTACTTATTTATATTCAGACTTATAATTACATAAAACAACCTAATACATATGACTGTTTGCCTCATCTGAGTTAGAACAATTGTTTCCTAATCACCAGCGTTAAGGTATTAACTAATACAATGTATCTCTTATAAGTTATATTTTAGTACAAAATCATTGCTCCATATTAATGTTATAGACTCAACTGAGTATATGATAAGATATCTATTGCGAGATATACATTTTACTGACCATGACATTTCAAAGATAAATCTTGGGAAATATATGCTGTGGCCAACAATAACATGATTGATGTAAAATTTATTTCAAATAAAATATATAAACTTAAGAACATAGCTTCTTAAATCATTAATTTTAACTCTAGCTTAACAATGCAATATATTTTGTATAATTACAGGAAGAAAGGAGACCGTGGTACAAATATGTTACCGTTGAGCCTGTGATGTTTTTCTACATGATGGCTTATATGATAACAAATGTTATCGAGCAAACATTCTATGTGTTCCGTGCCTGCACCGTGGACCATGGTTACAGCGAAGAGATATGTTACAATATAAACAAATATGAGGATATCAATAAAGAAGTCCAGGTAATTAATGCTGGTTAAGGCTCTGTAAATGTCTTGTCGGAATCTCTTGTTTAATATTACATCTGCATTTATTTGCTATGCAACAATTACATTTGTCATAGGTTTGTATGTCAATATGATTATACAAGTGTACAATTACAATAAGATTGTTTCACAACTTATATTTTATTTACATTATTACTTTATTAAGTAGTCCACTTTATATATAATAACAAAATCATTGAAGCAATATTATTTATTATATGCTTTAGTACTGCTATTGCTGCTTTGCTGTGTACTTTTTCCTTTTAATATTTCATTCTATGATTTAATTTGGTTAATGTTATGCAATTTGTCGGAAAATATATTAATGCTTTGGATATATACAGCCAGTGACATAAGTAAATAATAAATATGCATTTATGTAAATGAATTTGTTTTAGTTAGAGATCATGTTGTAAGCCTTTTTAGTCATATTTATTGTGGCTCTTGCGAAATTCGATACTTGCAGTTATAGAATAATTGAAGCTCAGATAACATAAAACATTTTGCATATATTTTAAAGGCAATCTTTATAGTAAGTTGAGGTAAATGAGACTGAATGAGGCTATACAAGTCACAGATATTAGTTAATACTCATCGTAAGGCAGTTGCTATAGTTTTTAATATTAATAATTTAATTAGATACCAAATTAATTAATTACATCATTGTAAACTTATAACTATGATGCCATGATATGTCCCAATATAATAGTGTGAATACTATGACGTCACATCAAACAATATATATTAATGTATTGTAGGTGACTGTGTCAACATTCCATCAGTGGAACGGCATAGCTGGTCACGTGGTGCCGCTGCTGCTAGCGTTCTTCCTCGGCTCATACAGCGACAAGCGCGGCAGAAAAGTGCTGTTGCTGGCAGGCCTGTTAGGCAAACTCTACTTCTCTATCATGATAACCGTGAATACTGTTAAACGTGAGTTATATGTGAGTTTGTATGACCTTGAAATCAGATTATATTCTTCAGGATATGTTTATTGTTTCGTTACTAGGTACTAATAGTTTAACTTATTTCTAAGAATATTCTTTTAAAATATAAATACATATTATGTTATTGTCAGTCTTCCTAATGAAAATAAGTACTTAGGTATATAATACACTGGGATCCAACATTAATTCATATAAGTTTTAATCTTGTGTTTCCTATCCTCATTACATTAGAGAGAGTTATTAATATATTTTTATATAATATAATTTTTCAGCATGGCCTCTAAACTACGTGATATACACAGCGGCGTTTCCCAGCGCGCTGACTGGCGCTGATTTGGCGATATTCGCTGGTTGCTTTTCATATATATCAGACGTTTCATCAATTAATAACAGAACTTTGAGAGTTGGAATTTTGGACGTCGTGTACTTAAGCACCATGCCCACTGGAGTCGCTATTGGTAATATAGAACAATTTTTCCATACTTCTAAATCAAGGTTGTACTATAAACATTTTCGTCATAGAATATCTATTAAAATTTAATCATTGATAGATTATTCGTTAGATCAATGGGATCAGTATTGAATGACATTTGGGAATAGGTTGCCTTCATCTACGTTTCCTGTCTGACTGTCTAGAGTTATCGAGATATTCCTTTAACCACCTATGGCTCTATTTGCACCTGCCATAAACTAGAATAATAGTCAATCCCTACCCTGTCTATATATGAAAAATATATTTCCAGGTAATCTTATATACAACAGAGTGGTGAACAAATCATTCACAGCCATGTTCGCTATCAACTCCTGTCTGATGTTTGTGGCTACTTTATATTGCGGGGTGTTCCTTAAATGGCAGACGAGACCAGAACAGAAGTCCTTGAAAGATGATGACGTCACCAACCCCGTGAAAGATTTCTTCGATCTGAACAACATCAGACAAACATTGATCACACTAACGAAGAAGAGGTCTGATAATAGAAGATTATTCCTATGGTTCCTATTAATTTCAATGGCTTTCTACACATTCCAAAGAGGTATGTGATGTAAATATAACGTAGTGTAATAAATTTTTAAATGCTTAAAAGGTCAGCAAGTTATTTTGTTTTACAAAACATTTGTGGCATATATTTAATGGCTAAGGTATGCTTTTGGTTCTACAAAATGTCAAATCTCGAAAAATAATATTATTTAATTGATGAAATCACGTTAATGATTTTATATATATAACTCATTTGTTTTCATTAATATAATTTATGTATTAATATTTTATTAAATAATTATAACGATAGTATGACTAGAACCTAAAATTATGTGATTTCCTTAATATGTAGTATCTGAATAAAGAATTATATGTTATCTATAACAAGATTGTTATGTGTTTCAGACGAGAGACCTGTTATGTATCTCTACATGATAAAAGTTTTCAAATGGGACGCGACTGACTTCAGTAACTTCCGAACCTATCTCAGCACCGCGTACGTCATAGTTATGTTGTTGGGGATACCGCTTATGACTAAAATCCTCAATTGGAGAGACACGGTAATATCATATAAAGGAAACGACACTATCATTGGCGTTCTCCAATTATTAATTAATAAACAAGAAAATCACAGAATTTTGAAGGGCAGAATACATTGAATATATATATATATATATGTATAATAACTTTTTCATTACCCATTATGGCAATTGGAAACAGCAGCTTATATTAATTCTAGTGATTTCGAGTTATAGGCTGTTAGACAGATTTATGAGAATAGTTTGCACTATTCACTGGTACATGATTAATACACAACATGTATATTCTGTGAAATTTGCAACATTTTCTGTTTGTAAAATATTATGTTCAATTTAAATTAAAATATTCACGCTGAAATCCCTCCTCCTGTAATACGGACGGTATATGGTATGCGTGACGTCAGAGACAAGTAACCAATTCTAACAAAGTATAAAGCCATAAACAATGTTGACTTCCGTGTGACGTCACGCGATATATAGCCATTGCCAGAGCGTTCTTGTGGAATAGAAAATTTAAATAAATATTTTATATTTCTTGTAAATTTTGCAAAATTGATAAGTATTTGTGTCATTATCTAAAAGAATGACAAAATTTTGTAGTTAATATTTAATACTATCAAACAGCCAATTATGTTGATATTTTCTTAAAGAAAGAGTTTGACACAATAGTAAGTCGTATAACGCCATATGACACAATCTTTAAGATGCCCGTTTGCCGGTTATTTGTTATATCCATTGCATTGAGACATTACACATTTATCCATTAGTACAATTCCGAAATCTCCATCGACGAATTAGCGGGCAACAACTAGTTATAAATGATGTTCTTTATCGTCACAGGTGATAGTAATGTTGGGTGCGTTAGCGCACATGTGCGGTCATTTGATCTATGCGCACGCGCAGACCGACAACACGCTGTACGTGGGGGCGACAGCAGCGGCGCTCGGCCCGTGTGTAGCGCCCCTAATACGGTCAATGACCTCCAAAGTTTTGGCGCCCTCTGAAAGAGGTTCTCATAAACAATTATTTTATAGAAACTAAAAATATTAATTAATGTTAAATGGCTGATACTGCAGATACATAATAGCTATATGAAATCTAGCGTTTTTTTATGTAAAAACTATTAAGTTAGATTTACGCTTAACAATACATATGAAACTTTATCTTACTAATGTTATATTTGCAGGTGTAGCGTTCGCCTTTCTATCTGTGATGGAGAATGCCGTGGCGATGTTCGCGTCCGTGTTGTACTCACAGCTGTATAAAGCTACTTTGGACACGTCTTATATAAACGCCATATTCTATCTTACTATGGGAACACAAGCTGTCGTGTTTGTTTTGTCTCTGTGAGTACCTCAAACCTTAGCACTAGTTATTGTCGGCACATTTCATACGGAGATTTTACAGTTTTGCATTCATCAATGTTATTGTAGGTTTGTAAAAGCTATGGTGCTCGTTCAGTGTTTTTTTTCAGTCATCAGAGTTTCAGTCATAAATAATTCTAATTGTCTATATAAATGTTTCTTAGGATTTTTAATTAACGAATTCCGTAATGTGAGTATATAAGTACAGCCAAACCGTATAATTAAGTCCATATTTACGAATATACGGACACATTATATAATTATAACAAAATTGATCTTCAAGGATGGAGACTCAGTCACTTGGTTTAGCTATCTTTAAACTTTAACATCGAGATAATTTTGTTTCGTGCAGATTTTTTTTTTTATATAAAGCAAAATATGCCAGAATATGAATAATAATCCAGTAAGTTGATAGTGGGTTTCAAACCTGATTTTAAAATCATATATCACGAGATAAAAGAGATCAAAGTACAGAGGAAAAGTAAGAATAAGACAGTGTTGGAGTGTTTGAAATTTTCAATGTAATAATAACAGTTTATCTCGTCGAATAATAACTTTGAAGATTATAAAGATATTCTAATTTTAAGGAACTTATTCAAACATCGCACTTGAAACATTTTAACTATGAACGAGTTAAATAGGTATATTTTTGATATTAGTTTCTGTAAAAAGCTCAGTTCAGTCTTGTATGTATATGTTAAAAAATATATAATTATATGGGTATTAATTATCCACAGTACAATGGAGTTATCGCTAAAGGGAAGACGATTGGAAGCTCAAATACACGAAGACGTCAATAGTATGTAGTGAAAAAATATAGTTTTTATAGTATTATGGATATGTATATATGTAAATGATATAGAATTAATATTTTAATACTTCAATTTATCTGTATGAATAAATTCCTTATATTTTTTATATATGCTGTCTTATGATTACTTACAACATTTAGTATAGTAACAATCATACTAGTATTTTAAGAATGTCTGTTGAGTCAAAGCGGTAAGACGAGACAATATACACAGACAAATGTGACGTGTCAGTCCCCTGTATTTTTAAAAAGGTATTCTTAAAATATGAACATTTTATATACGACAATATAAAGTGTATGATACATAATGCAAACGATATAGAGATCAGTCTGGTAAGACAACGGTTTAGGAAGAAATAAGAGAAAAATTAAAACAATTTCGTAAGTATTTTCACTGCTTTATTTAATTATACTTTGTTAAACTGTATCTTATTGCATTTTCCATAGAGTTTATCCTTCTACACTAAAAAAATGTTTTTGAAGGCGTCACAAACTTCAATAGCTTCCCGTGTCAAATTTCTATTTCACGGTCCTATACATTCTATCTTTCCTATGTATTTTGGGTTTGGAAGTTATGAAGACAGCAAGATCTTAAGAAGTACTACTACTATCTTATTCATATATTTGGCTGCAGTATTAAAGGTCCTTGACTCACTAGTGTCAATTTCTAGCTTATAAAATTAAGTGTAAATAGTAAATTCACGGTACGGTCTTAACAAACACGAGTTTAAGGGGATGCTACATCTGGCACAACAATGTAGGTAAAGGCGTTATTTTGGCGTAATGGTTTTATTTGGCTGCACATTTAATTGATTGTTTTCAAACATTTTTCCCCTTATCGATTCTAAGTCCATCGTAATAAATCTGTAATAAACATCGACTATTGCAAGCTGTACTATAGAATTATGGTTTTATAATAGTGGAAGGTTGACCCCACTTTTATGGGATTTACTAAAGTTCCTCGTTTCCCAGTAACTTTTGCAAAATTGCTAGAATACAGATATGCAAATGATTATATATTCTCGGTTCTTTGATGAATATATTCTTTGTTCTTTTTGTAATTCCTTTCAGCATTTATTTTACAGGTTGAGGCGTTACCATAGATGCAATAGTTTTTAAAGTTCATTACATACTTCTATTACCATCTTTCATGTTGCATATACCAAGCTATAATTATAACCCCAAAGATCGACACGAGTTGCCAGTTGCCAAAAATGTATGTAAATAAGAACGCACAACTTAGTTCTCTTTCAGTTTAAAAATGCAAAGAGAAATGGGAAAAGTTACGAAATGACTTTATTAAACCATAAAAGAGTTTTATAAATAAATAAATGTGGCAAGCCGCTTTATTTTGTAGCCGTAGAGATGTGAAGAAAAGTTGAGGTTTTATACAGAATTATAAAGATCTTCCACTTTCTCCACAAGAACTAGAATGTTTGAAACCATCAAATTTAATTATAATGTCACCAGTACCTAAAAGACCTCCAGGTTATCACTCCGGATACCATTAAAGAAGCACCACATTCTGGCAGATCACTGAATTGTCAATCAATCTGTGTTTTTACAGGAGTTCGATCAGAACTGATACTTATAAATTTTTTGAATCTATAAACTATCTCTGAGTGATGAAAGTACGATTACGATCATCATCATCGCTTTATGAAAGTAACTTAAACCGGAATATCCAGTAATGATCCAAACATTTTTTTTAAAACAAGAAAAACTAAATAATTTATTTGTGTGTTGTATTATTAACCTGCTATCTGATTATGTCACAATACTTTTTATTAAAACGAGTAACATTATTTTATTAGTTGCATCTAAACTGGTCACACACCTTTTATGATTATTTTAATTTTATTATCAAACGACAATATTGAAAATCTACTCGTAAGTACTTTCGATAAACACACATAACCAGCACAGAGCTTACAGCTATAATTTTCAGTAATTCGTTATTAAATTAATTCACCATTTAGTAATAAGCTAATTAAAACTTATTCACATGCGCTTAGAAAGGCAAATGACAGTATTCAATAATAACAAAATGGCGAAAAAAATATTTGAACGGTATCCCAACAAATTAAAAAGTCTCTTCTAAAAATTCATTTGACAATCAACTCAGTTTCTCTGACGTTTTAAACGAGTAAGGTTAATGGAGCAGTGCCTCTCGAACCCTAAAACATGCATAGTTTTTGCACACACACATGCAATTATTTAATGCATATAACACGAGGTTTGTAGAGCTTTTAAGTTGATAGATGGCATTTTTAATATTTTTACCAAATCGTGAATCAAATGACATTAAATGTCTGTAAACATTCAAAGGATATATATGATTTAATGAAGTCTGCACACTATTTGAGACTAAACATATTATTCCAAACAGCAAAACAGGGTCGCAACCAACTTATATTCAGCATAAGAAAGTCTTAAAATTGTTCCTAAACCAGATGATAAAAATCATGATAGATTTGGACATTACTATAGCAGAAACTGAAATATGCAACCTTCAAAGAATAACTAAAGTTGTTCAACCACAAGCCGGCCACCCGTTCAACCACTCAAATGATAAAAGCGATTTTACGTCACAATTCGGATGCAAAATATATCATCGTATTATTATATAAATGTTATCTTTACGAATGATAGTTTATTGTTTTTGACTTCAAAATGTTGTAATAAAAAGGAATGCTTACTTACATACTGCGAGTCTTTCTTTTGTACATCATATTAAAACTGCAAATGAAACATTATTATTTGAACAATCGGAAATTCTGATGAAATTTTTGAACGTCGTTTTGAAGCTTCTTAATGTCACTTTCTATCAAGTATATAAATCTTATATCTTCTTTCTTTGTTAAACAGTTGCAATACCATCCATATAATATGTTTATAATTTGAACCAGAATCGAATAACTCGTGTGAGTCATTAACGGGGATGCAACTGTATTGATTCAAAATATCGTTAGAAGACGTCAGAACATGTCATAAAAATGCCAAAACTAGCTATCATTAACGGCACATCGGGTAAGCATGAAGATTCATATTTTTACGTTTAAAGGTAAGATTCATATTTTTACCTTTAAGATACCTTCAGATTCCTTGCAAATACAATTTGTTATTTTTTTTATAGTTGTTTTTAATATTTGTGAACATATTTTTAATAAATAAGTGAAGAGGGAAGAAATAAATTATGTGGTAGTTTTTTTTTTACTTTACAAAGAAAATATTTATTATTTATTAAAAAGTGTTGCTTGTATCAATGATAATATTCTTATCATTGAGAGGTCATCGACTTTCTTCGATCGGCATATTTTGGGCTGCTTGCTTCTAAATGTTTTTAAATGCTTGATGCTATTTACGACATTTAAATTTTATAACTGTTAATTGGAACACTCAGAAATAAAGTTTAATTGCTCTTATTATGACTCACCACAATCCGAACAGAATTCTTGTAATATTATCAATAATCTGGCGTAAGAACATAACTTTTATGTACCTAAGAAAACTTGTTATTATAACATATATTTTTACTTAAATACTAGATAACAACGTTAATTTGTAATCTCCAACGCAAAAAGAGGCGTTATAAATAAGACTAGTGTCTGTCTGTGTCTTTATTGCTCTCCTGCGGATAGAACGGTTCCAAATTAGTTATGTTTTGTGTCAAAGGTCAAGCAGACTGCGACGGTTCTTAGACATGTCTGATGAAAAATCCATTGCGCCGTTAAAAAGTTGTGTCGGCGAAAAAGAGAAAAAAAACCTAATATCGTAACATATACTCGACGGAGTCTCCCACGAAGGGCTACTGAAAGAGAATATTGATGAATTTATTGAGAGTTTTTTTATTTTAAGTTAATGAGAAAATTGGAGGCGAAAAACCTAAAACAGCTTAATCTTCTGCTAAAGATTATATTTTGTCACATGTATTTTTAAAAATTTAAGTTTTCTTTATTCATGTTTAAAAATTGTAATACCATCCAAGATTTTTGAATGAGGTGTCTTCATTCATCACTTATTATCATTAGCTATGTATATCCAATCTGTATCTTTCAGTACCAATAAAAAAATTAAAATAAAACAAGAGATCGATATCTCGACATCTATGGATTACTTTTATTTATTGTAACACAGAAAGAATACAATGTTCTAAATGTAATCTAGTTTATTTGCTACTCATTATATTATACGACAGCGAGAAACAAGCAACGTACGTTAAATGTCGGTGACAGAACATTAAATTTCTAATAGAACAGTTTAATATTGAAAATATA
>JAAAKD020000207.1:11848626-11972052 GCA_010014825.2 Danaus melanippus | reverse complement strand
TTATATGATGACAACAAATAAACTTACTTCCAAAAACAGCTCACTCCCCGGCGTCTGGTAGGAAAAAGAACTATTGATTTTCAGCCCTTCCCTGTCCAGTGTTGTCAGCCTTTGACGTTACGCCTTTATAAAACCTGTTATCATTAATTAAGCTTATGAAACCACTTTGTAATAGGCCTTTATTATTTTTGTTATTTAAACTCTACGTATTTTTTTTACTAATGCTCATAAAATCACACCAGAAACTCTTAAAACAATTAATTAAATTAATTAGTTTTAATGGCTATAATTTGAATAATCAAAACATTTTATGTCGTGAAAATTTTAATAACTCTGTTATCAGAGTACTCTTTTCTAAGTACAATTTATAATTTCTGCTAATTTTATTTTTGTTTACTAGTTTTTACTTAACTCATGTGATTGATTTAATACATGATATGTTCTTTTGACAGTAATTTTTTATAATGATTATAACGTTATAGAGAAATTGATCATATTAATCATTAATTTCATTTATATATATTTAGAGTCCTTTATTCTGCTTGCATCTTAAATTTCAAGTACATGTCTGTATCTTTTGGTCGTTTATATGATTCCGTAATTATCAGTGTTGCTCTTTGCCACAACAAAATTCATTAAAACCACTTCAGCGGCTTAGGATTAAATCGTAACAGACAGACAGAGTCTTTTTTGCATTTTGAATATTAGCAGGGATATTATTCTAAGATCTCAATTGAAATAAAGTGATTTGACCATTTCAATGACAATTCTAAACGAAATGTCCAACTGGGATGCAACGAAAAGTATATTACTATCCTAAATTTGTGTTTGCTTTTGCGGACACACCTGGTTTTGATCTTAGTATTGCTTTACCAGTCTTGGTGTTGGTCTTGTTCTTGCAGCAAGAGTCTCGCAAGTCTTGCAATTACCTATTATCCTGTCACTATTTATTAAACATAGCTTTAAATATTAGAAAAACGCCACAGAGTAGGTACATTTTGAGCTTACATTACCATAGCCATGGTAAAGACCAGCCAAAAAATAAATGTCTAAACGTTTCATGAGAAATTAAAAAAAACTAATTGACACCGGTTGAGGTTTGAACCCTCGACCTATTCTATCGGTGCCGAGGCTCTAAGTAACCATCTGAGCTATCAGCTGTGTCCCGCTGGAGTTAGTCTGTTTCTTAATAAGCTAAATAAAAATAAGTTTATATTTAATAATCTTCAATGTACAAAAACATGGTTTAAACATATAGAAAACAAATTAATACATTAACTTGACTGTATTTTAAAGTACTTAACTGCTTTTTACTGTAAATGAATATTTGCAAAAATATATTGTGATGCAACAGTCAATATATCAATTTATTTATTTAAACAATTATCTTATATATTATTATATTCGGACTCCTAAACAGTACATAAATCTTATAGCAAGCTTTTTATATAATTTCATTACTATTATAGAAATTTTTTACCCGTTTGAATTAAAAGTGTCTACAATAATTATTAAAAGAGAAAACCTAACCAAACAGAACAGATTAGCATAATGTATTCGTGTCCAATCTAAGCACCTGAAAACTTATTTTATTCTTTGAAACAATTGTACTCTGTGGCGACAATCAAACAGTGTAAAATACTATTCGTGGGAATCTTGACCTTGTGTTTCCGAATAGTTGCAAAATTTCTATGAGAGGTATACTGACATAATTCGGGTCGGGTACTCCCGACCTTTAATGATGCCGACGAAGCTACGCTCATTATCACACACAATGCCGATGGTCAAAACTAAGGATACACTCTTTTTTCTTTTAATGAATATTTTCATTCGCGATGTACGTTTGTTTATGGTACCTAGTGTTCGTAATTCGCATAAGACCAATTTTCCAAAAATAATCATATATTTTTTGCGTCTCAGAGAGTCCCTAAGCCTATACCCCGAACTCGTATACTTAAATCTTGCACATTCAGTCTTGGTCTTGTTCTTGCCTTTTTGCAAAGTCAAGACCAAGACTGCAAGATCAAGACCGATTTTGGGCAACACTAATTACCTTTGAGATTATTTTATTATATTATGATGTTCATTTTATTTCTTATCCAGATAACGACTCCATAAAATCTGACCACACTTTATAAAAGATATTTAAGTAAAATTTTGGTTGAAGAGCTTAATTGTTTTAAAATATTTTGCTTATTTTTATACATGTAATTCCTTAAGAATAAAGAAATTCTATTATCACGTAAAATAAATTTTGATTCGTTTTAGGCAAAAATAACCAAAAATAATAATGACCATTACTAATCGAATTAAAAGTTTTATTATACACATCCATACATATATTCATAGTATATCGTGAGTATTTATATACTCGTCCTTACAAGACTGAAAACATGTGTTGATTACAACAATTATTACAACTAAAAGTTTAGGTGTAAGTATACATGTCCTTATAAGGTTATATCAAGATTAACATCATAAAGTGAAAGACACTTTTTTATAAAATGTTTACATGCAAATGTTATCATATATTTCTTTATATTTATAGTAGCTAGATTGAAACAAAATTTACACATTATTATAAAAAAACGAAAATCCGTTTTTCCGCTAACAAGAAACGAAAATCCACGTAAAGCCACACCCAGGCCAGATGAGTGATGTAATGTTGAAATTTACGAATAAATCATAATAAACAATATTAATAAATTAATGAAAACCGATCTGCAAATGACAATACAGAACTGAAATCATTTACCTATTCCTTTCAATTAACTGTTCCAACCTGTTCAATTAACTGTTCCAACCAATTCGTTTCCTCATGTTACAATTGAGGTATACGACGAAAACAAAAACGGAATTTACTTACTTATAATACGATTACAGTTTATTTAGTATTATTTTGCATATCAAAGCTAAACAGTGCAACAATTAGAACTAACAATTTCCGTGATGCAACCTTTTTGGCTTAGGTGTCCACTGTCCACTCTGACTTTGGCAAATGTTAATTACTATTCACACAGATTATATTTGTACATGTAAAACCTCAGCCATTAGGTCACTGATAAAACACATAAATATATATTACCTACCGATGCGTATTCATGAAAATAAGTAATGTTTCATTATACACTTGCTTTATGTTTCACGTCCTATAACATTGCTCTTCAAAATGCTGACTTTAAACGTTGCAGTGGGCTTAAGACTTTTAAAATTAAACTATAAAATCTTTGGAATAAAGATTAGCTTAAAACTTATATTAATTAAAATGTTATTTAATGTAAAAATACAATTTAACTTTAAAACCACACAGTCAGTCAACATACAGATTATGCCTAAATAAGAAAATTAAATATTTATAATTCTTAAAAATGTGTATAATTATTCAGTATAATTTCAAACATTGAATTGTCTTAACCGCTTGCAATATTATTTTAATATAATAACCCCCCATCCTGATGTCCCACATTCTCTCTAAATTCCCCAAAACTAATTTAGACAAACGTAGCGTAATCTATGAAGACCACCACGTCGAGGAAGATGGATATTAAAAGCTATCATCTTTTTCCATTTAAGGCCAACCGGATCTCGGTCTTCGTCTTAAAAACAAGTGTAAAACATAAAATGGTTCGTTCTTTTTTCCCGTCCAACTTACCACAAAAAAAAATCTCTAAAAACGGTACATTTTAAGTTTTGCTCTTACTTTTTGATAGTCGTTACATTCACATTCATTGAAACATAAATTATATTTTCATAAATACGCATATATTTACACACATTAACTAAATCAAATAAAGGTTATATATATGTATTATAACAACACCGAGAATGAAGTAAGTACAATAAATTGTCGACCTTGGTCGCCTTGGAGAAAGAGAAGCTTTATTTATGCCTGCGTCTGCGGCGTCCCCACTTTACGTGGGCCTTCCCCTCTCAAAGTCTCGAAACGCCGGTGGGTCAGGCATGCTCTGGCCAGGTTTGCTCGCAAGTATCAATTTCCATCCGGACGACTATCGAAGCAACTACATTAGAGCCGCTAGGCTGATTCTGTGTTTCTTCTTTTGTCGGATTTGAATTTTGTTTGCCTAAAAAGGGTATAATAAAATATGGTAATATTATTGAAAAGGAAATGACTCGGGTCTGTAAGAAAAACAATAAGTTAAATAATCTGTAACTTCTATAAAAACTCTACCTTCATTTGCAGTGGTTGAAGCGGACGCCATGGCGCACTCGTCCCAAGGGTCGGTTGACCCCTTTGCTCTTCTCGTTGCAGCAATAAATTAGTATCGTTCAATGTGGAATTTCAGAACTTCCTATCTAAAAAAAAAACCCTCGTTTAAGATGAAATATTAATGGTTAGTTCCTTATTCTCTTTCATATGAAATGAAAACAACTTGGGATAAACAATGAAAAATAAAACAAAGATTTAACGCAACGTATAACGTTATAATTTTATTTATTTATATGAACTTCATATTTACAGAATTGTTAAAACAAATATTAATAAAAATTAAAACTTACCTTGCCTTTGAGACGAACACGAGAGTACTAAACTACTGTTCGATGAAATTCGTTACGCGCAATTTATGGCACAGATTGAATGCGCATGTCTGCAATGTAAGACTTCCTACCGCATTTGTATTGATTTATTTGTTCGGCTTAGTTATATACTGCATTTCTGAACTGCAGAATTCATAAACGATATTACATAACGCCAGGACTCATAAGCTTCTCGCAAACAGTTATTACAAAGTAACGTAGATAATGGAGATTTATGATTATTACATATTTGTATGTCACCGACGTTTTTGTATGTATGTATGTTAGCAGAGTTTAGTTTCAAATTTAATATAACCAGAATACACAGTTATACTCATTCCCTTTCAGATTATTTCAGTTAAAGAGTTTGTGGTGATATTGGAAAAATATTGCTCTTGTCAGTTAGACAGATCTACTTCACAAATGGCAACTCTCACTGTGGATTCCAATTTTTTCTTTAATATTATATAAACAGACATGAATACTTTTAATTTCAATAAAAAAATTATGACTTATATTGATTTTAATATGTCTTCAAGCGGCATTGATTAATCGTATTTTGCGATATACAAAATTTACTTTTGACTTTTTCTTGCAAAAAGGAAACAGGGAACAGTCTGAATAATAAACCACACTAAGTAAAATTGGGGTACTAGGAATAAAACTCGCCTCAAGGTGAGAAATCCAGAACGTTATTTCCTTGCCAAAACGCATAATAGAAGTCTTATTTCCAAAAATAATTACGAATTGAAAGAGAAAACTGCAAAGAAAATAGAAACGTCTCTCAAAGAAAAAACCCATACCCTTATTAGACAAAAGAAGGGCCATTGATAAAAATTCAATGAATATGTGAGCGAGTACAAAAAAACGGAACTGGCTAAGAGAAGAAGGTGAAAGTCCATACTTTTTACTCTACATTATCCCAGATGTCGGTAGCAATTAAACAATAAAACTCGTCAGAATAGTCATTAACAGAAATCGGAGAGCACAGCCCAAAACCGCCGCCTAAATCCGAAAAGATTTAATCAGTGTTCAAGTGAAGATTAACAAATTAGTCGAGCATAGGTATAACTCCATTTCTGAAGTAAAAAAATATAATTTTATAAACATTTGAAAGAAATACTAATCGATAAATGGTCCAGTTTTAAGTATTACAAAACTTGAGTGTTAATGAGATGACGTTGTTACATTTTATTCTTCTTCTTACTTTTATTGGATAGTCTTTTGGGAAAATAATTGTTGTTTTTACGTAAACAAAGGTTTAAGGTAACCTTATTTGTAACTATTTAATATCTCACTAACTCAATTATTGATGATGATATCGTAAAATAAAATAAATATATTTTTCTTCTTGTTATTTATTGCCAATAATACGAGTACATGTAACTTGGTTATTTTTTTAAGTACATACAGAATATCTATAGTTCTGAAGCTTTATATGACACATCTAAAAATATTTCTAACAATAAGTGCAAGCAACATCGATTACTAAAGAAACACCTAAAAATATACCGACACATAATAAATAAATAAATAAATAATAAAAACACACTTTAGACCAAAAACTTTTTTTTTGACGTTTATAATAACTGAAAAGAATCTTTTGTGCATATTGTTGAATATACAGGGTTTGTACAAGGACCCTATACCACAAAAAATATTACAATACACGTCATATAGGTACATAATTATATATAAATATATATATATGTATATATATCAGCAGGTATAACTATAACATATTTTTTGTTATTATACATATTATTCCAAATAAATATCTTATTCCGCTTCAATTTTGTTAAAAAATCTAAGAAGACAATGCATTGTATCTATAACAGCTCAATGTAGTGAAATGACGTGATCAGCAAACCAAACGTTTAGATGATAATGTCTTGTATGAAACATTTGGTGTTGTACCAAAAGTTTTATGAACAGTGGAAAGCTCCTAAAAACACGAATATATTTCAACTCTTATCTTATTAAATGTTACTTATACATCTTTTAATTAAAATACATGCGAAGACATTAAATCTATCGGAAAGAAGTAATAGAATAAAAATTTTAATTGTATTATAAAAAAAATATGCGTAATCTAACACCACTGAAGCTTCATTATCACCAAAAAAAACTCACCAATTCAAACGTAATTCGGTCAAAATTTTCATATTAATATGCATAAAGGCTAAAGATAGTTTACATGTCATGACTTTTTATTTTAGGGTGATTTCAATCCGTGACTAATACTTTAATTAAGTTATTAGAGTGATAGAAGATTAAATACATCTATTTAAACGCCGAGAATAAAATCAACATCTTAAAAGTAGGCTTCTGTGTCACCGAGGAAGGGAAATTATTTACGCCTGCGCTTGCGCCGACCCCACATTATGTGGGCCTTTCCCTCTCATAGCCTGGTGATACCTTTGGGTCGAGGGCATTCCAGCAATAAAGATAAGACATCCTGAATTTGTACCTGATTGGTTGTCAAAGTAACGTGATTTTTTTCGCTGTTACACTGAACGGCTTCTGAAATAAAATATTTCATTGAATAAAGAAAGTGACACAGTAAAATGTTTTTTGAAACGGACTTTTTATATTCCAATAAAAGTTCAAAAAAATAAACTACCTTGAAAATCGTCAGCGCAAGAGGCGGCCATTTCGCTGAACCACTTTTTGTCGAACTTTCAAAGTTCTCAATTGAATTGATCGCTACAAAATTAAAAAAATATATATAAAACTAGACACCATTTGAATAAAACGTTATTATTGTATAAACTTGATAAATAATATTTTACTTATTCACTAAATACTAACTAACGAGGTTAGAAAAATTAAATGAAATTAATATTGATAGCAATATCTCGTAGCATTATATTAAGTATATTCTGGGAAAACATGTCCACATAACATGTAAAATAGAAGAATTTATTCGCCCATTAGTCATCAAGATTTAATATTGATGTTAGGCGTTTTAATGATAATAATATGTTTACTATCATATCAGACTAAAGCCATCTCCGAGCTAGTATTTCGAAACAAATATATTTGAAAAGGAAAATAAGTAGATACATAACGACTAAGATTCGTTGTACATCTAAATTTAATATAATTCGCTATACTCATATAACTAAAAAGTTTCACGCAATAATCGCCACGTAATATCTTCGCCTATCATAAAAAATATATATAATATAACAATATAATAATAATATATCATAAAAAAAAACATTGATGTTGAATATGGATTGTGAATTTTAGGTAAATGGAATTATGCAACTGCGCAGTGAAGACCCAATCAATGTGTTGTAACAGACAGCTATATTCAGGGAACTATTATTGATTTTTGAACGTTTTGCTGCAGCACATATTATCACGGGATTTAATTAACAATAACTCTTGGATATTGTTCTTTAAACACAAAGCGAACAAAAAAAAATACAAATATTATAGCAAAGTCGCTATCCAATATTTAGCAAAAAATAAATCGTCTTTGTATTATATTACAACACAACTAGCTAAAAACCATTGTATACTTTTTTCTTACCAAATTTCCAATATAATCCACATCCACCAACCTTTCTTGATGCTTATACCAATTTAACTATAACGTTTATAAGAAAATTTTATTGACTTTGAAAATATTATTGCGCGCGCATACTTAAGAAAATACTACATACTAACTTTACTTCAAAAAATATAAGGCTGGTTCACATGACATTTATTGAAGCCAGAATCACTACAGATAACTTAAATAAAGAAAAAATGTATTATTTTTTAAAAGCCTTAGGAAGAATCGTAATTAGGTTTAAAATAATTCAAAGTAAATGATAATAACTTAAGCCGATCCAATAGCACGCTTGTTAGCTATGAAATAAAATGAATAAGACCGTTTTATGTACAGATAAATAAAATACGAAAGAGGCTATGTTTATGAGTGATTGTAAAGTTGATACCCAAAAATTTTTTTGCAAATGACAGGTAAATAAAACACAGTTATTATTGAGACATCAAATTTTTAGTTATTAGTAATACAACATGGATTATGGTATACAATATTATTGTGAAAAAAAAGAAGGTGCATCTAAGTATTTTTATTTCTTTGATATTAAACATAACTTGCATTTAGTTTTTTTAAAAAAAAATCTAAATTGACGTTTGTTCCTCTGGTTGAACAAACTATAAAAACGAACATGTTTAGAAAAAAATACTTAAGTAATGTTTATTACATTCAAAGTTCCTTATATAAATCATAACACTGATGAAGATGCACCTGCTTTCAGTCATAACGAATAGGAATAATTTCCAAGAAATAACTGCTACTTTTACATAATGCGTCAATTCTTATTGGATTAATTTGCTTATACTAACATTTAAATATTTTAAAAGAAGTCAAAAAGAGAATTGTAATCTAATTACACTTCCTTTACACCAAGTGCTTGTAATTTTTTATTATATTTTTTCACATTCAGATAGAGGAAACTACAATTCTACATGAGTGAGTTCTGTATGGCTATAAAGATTTTTTTTTCAGCCAATAAAGACATGAATATTGTGCAATAACTTGTGCCTACAAATGTAGGTTTTAAAATTTTTAATTAGGATTATTAATATGGTTTATTGATTAATTTTTTTTAAAATTAAGTGACAGTGTAAATAAAAAAAAACACTTAAAAATTTTTTTGTCTCGTCATATAAAAAATATAAACCTACAATTGAATTTTCATATATATGTAATATTTTTCGTTTTGTATATAAATATTATAAAGATAATACTTAAAAATCAATAGAGATAAGGGCCAAATCGATTTTGAAAATAATTGACAACGATTTTAATTTAAAACCATTAAAAAATTTAAATAAAAATTTTAAATTTTCAGAATGATTTTGTGTATAGTTTTTTCGTAATAATTTTAAGTCGGGGAAATCTGTTTCCACGAATTTCAGCCCGAAACCCATCCATGCACCAACATGGCTTCAAAGATAAGAGTATAATAGTACAGATATTAAAAATGACACTAATTCTCTTCGAAAAAAGTTGTTGAATGACAAAAAACACAGTTTTTTTTTAAGTTTTAGTAAATTACTTTGAGTTAGACGAAGATGGCTTTGTGCCAGATGGGCAATTATTTATTTGAAATGACGATGTGGATACAGATTTCTGGGAAGGTTTAAAGCGAAGTTTTGGCTTTTGTGGTTTGGCTTTGCATGTGCATTTGACAGGCATTTGTACTTGGACCGCTTTATCCGCAGTCCTGCATACTTCTTCTTCAAAGAATCCCCTGTTCCGACGTGGGACTAAAAATAAAAAAATATATTTGAGCATTTTTAAAAGAGCAATCGATTATAACAACACATCTGTAAGAAAAAGTAAATTCAAATAAATATAATTAGGTTACACAATACACATTTTACTTAAATTAAGACTTGACTAGAATTATAGTGATAAAAGAGTATTATTTTAATTAATAAAGTATCTTGTATGTTATTTCAAGATTTTAGAGAGTTATTTCCTCTATTATAAGGGCATAACTTATAATAACGACTCTTTTTATTTTACATTTCAGAGGAAACATGAAATATTTGTCCGATTATTCAAATTTAGTAAATTATATTTTTATTATTGCAAGTTATATTTAACATTATTATTTTCTTATGGAATATGCAGCATAATTTTCACAAGATGTACTAATAAAATATATGAATCCTAAATTATGAGGTAAAAATTGTATACCTGATCGACGTTTTGGAGCCTTTGACCCCTGCAAACGCTTCGAAGAAGCACTTTTATTTTGTGCCTTCTTTTTGCCTCCCTTCACCAACTTTCTGCCTTTACAGAAACGTTTAATCTTTTTTTTTCCTCTTTCCTTTTTTTGAGTAACCCATCCCGCTCTCATAGGAGTCTGCTTCTTCGATTCGGAAGATTGCTCAAAATTGTCCATTTCTACGATCAACTAACAAAAAAAAAGGAAAATTAGGAGATAGAGCATCAAAATGGTTCTTTAACCAATATGTACTCTTTGTTGAAATAATGTTATACAAATAAAGCGAAAACGAATACCCTTTTCATTAATGAATTAAAAAAAATTTTTGAATATTAGTAAGAACTTACATAAAATTGATCGTCGCAGTTAAAATCGGCGAACTATACACCAGACCTATGGGTGGTGTTGGCAAGTTTTTTTCCTATTTATAATGTAAACGAGCGATATGAGAAGAGGTTTTAATGAACTATTCAATCATTGTGGTATCAAAGACCACATAAAATTTAGATCAAACTTCTAGGGTTCCTCTAGCCCCGAATGCTACTTGTTAACCTGGGCGTGACGTCACAATCGAACGTCATGGCGCGGACATGCGCCTTAGCCTTGTAAAATATAAATTTCTTCTCACTCTTTTTAAAAATGGCGTATGTCCTATCGATATTAAATTTTAGGGAATAAATGTTACTCCTAAGTGATTGTAATAGTTTTCAAAGGGCACTTCATGTCGCTATTCTTAATAATATGTCTGAACAAAAAACTGCTGGTTATATTAGTATAAGATCGCGTTAATGATAACTAACTTGATCTTTAATATAAGTCAAGGAAGCGAAATTCGAAATATAAAAGGTCACATTTAGAGTAAATGCTAAGTTATATGAGAAATCTAAAGACGAATGGAATTTACTAACTTATAATGCGTTTTGATTATTCCAAAGAATATATATATATATATATATAGACAAGTTATTAAACTAACATACTTAGTTAATCAAACGAATGTGTTTTATTATTATTCAGCTGAGATATATTTCAAAATATGAGTAAATTACAGATTATTAAATGTGTCGATAACTGTATCCTTTAACATCGGCTTTATGTCCTTTTTCTGACATAAACAGACCTTCAAATTTACAACTCATTTGAGATTATGAAGTATTACTTTGGTTAGTAAACCTCTGTTAAGTATAACAGAATAGAGAATTTGAGAAAAACATTCCCTACATCTTTCTAATTTCAAGTTTCTATCAACCGGTAGTCTTATTAAATGCTATAATTATTAATTTTCTGCAATAGGTATAAATAAGACGGTGTTACGGACATATTATGCTAGGGGATGAATGTCATATAACAAGAATGTTAGATATGAATGTGGAGGGATATGTAGGTCGAGGTAGACCTAAGAAAAGATGAATGGTTCGCGTGAAGGATGACATGGATAAGAAAGGGGTAACCGAAGAGATGACGGCTGATAGGCGAGAGGCGAAGAGAAGAACATGTTGTGCAGACCCTACATAAAGTGAGACCAGGGCAGGAAAACGAAGAGGTATAACACCGTTTTAAAGCAAAATAAATTGCCATTGTTAATAAAACGCATGCGAACTGAGTTACGAATAACTTTATTTGGTGTATTGATATGAGGGATGGATGGAAAGACAAAAAATATAACGCATCTTTCCTCAATTCAAATAAAAACAACTCCTTTTTTATTATTTTTTTTATTCATTACACTTGTTTACATAGTTTAAAACGTCATCACAAAAAAATAATATGAGCTTACAAACTAAATATATTAACCCAGTATGTTTAAATTATACAAAATATACCTCTAAACAGGAAAAAATATAGTAAAATAATAAAATAGGAAGTATATAGATTTGATATGAATAAAATAATTAAGAGACCTGTAGGGCGGGTATAATTATTAAAACACCGACTATAACATCAAGTAGATACGTGTTTACGACTAATCACTTGCGTTGTGTCTAAAACCCATCACTTATAGCCATTTCTTTAATATAACCTACACGTTCTACGCGTCGTATCACGATAGATATAAATTTCTATCCTATAAAAACTTCAGTCCCAAACAATTTTCAGTCCTAATGCTTGTGTTGTTGATATCAAAATTGCATAGCACATACATCATACCGTAGCCAAAGTAACCAAAGCGTACGAACGTCCTACCGTACCGTTAACACAACACAAGCGAATTGAGTAATATGCGATTACACACTCTAAGAGTTTTGTATGGAATGTCCCAAGCTTAAACTACCGAGTATACGTTTATATGAGATTATAGTTTAAAAATGTCAATGCACGAGTATATAATGTAGGTAAAGTATTGTTATCCCTAGGTATGAGAGTTGAAATTGTCATACAGTCAAACCAGTAGTCAACTCTGATGCACGTGACCTATAGAGAATATTTTATATTCCATCATCTATAATAATTCGTCCTTTAAAGAGACCACGTAGAATACCTATTCGAATTTTAGAAATTTTTAAACGTTACAACATTTCGTTTGCGATAAATGTTACAAGTTACATCAACTGTTACTTACATACTAAAAGTGCGCAGTTACAAAAATGTATAGTAGGGGAAGATTCTCTGAATACGTTCCAACCTTAGCCTCTTTGGTGTGTTGCCAAAGTAGATATGTAAAGTTCAGTAGAAACTTAAAATAGAAAAAATTTCGTAAAAAAATAACAAATTTATTAGAGCTACATCTTAATCGAATACCCTTCAGTTCCTATATATAAGAGCTTACAAGGAACTATCATCCAGTGTCAGTTGGTGACTCCAGTCTCGATCCGAACCCAAGTACAGACTCAGATCCCATACTTCATAGCAACAGTCCCGGTCATTGAGAATTATTATATTTTTATAAATGCGCGCTTAGACAACTACAACACGGAAGATTAAATGTATAATAACATCGAGATTCAAACGAGATATAGCGATGAGACTGCGAGAGGGTCGGTTCATTTGTGTTTGCGTATCCGCCGTCCCCACATAACGTGGGACTTCCCCTCTCAGAGCCTCGTGACGCCGGTGGGTCAGGGCATCCCGAGCCAGGACTCCAGGTAGCTGCGGACCTCCATCCTCGCGGACACCAGCCCCGGATTATCGTCCTTGCTGGCAGGATACATGTTCGCGCAATGGGCTGTACCTGGTGAAGTATGTTATCAAAATTGAGTAACAGTCACCCCAAATTACAACTATCTGATACATATATTTTTAGCATCTTGCCTCTGATGAATATAGCTGGAGCGTCGTTTTCCTCAGTGGTGGTCATGCCGAGGGCGTGCCATGGGTCTACAGAGCCATGCACGTACACCACTCTCTTAGCCGGTATGTTCAACCCACCGTAGTCACTGTTCGTCCATTTGGCCGCATCGTTTATAAAAGCATCGTTAAATCTGTAACAATAGAAAAACATACGTTTATCCCTCGTTTTAAATAATACATTATAAGTTATAATCGCAAACGGTTATTGTTTAGTTATTTTAATGCACTGCGCATGCGTCATTTCGCAGATCGATATGGAATATTGCGCCGCCATTTTGAATTGATACATAATTTTCACGTATGGCAGATATTTTTTAAAACAAAAATATTTCAAATCGCTCTGCGCTAAATGTATTCCTTTTCAAATGAAAAAAATCGTCTGTACATTACTTCGCATTTCATTATATTCTAGCCTTTATCTTTTATCGACGCAGCGAGAATGAAGATACGTTGGTATTAGATTCTTCAAATATCTTCTTGCGACATTAACTATTATATTATTCAATACATAATAACTGCCGTTTAAAAAAACCCGTTACAAGCTTGTTTGTTTTGCGCATGCGCGATCGATTTGTTGGGTACGCCTTAAAATATTGATTTAAATTGTACGCTTTTAGAAATCTTTTTGTATAAAACTAACATAAATATGTTTACAACACGTTAAATTATAGCAATTAATAAAAGGAACCACAAACAAAGTGACAGATTATTTATAAATAAAACAAAGAGCACAGCAACTTACATGTTATTTGAAGAAACGCAGCTTACACCGATGAATAAAATAAGGATAAACATATAATTTATAATACTAAATGATTAATGACATACATAAGCAATGATTACACTTTTGACGATTAAAACACATAGTTATTATAGCGATTGGGTCGGTTGAAATGCAAGGCGATCCAATTCAAGAAAGACAGAACGCGGTAACTTTCGTATAGCGGTGGATTCAATACTTTACACTCGAGGCTGGTGGTCATAGCAACGAGATCGGGAGGTGATCCGCCGGCCATCGTGTCCGTTATACTCCTAATATAATGTACAAGCCACTGCAGTGCATCCACGGCGCATGTCATCATATATTGATTTCCTTTATATAAAACCTCCCCACGCCCGACCCCAGCACATAATAACGTATATAATAAACATGATGTATACGCAATTAACACATGGATATGCCTCCTGACATAAAAATATTTAATATGACAAAAATAACATAGAAAGCCATCGCTTTTAAAGAAATCGCAATAATTATTATTACATCTCAAATGACAGATACATTATTTAAAAAAAATAAATAAGAAAAGACAAATATTTAAAAATACTCACTGCCGCTTCATATTGACGAATTGACGATTGAAATATAATTCCAAAAAATATTTTAATCGATGTTATTTTAATGACACTTTATTCAATAGATTAATCGAAAAGTATTTATCAATCAGCAATACAGTTTGTATTAGAATTATCAATTTGTAACTGAAACAAATCCACTATAGGATACGGATAAGAGACGTTACGGTTCGGGTGGATAAGACATTATGTGGTTATAGGGGATCAATACGTGGACTAGACGCGGAATATACATGCACTGCGCATGCCAGAGAGTTTTATACCTTGTAGCGTTTTTATTTCAAACATCATAAAAGGGCGTAATAAAACAACGTATCTTTTAACGTACTCCTCATACATTTTACCAGTAATTTACTGTACCAAAATCCTAGATGCAATCTTTAAGTCCAAGAACTGTTTTATTAATGTGACAATAGAATCGATTTTGAACAAAACCGATCTTCATTGCAATGGCTGTACATGTTCGAATGTATTATAAATCGATATAGACATTATAAATATATATTTTTTGAATGGCCTTTGTCTTTGGATGTAAAACTATTTCTAGAATAGCAATTTAACTTGCAGAATTAATAGACGCAGATAATAAACGCGCGAAAGCAGAGCCGATGAAAATAAATGCGCTTTTCTGAAAGTTTTTTCATAGTCTATGGAATATTTAAAGTATTCAAGACAACAACAATTAAGTTGCAAGCCTTGTAATGTCTATGGTACTTTTCTTCCAAATATTTGGTTTAGGACTTCACTTTTGCGTTTTATTATCGTTTAAACTATAAGACAAGTTTTGCAAAGCGAACTTCTCTTTAATAAATTTATGATTATTTGATTCTGAAGACGCGATGCTTTTATTTCCTCAAAGAAATAGATTTATCTTTTCAAATTTTCAAGTTTGCCATTAAAAAATACCAGAAGTGAAGCTATCTATTAGCCATATAATAATTACGTTTTCATAACGAAGAAAAAATAAGGTCAGCATCCGAAAAGCTCTTTTTATTATAGATGGAAAGATAAAAACTTGTTCGCAAGTAATATTTTTTTTACAATGAAGCGAAATCTAGAAATGTTTCATAAAGTATTCAATTAAAATAAAAGTATTCTAGCCTTTTATAAAATTTTAAGTGATTTTTGTTGGAAATTCTTATTAGTATAATAAAGTGTTATAAATCACATACTTGTTGCCGAAGACGTCCTTGCACTGTTGTATGAAGAACTCCAGTGAGAAGTCTCCAAACACTTCTATCTCGCTGGAGGAGGTCTGATAAAACCCGAACTCTGTGCACGTCTGGTACATCCATTGACGGCCTAGGAATATAACATAGTCATATATTATATATATAAAACAGTAACAAATGTTTAAAAAACTTGATTTCAATACAATTTCCTATGAATAACTATATAGGACATACTCTCTTCAGTTCTTGAAATAATATACAACTACTTCATTCAAAATGTTTGTAACGGAATATTTCTTTAAATATATCACCAATGAATGAACTTGAAGTTAAATATAATAATTATTAATAGTTTTTAAGACAAAAAACCAAAGCATACCGCCTTCGGATCCCCAATTAATATTTCTCAGTTCTTTTATCATGTTGTCATAACTGTAGTCCAAGCAGGTTTGATTGGATTTATTCAGCACTATTGAATTATAAGCCGCTAGCCTCTTGAATGCTGGTTTACCACCTGGCTCCGTCAACATATCACACACCTGTTATAAGATAAATATGTGTAGAGTAAAATACAAAATTAATAATAAAGTATGTACTGATATATAATGTTAAACTTCATTAAATATACTCATAAATTCACTGAACATAAAAAAGTATTAATTCACAGCATCCTACAAATAAAATTAAGAAATTGCAATTCATAACAGTAAAGATTTAACAAACAAAAGTATTATCAACATTATGATTGCTAACTTAACAAATAAATAAGGGAATTTATATTAGTTTACATTTTGTGAAAACTTACTGAGTTGATTGTAAGGTTCTTATACTTCTTGTTACCGCTGATACGATTATCTTCATTATATTGAACTAAATCCGCAAAGTCATCCGCAATGGAGTTATAAAAATTCTTCAAGTCATTCTGAGATGCTTTCGAAAAAGGTTTGCAAACTCTGTAAATGATGTGACATATGAGTCTTAATGTATAAATAAACTGCACGGCTAAGTCTTAATAATTTTTTCTACCCACAAATAATATGCAGTAAACCAGTAGCACTTAATTTACCTAAACTCTCGTTCAATAGTAGCGGGGTCGGTTTTGATAATTTCTTGGATCTGTTTGTGAGCCAACTTCACTTGCCCGACACAATCTTCGCTGCCAGTCTTCTCACGGAGAGCATTAACAACCACTTGGAAATATTCTGTAACGAAATATTGAAATAAAACAGGCTGATTCACCAATTCAGAAAGTTTGAGACATCTTTGCTGGCTTAACAATACTTACCCATAAAATTTACTTTGGCCACAAGAGGTCCGCTAGAAGAGACAGCGGCATGTACCAAATGAGGGTATTTAAGTCTCATCCAAGCTGCCAAAGAACCAGGATATGAACCTCCAAACACCACCCATTTAACTTCTTTATTGAACTTGTATTTATTATTCATAGCATTTATAAAGTAAGCCAAATCTGCCAGGGCTTGATATGATGATAAGTATTGAAGGTTTTTAACACTGAGGTCCCTGTAGAAAAGATTGTACATTAACAAATAAATTGAAAAATATTTACAGTAAATACTAATAATAGTAGAAAAAAAATAGTTTATTTTTATATACATATGTCCTTACATAATTAATCCTGTATTTATTATAAATAAAAATAATTTTCTTAAAATTTATAGGCTCATAAAATATTTTAAAGTGATAAAACAAATAATATAACTATTCTAATATAAAAATAAATAAAAATTATGTTTACTTAGCTGATAAAGAAAAATGTTATTGTAGTTGAACATGTTCACATACATAAAATATGTAGGTTGTGTCTGTCTGTATATGTATATAAAGACATCTTTACATACTAGCCCCTCTCTCAGTACCCTTTTTTTTAAACTATATAAAAAGATCATGATGTGATCTTATAGTGTCTATATAAAGCTGTATTAATAGGCCTACAACCTTCTCTTAAACACAATAGTCATAAATTTCAAACAGCCATTTTAATGTATGACTACAGAAAAAATAAAAAATGCGATAGCAGACTACAAAAAAATTTAAGAGTTTATTAGTTTTAAGATTGAGAGATGTTGTGAAATAAACTAACATATTCATTTTGTTTTTTTGTACAGATAATGATGTCAACGACTTTAGTTCCAATTACTCGTTTCAGCGTCTATTCAAATAACATTTAAACAAATGTATAATTAACAGAAATGAGAACAGAATTATTTTCAACAATGATAATGCCGTATTATTACTTCTATAATGAAAAATGATATAAAACTTTTGAATAAGTCCATATTCATGCGTCAAACATATTTCTTTAAACACAAGAATGGCATTTCATTTATTATCGATTTAAGACTTTATTCCACCTTCCACGCATATTTTTATAGATAAGAAAAGTATATAAACATTAAATACTATAAACATATAATTGTTTTTAATGTATTAATAATATAATATCATACATTGTTGGCCGACTTTGTCCATAGTAACGGTGTTCCAGTTGAATGCAGAGAGCTTTAAAGTAAATTGCATAATCAATCCATGTCCCTTTAACCATCCATCGAGGATCTGCAGTACCTTCTCCGCCAATCATCAAAAAGACCGGTCCGGGATTATTGAAATCATAAAAACTTTCATTTACGAAGTATCTCTGAAAATTTTACAAAAATCTAAGAATATTTCAAAAAAGCTTCTATAGGAAATTTAAAATGTTCAGATTTAATACTATCTTCAATATTTACTAATGTTCAGTCATATTTTGTTCCTCACTAAATATTACAATATTATGTATTAAGTCAAAAAAGTAGGCATAAATTTTTTAAGCACCATGAAACAGCTCTCATTCAATCAATATACACTACATTTAAAGGCCCGCCTCTCATGCATGAGGGTGCAGTTTTGATCCTAGCAAGTGCCAATGTGATTTTTCCGAGTCATATGTACTTTCTAAGAGTATTTAGACACCACTGACATACGGTGAAGGAAAAAATGATGAGGAAACCTGGACTTTATAATTTCACAATTATAAGTTTGAAATCACCAACCTGTCTTGAGCAAGTGTGGTGATTAATGCTCAAACCTTCTCCATGTGAGAAGAGGCCTGTGCTCAACAGTGGGCTCTGATAGGCTTTAATTTTACCACATTTTGTAAGAATTCTCATAATCTTTTGCAAAGGCTCAATTTTATTTTATAGAAAGCAAATTAATACTTTTCTTTTCTTAGAGTATGTGCTATATAAAATGAATTTATTTGATAACAGTGCATATTGTTTTAAGTTGTATTCAATAGATTAATGCCTACATTGTTATAAATATTATAAATTATATGTTATTAATGTGTATACATAAAAATATTTACTCATTTAATAAGATATGGAGATAAAATTCAGTACCCAATAGAAGTAAAAAACATGTTTTATGTATATGCTTTTGTGTTAAGGTTTAAAGGCCAGAATTAACTAAAACCTCTCTTTAAAAAAATATTATTAGACTAGCTATGGGTAATATATATATATTTACATCACAGAAAACTTTGGTTTATAACAAAAATTGAAAACATAAATATATATTTTTTGTTAGTATTTACCTGTTCCCAATATCTCTGGTCTGTTGGACTGGAGTGATCCAACTTCTGCAAGAAATATTTGACAGGAGGCAAACTTTCTTTATCAGCTCCAACAGGTGCACCTAAATTCCCATTTTTACTGCGTCCCAGTCTAAAGTTAACACCACATTGAACGAAACTTGTAAGTAAAAATAATAATAATAAAGAACTTATTATTGGATGCATATTGATCTTATAATTTCAGTTACATTTAAATAAATAACAATAACAACGGTAAGAAATAATGAAACACAGAAAAAAATAGCAGTAATAAACCAAAACAAAACTCGAATAATGAAAAATAATTTTCTCATAATCAATATTATAATTTAATTTGTTTAACAACAAATTTGATGTGGTGATAGCTGAGCTACACCACAACTGAACTCTGAAGTCTGAAATGATAAAAATCAATAGTTATAAACATAGAATATACAAAAAGCTATGTAGAATATAAATAAATCTCCTGCCAGAAATTTATTTTTTTATCTGTTGTATTAATTTCAACAGACTGCTCAATTATATCCCTGACTAAGTAAATTAAAAGTAATAAATTACACTTAAAACACATAGAAAGAAACATTCAATTAGATATTCAGTAATAATTGTAATATGTATTAAAGAGTATAAGAGTCAACTATATTATATAATAATCATTTAATAACAGTGATTGAAAATTCATATTGGTTTTCTTGAAGTTTTTGAAGTACATTTTCTGCTACTAGGAACTAGTAAGAAAACACTAAAAGTAAGTTTTTAGATTTTGCATATTAAAAAAAAATGTATGAGTTCCTTCGAGATTATTACCAAGATTTTAAAAATAAATCTGTTGAATTTTTCTATATTATTAATAATTAATTATCAAATTTATAATATAAAGAAGTAAATTACATAAACACCTTATTTTCTGAACACAGGAAGTTACAATTTGGCGCGATATATTTGTCAAAATTATCCAATCCGCACCGAGAACAAAAATTTACAACTGTACTCAAGGCAGCCAACTTGAAAGTTAAATCTTTCCACTCGCAAATACGATCAATAGCGAAGTGTACTTTGGTTGTGTTGCTTAGCGCTCGGTGGATTTAAATAATGTCTCTATTCAGGATCACATCCACAAAACTTATTGATATACAGGTAATACTGAAATAACATTTTTGCGTTTATATTGATTATTAATTAATTATTTCTATTTTTCATATATACGAATAATATGCATAACCTACTTTGTCACATTTTGAATTTGAAGTTATGTAATGTGAATAAAACTATTTTGGGAATGTGTTCTAATTACTTATTGTAACTAAGGTATCCATTATTCTCATATTCTTTAAGACATTGCTATCTTTTATCCTTTTTTGCGCATAAATTCGGCATCGCTTCGGACTAGTTATTTTTTACGTGTAATCCAAACCCTTTTCACTTCAATTTATTGAATTTATTTTGAATGCAAAATAGTCGTCGTATAGTTTTTGATTATAAATGAAATTATTCAGGTGAGTTAATTCATTATACGGTGTTTTATACTTATAATTTTATTACATAAAATTGCAGAGAAAATTATAAATTCTTGAGTCCATTGTCAATGATAATTAAAATATACCTTCATAAAAGAGATATTATGGCTGATAAATTTGTGCATTAGAAAACATAATTGATTGCAATAGTCATGAATGTTTAAGAACTACTGTTAATTGTGAGATTATAAATTTGTTTTATGTATACTAATAACTAAAACCACCATTTGTTCTGTGTCATCCTTTTCTGTTATCTAAGCGAATTAAAATTTGGTTTTAATTTTTGTATTAACCTTAGTATACCATTAAATGAACAGTTATCATAAGATTTGTTCGTTTCTTGTAATTGATTGTAACTTTGTTAGCTCACAAATAATCAATATTTTCACAGTAACTACAATAATTTTTCTAATTAATTACTGTTGCCAGATAGTTTTTTTTTTACATATTAACCATATATTTCAACATAATGCATGAATGTTAAATGCTCATGTATATAAAACCATGTGCTTTATGTGACATTGGCTGTGTCCGCCTTGCCCCTTTATAATCACTTGGGTCAAGCGCTTACTCAAGTTTAATAAAACCCAAATAATACTTACCCAGACTGTCTCCGAGCACCAAAAATATTTAAAATCTATAAGTTAATATTATTTATATATATATATAAGAAGTAAAAATGTTTGAACTGGTAATTTTTTTTTTAATAAATTTAATACAATTTTACAATAACTACATTATGGTCATCATCAGTACTATCAATAAATATTTTTAGACATGTTTTTTAAGTGGTGTATTATGTAAAATGCTGTGAAACTAAGTACAATTGTACCCTTTCAATATTTTTAGTTTATATGGATTAAATACAAAACAACAGCCAAGGCGGACGCGTTTCATCACGGTCGCTTATAACTATGGCTTCTTAAGGCCGTATGAATGTCTTGAAAATCTTTTAAGTCGCACAGTTCTTTAAAGCTCGGCATTAATCCCTAACGAAGCCGCGAAGTGGTCAAAAAGCAATCGTATATTTCTTTACAAAAACTGTGTTATGAAGAAAAAGTCGATTTAAATTTCAATTTTACCTAAATCAGTACAGATTAATCGTCATTGAAATCACCTACGATTTGTTATCGGTCTTATATCTTATCTATTCGAACATTCTGGAAATACTTGGTCACGTAATAGTTAGTTTTGAATAGACAAAATAAAACTCGAGAAATTAATTCTTGTGGTATGAACATTATTTTTTATATGTTTTACGATCTTTTGTTGGCTTTCACTTGGTTATTTTCGTGTTTTTTAACCCTAAGGGTCACTTAAGTCTTACTGCCAATTTGAATTGAATGTGGAATACTTTACAGTTATGTATTCATTGTATTGAAATGGATGAACTGGACGGATATTGTAATAGTTTTAGTGCGGCGTGCACCGATAACAGAAAAACAAATGTTTCACACCATCAGACATCACGGCGTTACGCAATTCGTTGAAGGTTATTATAGTTTCAATGTCGTACACAGCATTTTGGCGCGGAACTTGTGCGTTGGTGACGTCACTTATCTACCAGGTTTTCGAACATACGTCTGTTTGAATTTTAAGTAAACATTTATTTACCGTAAACGGAAACTTTTAAATGCGAATTTATATGACTCTGTTTAATATTGAAATGAAAATTATTAAGAAACAAAATGTATCATGTTAGTGAAAACGTTTTTATTTACCGCCCTCCATTTTACTATTAAGTATAATATGTTTGATCCTTAGAAACGACTGCCAACATTTTTTTAATCGCGTATAATATACATCGGCTTTTTTAAAAAAGTAATTTACGATTCTTATTTAAATGTCTATTTAGTTGTTTTAAACGGTATATTTTCTGTAAACATTATAAGGAAAGCCCGCATTTCAATAAATATATCCTTGAGTGAGGACGATGCATCATTGGGATTTTTACCTCATAGTTTTATGAATTCAGTTAAGGTCTTGTTTATCTTAATCATTTATTGCATTTACAATGAAATTTAATAAAATGATTAATTTAACCTTAATAGATTAATAAAACGTTTTTTTTCCATCAATTCGTCACACGCTTTAGTTCTTAGTGATACTGCTCAGAAATTAGTATTAAAGTGAAAAACTAATGGCAGATTCTCATTTTATTATAATGAGACTTATATGAGGAAACTTATGTATTATGTATATACATTGTTCGAGCATATTCATAACAGTTTTTAAACTATTAGTAATCGATGTCCATTATATATATTTCAACGAAGATCTAAATATTTAAATAACCTTCGTATAAAATCCTCGGCACGTGAAGTTTTAACTTATTTTTTAACTACCTCCACTTTTTTATTATAAATTACTCACGATATATGTATATTAAGCAACACGTTATTAGTTTTAACGGTTTTTAAACTTGATAATATAATGATTACATAGAAAATAATCGTCAATAAACGACACCCGATATTTACCCTATTGTGATTCCTGACCCGAGATCACTCTTGATTAACTGGCTATGGTTTGATTGAACAAATTGTTACAATTCCATTTGTGTGATGGTAATTAAAATGTCAGTGGAGTCAACATCTATAATTGGATTGGGATGTATCTGTTGCTGTGACACCGTCTATTTAAACAATACTGATCAAGTTACACTTACAAATTTATTAATAATCGTTTATTTTTATAATAATGTTGTTTTGTTTTGTTTACCGTGTATATTAATATAATATTAAAAAATGAACTGACGTAAGTTGTTTTTTTTTTAATATTTCTTATATGACTCCAGTATAATAATGTATAATTAATAAAACTTAACTATCCCTCGTACATATAATATGGTTTTTCGTATGCAAGGGGGAAACCCCAGAATATTGAATATACCTACTGTGTATACATTTTCCTGTTGAGTATTTTTCTTTCCTTTTTATCGAAATTACGCTCGCCCTCAAGTCAACGTCTTCAAGTCAATTGATCAATCAGACAGAATTATTATGTTCTGTTATGTTTGTTCCTTGACAATTGTATCAGTTAAGTTACTGGCAGATTATATATGTTATAGAAAACATGACTATTATATATGTTATAGAAAACATGCCCGACAGCGACTATACTGCTGCGAAACTTAAGCGCGGAACAGACGAATCTTAAAAGTATCCTACAGGAGAAGATCCCCAAAGAACAAGAGAAGATCAAAGAATTCCGTAAGAAGCATGGGGCCACCAAAGTTGGTGAAGTCACCGTCGACATGGTGAGACTTGAAATTGTTTTTTGTTATAAATATACAATTATACAGTCTTTAAAATATAATATAAAACAAAGCAAGTGGATTTGAAATTTAAATAACAATGGTAACATATTCCGAAGGTGATTGTAATTCCTAAGTTAAAATTCTAATTATTCTTGGTACAAATGTAAACGGTTAGATAATAGTGATCTATTTAATCCTTATAATCTGTTTATTTAATATAGAACGAAAGCTCTGGAACAATCCTATGTTCACCTTTCGATGTTAAGATTTGCTCGGTTGATATTGCAATATTTTTGAACGTATTAAACTTTAGATGTACGGTGGCATGAGAGGCATCAAAGGTCTTGTTTGGGAGACTTCTGTATTGGATCCTGATGAGGGCATCCGTTTCCGTGGCCTCTCAATCCCCGAGTGCCAACAGCAGCTGCCAAAAGCCAAGGGCGGAGAGGAACCCTTACCCGAAGGTCTGTTCTGGCTCCTGGTGACCGGTGAAATACCGACCGAGGCTCAAGTGAAGGCTATTTCCAAGGAGTGGGCTCAGAGGTATTATGTGCATATTATGTTTTGTGTTAAATCGGGAATGTTCGATGTGTCATTAATTAATATTTAATCATTCGTCAATAGAGCTGAACTTCCCGCCCACGTGGTGACCATGTTGAACAACATGCCAAGCAAGCTGCATCCGATGTCACAGTTCTCAGCCGCCGTTACAGCCCTCAACAGCGAGTCAAAGTTCGCGCAGGCCTACTCCGAGGGTGTTCACAAGTCCAAATATTGGGAGGTGAGTTTTGCTAGAGTTTTTAAAACATCATCCTGTACATGTTCATTATGATCATGATGAATTAGGTCAGAATAGATTAGGAATTCGGAATAAGTCCAATTTGAAAAGTATACTTAAAAATACTGGAATTAGATGAAATGGGTTCCATTCACTAAATTATCTTATAGGAAATATACACCAATATTATTTCTATACATGACGTATCCAAAGTATTAAACAATATAAATATATTTTTTGCCATTTTTTTCTTATTTTAATTTCCTAATACATTCCAATAAGTAATGAGATAACATTAATTGGTATTATTATCATCATCAAGTTGTTTTTTAAAACGAATACAAGTTGAATTTTCTTTATCAATTATTTATTAATTACCATTTGGCATAACGTTAATTTTTACGTAGGTACATATTTTATATGCTATATTATAAATGTAATGAATACGTTGGAACGAATAATTATTTTATTTCTAATCTTATATGATACTAATTCAAGAAGCATCCTAATAGGTTTCAACTGTAGAAAACATATGTACCTATATTTAGCTCAGTTGGTTAATACATTATTTGGGACTAGATAAAGTTATTCCAATGGCCTTTATCTAATAAATATATTATCTACATGTACATTCATGTGTCGGTACCGTCCGAGCTGAAAGTACTCTCAAAAATAGCAGACGTCGATCTATTTTAGTATCATGTTGTTACCGATCGGTTAAATGCATTCTTAATGCCTCTGGTCTACGTGCTCTTGCTTATGAACTTTGCTTTTAATTAATACGATTATTGTTCGTAGACTTTGGTCATATGAATGGATTTTTCTGTTTACATTAAAATAAATGTTTTATTATAATAACTTTATAAGTGTTAGTTGGATGTGTAAAAGATGTTTGACTGAGCGTTTCAAGGTCAAACGTTTGATAACATTCAAGAAAATTAATCTTACATATATATGTATTAAGAATGTATGTACGAAATCCTATATTGAAAGTAGCGTCGGTAACGGATAAGTTGAGAAGTAATAGATTAGCGTGGTATGGACATATTATGCTAGGGGATGAATGTCATATAACAAGAATGTTAGATATGAATGTGGAGGGATATGTGGGTAGAGGTAGACCTAAGAAAAGATGGATGGATCGCGTGAAGGATGACATGGATAAGAAAGGGGTAACCGAAGAGATGACGGCTGGTAGGCGACAGTAGAAGAGAAGAACATGTTGTGCTGACCCTACATAAAGTGAGACCAGGGCAGGAGAAAGAAAGAAGAGTACGAAATCCAATATTGTTTTAATTTCTAAGTATTAATTTATTCTATAATATTCCAAGTCTTAGAATGTAATATGTAGTTGAATTTATTTACATACATTCGCTAACAGTGAGTGTTTAGGACTAGATGGATCTGTGTTATTACTACAACTTTCAATTGTTACACGGAGCGTTTGCAGTCTCTTATTTATAAACCCGTATTAATACGTTACGAGTGTTTGTTAATGAAGACCTTATGATGACTTACAATGTGGTTGTTAGTATTCTTCTAAATTCAATCTATATAGTATTAATTTGACGATTTTTTGTATTTGGTAACAGTATGTGTACGAGGACTCGATGAACCTGATCGCTAAGCTGCCGGTGATAGCCGCTACTATCTACCGCAACACCTATCGCGATGGTAAGGGCATAGGAGCGATCGATGACAACAAGGACTGGTCAGCCAACTACTGCACCATGTTGGGCTTCGACGATCCCCAGTTCACAGAACTCATGAGGCTCTACCTCACCATCCACAGGTATATACATATATATGTACATTCATACAATTATTTTTTATCCACCTCACGCCAACATCATACAAATATATCCAAATTTCATCACAAATCTAAATATTGAACACGTGTTTATACGTCTACGATTTTCTTATAAGTCATCGTTGCATAATACTTTTCCCGATAAAAAACATTAAATCAATAACAGATTTTTTTTTTAATAATAACCTTCATTTATGTATAAATTGAAAAAAGTACAGCTGACGTTATAATAACCGGACTTAGTAGAAAAAACTTTTTGGTACGTTTTTATTAATAGAAACGCGTCACCGTTTTTTTTATATCCGTACGCCGTTAAGGACGAGTTCATGTTAATAAATTTATTTTATTCGTAGAAATATATTCATTTATATGTATAATCGTTATTATTATGTAATATCAAAAATATAGTGGCTCATACTGCGGCGCTGGTTGTCAGCGTGAAAAACCCAAACCATTGGCGTGTCCATGACTGGAATATTAAAAAACCGGTTTTCAATAACCATCTCGTTAAACATAAAGTTAACATTGTAATATTCAATGTTTTTTTTTAACTGTTTTAAGTAATATTAGTATAAACGATAAGATTCAAAACATATACATATCATATGAATCATTTCCAGATTTAATACAATACCAGTATAATTGTATATAAAATTTCTCTTTTCTCCTGCCTTGTCCTCAATTTGTAATACCTCCGACGAGTACGGGGTCATAAAACGTAACGTTGTTCGTGACTTGGCTTTTTATTTACTAAAATGTGCTCGAAACCTTTCGAGAGACCTTAAATATATGGTAACACACACAGACACGAACACACACACACACAGACAAGAGCAATGGTATGAATTAATAGTGTTATATTGAGATGAAAACAATATAACCCAAGAAATAAGTTCCTCTCGCCTCGTGTGCTTATTTAATTATTATTTTATTAGGTACTAAAGTCCCAGAACAATCGTTTCGGTGTCATGGACGGCAGAAATATAAATATTATCATATAACATATGCTTTACTTAGTACAGATGTGCTAGTTGAAATGACACGCTATAAATTGTATACTGTCTACTAAGACGTGAAGAATAATATATAAAGATATACGTATATTATATGTGTGTGTGTGTGTGTGAGTACATATGTAAGTAAGCGTGTTAGTAATCGTATTTTAACAAAAGCATTACTTATGAAATTGTTTAACTCGAACAATTTTTTTGCATTATTTGACATTTGCTACTTAAAACCAAGGACCGGCTTGTTACATTTAATCGTTCCTAGCTTGCGTGACCTAACTGAATTATATAACACGGCACAGCGAAATTGATGATTGTAGTAATTTAATGATACGTAAATTTGTATTAAAATAACAAAATTATGTCAATAGTGAGCAAATCCCATGAATGTATTGAATTTGAGTTTACTTCAAGTTTAAAACATTGTATACATATGTAGATTACAAGAGATTTTTTTTGCTCTGCGAAATTATATAGTGTTTTTCACATGTAACATTCCACTGAGATTTTTATCATCAATACAATGATTGTTATTCATTATGATTAATCTCCCAGCGAACGCTATTTACTGTGATTATTTATAAGTGCTTATTATATGAAAAGGTATTTATTATGAAAAGAGGAACGTGTATTCGTTTTGTTTCAAGGAAATTGTATGTTCATGGCCTAATGGCGTTTATAAAGACTTATGATGACAAGTGATTCCCCATAGTTAAAGAATAGTATCCTAATAATGCTTCAACTGTTATGATAAACGATATGATATCAAAGAAAACTTTGGAAAACCCTACCATTGAAGGCGTTACAATAGATCGTGTGACGTCATCATTTATAACAGTCGAATGTGTCCAAACGGCATCCATAGAATGAGCGAGAGAATAAGAAAGTTACAAAGCGACTCGAGTTTGTTATAATTAATGTCATGTGAAGGTTAAATTGTTCTGAACCAACTCACTATCCAAATTTGAATCATTTCTATATAACAATTCAATAATTCTTTATCTTATATAACTAACATCAAATAATGCAAGTGAATGAACCAGCTAATAATGTTTTGCATCAACCATTATCCGTCCAATGAGCAGCAATCCGATCAGAGATCCAGTTACGAGCTGTTTTCATCCAAGCGTTATATTGTATGCATTTTTCCGCTAACACATTATGTTTGATTTTTATGTCCTTCAAGAAACACGCTGCTATTGTCGCGGCGTCGTCTCTATTTATCGAACATAACAAGCCTTATATCACGAATCCGTCTGTTACTTGTTATTTTAAACTATTTGTATCCATACATTTTTTATAAGTATCTAATAAATACTTTACGTTACGTATCGTCTAATTTTATCATAAAACAAACGAGTTACGTAATATTGACGGTATAAGTAAGATTGAAAAGCGAAATTACGTTTAATTTCTAGATGGATCTAGAAACGGTAATTAATTTTGTGTCTAATATCGTGTTGTAACTTGTTTAAAAACCATCGTGTGTCATATCTTTTTATATTCCGATAACGCTGTATAATTTTGTCTCAATTAACAGGGTCGAGTTTTAATTGAATACTAATATAGGAAAAACGACCAAAGCAATCAGATTCAAGGAATTTTTTCTTGATTGATGTTCGTGGCATGAATTTTTGCGTATATATTTGTTTAAACTCATCACAATCCTGTATAATGTTTTGAGACTTAAATGTAACAACGGTGACGTTTTTTTATTACGGTTTCATTTTAATATTATAATAATCAAACAAATATTTAGTTGACTGAATAACTACATACATTTATATATTATGTTATATTGAATAAATTACGCTCCCAAGTGTAAAATAAATAAGATAATGTTTGTTAAACCCCTCGTGTCAAGACAGGGAATTAGGTATTTGAAGTGCACGGAGATAAGATTATCTCAACCGGCTTATGAAACGTCACGAGATAACTGCGGAGCTCATAACTACGTGTGTATCAATTGATACGTTATTTCTATAATATATATATATAATAGTCTACTGAAAAAAATGCATTTCTTTTGTACGTCCGTTCACTGGATGACGAATCGCTTGTGTTAAATTGGATTTATTTCTTTATACATTGCGAGGATGTTGTAATAAAGAGCAAGAGTTTTTTTTTGTCTCGCATTTCAGGATGTTTCTTATTGAGATGACAGTAGTCAATGAAATGTCATTCAGAGAGGATATTTTATTATTAAGTCGACAAGTTTTCACAATTTTCAAATTATTTTGTCATTATTTTTGCAGTAGGTAGTATAAGCAATAATTTGATAACATCACAAATTATACGAATGTCCGAAACTTGATCAGGGTCAGCGTTACCTTGTCAAATGTCAAAGATTATTAACCTATATTATCTAATCGGCCTTCATAAGAATTATATGAATAATAATAGAGTACTATAAGAAGATATACCCGAAATGTCGTACTTTCAATATACTTATTGAATTCTAGGCACACATACATACAAAAATGATAATATACACACGCAAGAATATCAATATATGTGTGATTACGTAATACGTATTATCTATATGGAGAAATTATTTTATTGTTAACAGTGACCACGAAGGTGGTAACGTGTCTGCTCACACCACCCACCTCGTGGGCTCGGCTCTAAGCGACCCCTACCTTTCATTCGCTGCTGGTCTCAACGGACTCGCGGGACCTCTCCACGGACTCGCCAACCAGGAAGTCAGTGACCTTATTTAATATACTCAAACAACTATTTCGCCAAATAAAAAAAATAATAATCTAACGTGAGATACAGTGGAAGGAGCTGGGTGAAAAATGATAAATGTTTATAGGCTTAGTGTTAGTTTTAATTTTGCATAATTAAACTGATAACCAGAAATCAAAAGGTAACCTTGGTTAACACATGTATATATTTTTAACTTATTATAGAATGTCGTCATAAAACTGTTGACATTCATTTAAATGTACGTATGTATTGATGTTTGCTGGTCTCTCATGCAAAAACTATTTAGCTGATTTTGATGAAACTTTACAGTAATGTAGCATAGAATTCAGAAAAAGATACAAGCTATAATAACAGTAGTATTGTGTATCAAATCACGTGTTCAACTGCCGGTTGATCCCCATATCCTTTGCCTAAACACACTTCATACATTTATCTTCCAACCAAATTCAAAGTCCACGCGGAAGACGCCACGGGCAAAACCTTGTGATATAATAAAAAAAATAACCTACTACCAAAACTCATAAAGTTTTTCTATAACATAAGTATGAGTTAAATGGCTAAATTATTTTGATATTGCCACGTGATGACAACAAGCGCCACAGTGTTTTGTGGTCGCAGGTACCGCCGGGGTGTTATCCGATTATATGAAAACCACAAATGTATTTAAACATACAAATTTATGTCATATGTATGTCTTGGATCACCTGATATAAATTAAACGGTTCTATTCAGTTGTTTATATAAAAAATATATAATTTGAAAGCAATACGTAATCACAAATGGGGTATATAAACCTACACTGTTGAGCTTCTCTCCCTGCAACGCGATGAACCCGGCACCCGCACGTCGAATGCATTGAATGCTAAGAAGTTTCGGCTCACGTACCTACATCAAATAAATTTAATATTTCATTGGAACAGGTATTGATCTGGTTGGAGAAACTCCGCAAGCAGGTCGGTGATAACTTCACAGAGGAAGGCCTCAAGGAGTTCATTTGGAAGACACTTAAATCCGGTCAGGTTGTGCCCGGATACGGTCACGCTGTGCTTAGGAAGACTGACCCCAGGTAAACATTTATATATGCACGTAGAAACGTGTATGAATTAAGTTATGTTATTGGATTTTAGATGCCTCTCTTACCTAACCACAGTTCATAGAACAAGATATCTCTTAAGTATGTTTATAACACCTATATCCATTAATAGATTCCTTACACTTACACCAAAATAATCAGTATGCGGAAACACAATATGGTGATATTTAAAATGATTTGTCCTCCAATCACTTTGAAGGGACGATGATTAATCTTGCACTTTCGCACTTGTACGAATAAAATACTTTTTAGAGAAAAAAAAAACAAAGTGTTTCCCATATTTTAGTTCTTCTTGCTTACAATGCATTTATAGGTTCTTACTTTTTCTCGGCGTATTTTTTTTTATCAAAAACTGAGTTTGGGGTCAGAGTATCATTAAAACTATCCAAAATACTACTTACGCGCTATATTTCCATGTGATGGTAAAAAGTATATTAAATAATGATTAGGTCGAAACGAGTTATTATAAATATGGTTGATAACTGTAATCCTGGATAATGATCAGATCTTTGAAGTTGTAGTTATAATATACTGATGAAACGTGATGTAGAAAATCATACGATTATTACAATGAAATGAAGCTACGGTTGGTTACGTTACGAAGATATTTTATGAGTAAAACGCTAGCTACAAATCCGTTAATTTTACCGCTGACGTCTCCAACCTGTACATCTCTCGGTTAATATTTAATTACATTGATGTAAAATTATGAAACGTTTTAAAGAAATTAACATGCATATAAGGATAAGGTTTATATTAAACGAGAGGAAATAATGTAACATAACAATTCCAGGTACACCTGCCAACGCGAGTTCGCCCTCAAGCACCTTCCCAACGACCCTCTGTTCAAGCTTGTGGCAGCGGTGTACAAAGTCGTGCCACCAATCCTAACCGAGCTCGGCAAGGTCAAGAACCCATGGCCAAATGTCGACTCACACTCTGGTGTGCTCTTACAGGTACGCCTTAAATATCTAACCATAATGTTTCTTAGTAAACAAAATAGTTTCAATGAGAACGTCTATTCTGTTATCTAATCATAGGATTATTACATCAATTACCCTAGTTAGAACGAACAATGCTCAATGACATCTATTAAACTGAGGCTATGTAGTGAAATATTCTAAGTAATATTATTTCAAGCTTCGCTTTAATTTTGTAGTAGGAATAATTAAATAAATAAATCATTTTGATATAATATATAATTAGAATCTAACAATATGTGCTTAATGTCCACAAGTTCTCACATTTAACCACAGATGTTCATTTGTTACTTAATTAGATTTTTCTTTTACCATAAATTAGTTTTTTTTTTTAAACAATTGTACAAAATGAATTCCATTTTATATCTACAACAGCGTAATAATATAATAATATTGGGATAGTACGTATTTGAAATACTTAAGGAAATTTAATTATAAAAAAAGAAACAGAAATTATGCAGAAGTAACATTTTGTGTATTTAATATTCATTTAAATGAAACTAAATTTTTCGTATACTTAATTTTTTTTATTATTTTGTAACTACATCATTCCGATGTTTTGAAACGAGATATTGTGAAAGTGTCTAGACACTTTTTCCTTAATTTCATTTAATATATACATTAATACAACTAACTACTTACATTTTCATCAAAAATATAATCTATTTTAATGATTTCAGTATTACGGTCTTAAGGAGATGAATTACTACACGGTGATGTTCGGTGTGTCTCGTGCTCTGGGTGTGTTGGCTCAGCTGATCTGGTCCCGTGCTCTCGGTCTGCCCATAGAACGCCCCAAATCCCTCAGCACCGACCTCCTCATCAAACAGATCGGCAAGTAAACGTATAAGTGCCAAAAAGGGCCAAACTCGTGTAGTACTGGTGGGTAGTCACAGTTTTACTGTCCGATTACCCTTGAATCACAGAACAATAGTCAAATTTAATATTTAAATGTCTTACAAACTGTCATATATTAGTATTAAGCGCAATAAATGTTTTGGATAGTTTATTTATTGTTAATGTACTTCTTTTCTATATCTGTGATTATATTTTGTTTGTATTCTGTATATATGTAAAATTTGATTTGTAATTTTTTTTTCTATTTTCTATTTACTAATCATGTCTTTGACTTTTGGAATGTGTTTCAAATGTGATCGGTCCAATTAGCTGCCATGCTACAATCGAGAAATTTTAACTTTGGGTCATTTGGATAATTAATTGTAGGGATTTTCATAGTAAAATTTTATGACAGTATGCTGTGCATACTGTTCTCATAGAGGACTTAATATTCAGGGCCTACACATTAAACAAATATTCGATGCTCAGTAGTTTTCAGTATTTAATCGTTTTCATTGTACTTAGATTCAATAGTTCTACGCTTTTCAAGAGATATAATAGATAACGGTCGATATTGGTTCTAACATTTAACAATCAGATTAAATCTAATATATCTCTTGTTAATTTATTTATTCATTTATAAAACACGTAGTTAAATTATTTAATACCAAGTTACCAAAGTATTGATGTAATTTATTTCAATGATTTTAAGTTCTGAAATGTATCCATCGTAACCTTTGTCTTTACCGATCAGGAACACCGTATGATGAAAAAACTAGCTAAATGTCTGGTAGTTTGATTGTATGTATGAGTTGTACGATAATTTATCAACGAGTGATGTCATGCATTGTTCTATCAGCGTATATAGAGGCGACAACACTGAATTGACAATACTAAGAATAAATCGGTATCTTGTAGTACTCTGTTGTTTTATTACCTGTGTTTTGTTTATTTCATTACAGAATCACCCCCTTTATGTTATTGTACGTCCTTATAATTGGTACGTTGACATATTTAAGAGTAGCAATCCTAAGGGCGTCGTTGAATGAAATTTATTATGAAAAAGTTTAGTTGACTTTTTCTTTGTATTCATTAACTTTAAATGCTATGCGAATGCCAATAAAAAACATATTATGTTCGAGCCTAGTCCGGTGTACATTATTTTTCTATAATTTTAAATAACTAATCGATTTTTTTTTTAGAAAAGGTCAGTTGAATAAATTACATATTATATTAACATAAGTATGTACGGTCATATTAATTGTATATTTTTATGCAGATCCTAAAGGAAGCATAAAACACAAGGATGAAAAGGATCATTGCGTCCATTGAGACTAGTTGAATTTGAACGAAGACCTGTTTGGTTTTAAATAAGATTTGTTATAAATAAATAACGATTTTTTATTGAAACTTTTATTTGTAATACAATTAAGTGAAGACTTAAAATCACCAGCGCCAATTGGAATATAACTGTATATTAATGTGACATATATATATTATATACAAGCGATATTGAATATTAGTAACGGCATATTAATCACACCTTTACATTTATAAGTTTGCAATGCCACATCACATGCAGAGCGTTTAGAATTTTTCGTTTATAAATATTCACACATGATAGTATGAGTAATAATAAAAAAACTGGTAACTTCATATATAATGTGATTTTGCAAACTCATAGTCATGATACTATGCTCTGTAATATAACTTCTTATTTATAAATAGCATTAAATATAAATAGTATCGCAAATAAACCTTATTACAATTTGCATTTAGGACGTGACTTTCTAACTTTACAAGTTAGAAACAGATGTTGTCAGTCTTTTTTTGGACGATAGTTTAAATCGGTTTTCGATTTTGGTGCCTCCGGTCTATTACTAAGTGTACTATCCGATGAGTCCGGTTCTATTGTGAAAGATTCTTTGCGAGTTTCTGGTATAGCGATGGGGCGATTGTACTTCACTTCATCAGGTAGTATAGCTACAGGAGTAACATTTTCACTACACAATCGCCATTCATCTACTATCAATAAATGCTTGCTTAGATCCCAGCCTGAAATACATTAATTTATCTTTTAGAAAGAATGAGAACGAATTGAGAAAAAATATTCCTAGGTTGGTCACTTCGATCTATTTGTAAAATATTAATAAAGTAAAGTTTAACTCGAAATATTTTTTTTAGCGTTTTTTAAGTAAATTATATATTTTTTTCCTCATAATCATATACAATACCTGTCTGCAAAAGACCTTCTCTAATGGCTGGCCATTCGTCGCTAGCTATATTTTTAACGTAACGATGCAGGTCATAAGACGGTTCATATTGAAAGTCTCCCCCTGAACCGGTAGCCCGACTCCACTCGGCTGATTGTAGTGTCACACAGACTTGAGCGAATGGCTTCGAATTATTATTGGAGCTGAATATAGCCTAAAAATTATATTTGTTTAAAAAAGAAATGGCCTCGTATAATATGTTTATTATCAAAAAATTAAATAAAAAATTCGTATAAAAGGATTTTGATTGCGATGGAAGATACATTTGTTAATTGTAAGCAATACTGACATACAGAGTTAGTGAGATGTGAGAACTATGAAATGATTTTATAAAAATAAAGCTGATACAAATTTCTTACCAATTGATGGTCGTTAATAGCACAAGTTATAATCGCAAGCAAAACAGATTGAAAGTAAGCGCATAGCATGTCGTCTACCGACGCATCCTCCTTTGGAAAAACGTACATCACTCTGTTTCCGGTATCAGGATGAATTATGTATTTCTTATCGTTATAAATATCCTTAAGCTTGTTTAAGTACACTGCCTTCGTTCTTGGGTTTAAAATCCTCGATATCGAATCGCCCATCTTGATATGAAAACCACATATTTTTAAATCTGTCAAAAAATTTTGTTTCTGTTACGAAAAAAAAATAATTGATACAGGTTATTGCAGATTAAAAATAAATATATAGCATATACCTAATAAATTGGGTCCCAGGTGATAGAATATAATGGGTTCGTTACGATTTATTTCACATGGGTTGGCAATTATTTCTTTCCTCAAGTATGTGTCAATCACTTGCAGAAAACGGGGTTCGTTTAGTGTTCGTAAACAAACTGCCCGGACTGCCATATAGTTGAATACAATATGCATAATTAATAATATTATAAATATCATCAATGAATTCCTGAAAGGTAACACTTTTATCTAATATCCATTCAATTAAATTATTTATTAAGCAACGTTATTTTTTTAACACTAATAATCATCTGAAAAAAGTAATTCATTTGTTTCAGATACACACAAAAACATGCCATTCAAATTTAATTGCAATTAATATTAAATCAGATTCTCAATATAAAGCATTAACTAACATGACAGTCTTACCCAATCAAGGATATTATGAACAGTGCAGCAAAAGAAGCTATAAGATTAACAGCGGTCTCTTGGGCAGAGTCTTTAGCTGATACATCAGCTAGATTGCCACGGAGAGCATGATGTTGGGTCATTGCTACTCTGGTAGCCCCCCCTTGAAATAAATTATTATTTTTAAATGCTATAACAGTATTATTTTATTATTAATCATGATATATACCCGCAACTCCCACGATAGCCTTCATACAAGTGCTGACACAGAGAGCAAAAGTAATATAATTCTTGAACAATGGTAGTGCTATTTCAATACACATAGCAGCATCATTTAATGTATCAGCATACAGACGCCATTTTTTGCTATAGGCATCTAAATGTGTCCTGAAAGTAGAATAAAATTTAAATTTTATCATAGCAGTGTTCAACACCTTTAACTGTTTCTCTTTTTCTTATTATGATTCAAAATTTATGAACTATATAAGAAATATAAAAATACATATTAAGTGTAGTTGTAACTGTAAAACAAAAATATCCATTATTTCCTCACCCATGGGTATAAGCAAATAATATTTTCCCAATATGCCCACAGCCATCTTTGAACACCCAAGTAACAGTAGCTGCTAATGGTGAAGCATTTGTATCTCCCACTCCCACCCCACGGAAAACTTCCTGTGTGGCCAGTATACCTTGAATTACAAAGAAATTCAGTATAAATTTTTTCTTTACTGCCAAATTCTGGAGTGGTAGAGCCTAGCTGTGGTCAAGTAACTACACCTCAAGTATGGGTTGGCTCGACTGGGGAAGTACCACCCTCTCACAGAAGATTGGAGTGTAGTAGTTTTAATGGCTGCTTTTCGTCCCATGAGTGAGAAAGCTGGTTGCCCTTCCCTTTTCAGACCCTTTCCTGCCCTTTTCCTTTTCCCTCCCTTTACTACCTTTTTCTCCCCATCTTCCCCAATCTAGGGTGTAAGACGTCTGCAAATTTATGTTACAGATTTTCTATAGGCAATGGTACTACCTCCATCAGGTAGGCCATCTGCTTGGTTGCCCCCTTTACCATAAAAAAAATACATCTTTAAGTTAACCTGTAGGCACGTTAAATAGTAGAAATGTATAGAAAGTTGTACATATTTTAGAATTTATCACAAACAATTTATTTAAAGTGCCAATAACAGAACAGGTATTTTCTTAAACATATAATTTAAAAGTTTTAAATTTTACTTCATTAAAATACTAAATACAATGAACATATAAGATTATAGCAAAAATAACATATAATAAAAATAAAAATGTTTTCAATATGGCTGAAGGAATTTTTTATTCAAAACACTTTTAAAATATATGCATATAAATTCCCATATATATATAAATTTATAAATGGGAATTTATGTAGAAAAATGAAATGTACATTAAATTTGATGTTGGTTATCTGTGCCAGGAAAATGATTTTGTAATGACGTGTTTAAGGTTTTATTTCACAAACCTGTAATAGTGCTGCAAAATGCTTGAGCAGTGTCCCAAATTTGGTAAAAAATGTAATCTTTGCTGACACTGTTAGGATATCCTTGTGGAAGAAATATTTTGGCGAATAAACCAGCGACGTCGCGAGACTTTTCATCGAATACTACTACTATTGCCAATTGATCTAAAACGGAAGGTAGTGATGGTGAATCTCAAAATAAAGTTATATCTAAATGTTTTAAGAGCGACAAATCCATACCTACGGCTTTAACATAATACCTCTTCTTAGCAGATGTTCCATATTTTTCATTTAGCAATATCTCCCCCTCGTTTACAGACATTTTTAAAGTTATCAATAAATTCCTGGGATTATATATGAACGATGTACGTATTTAAGAGTGCATGTCTGCCACGAAATTAAAAATCACCGACCGGCTAACTAATTTCACGTTTCATACACATAAGTTATTTATTTGAGGCAAAATCATAGGTAGGTACTAAATAAAAGTCAATATAGTGTTACCCTCAGTAATAAGGTTTAGCGATAAAGTAAACCATAATATATCGTAAATCACAATAAATAGAACAAACAAAAATCACTAAAACTAGAAACAAACAAATATGAAAGAATGTTTCATTAAAGGATGTTTACTTTTTATTTTGTAGATTGTTCCAAAATCCCTTTTCAAAAGTTCCTTTAAGTGGTTATAGATACGAACCAGCCTTTGATGACTTAGCAGTGTATCTTGTTGCACTAGGATATGTCAGATATCACTTGTTAAATAATGTCTCTACAAAAACGTAACACTTCTAACTTCTACTAAGACATTGTCATGTAGAAATATATGTAGGTTTTAAGTAGTTTTTGAAGTGATTTTTTTTACAAATTACTTGCAACAAGGTTGGGATAAACGTTTTACACTTCTGGGGGTAGGGAGATAAAATGAGACCGAGTGAGAGAAAATACGTAGGAAAAGGGAGAGTGAGAAAGAGAAAAAAGATGCATAAATGTAGAAAGTAGGAGACAGTAAGAGAGTGACTGTAGATTGTAGGTATGTGGCGAAGTAAACAGGCGAAGTAAAAATTAGCTGAAATATGTACGTACTTGTTCTATATTAATTAATTTATAGTATTTATTATTTTTTGAGTTTGATTTGATACATATAATTTATTATCATTTTAATATTACGAAATTCCATTTCTTCAGTGTGGAGGGACTCCATGCACTATTTCTTTTTATTATAAACAAACCAAATTCATCCAAAATATCCTTGGTTCAGACAATATTAAAAAGTAAATTATTCTAAGAAGTGTTATTAATAATACTAGTAATACAAACAGACGTATAGATTGTGTTATATTGAACTTTATCTCACCAAAAGTGCGTAAATAAAACTCCCCGTACTTAAATAAGTTTTTTATCGTTTAGAATAATAGCACTTTGTCTAAATATCAAAAGTCTAAATAAAATTGACAGTGTCAATGTCAACTCTGTAACATACGGAACATTATCTTTGTGTAATAATTAAGATTACTAGGTATAAACAAAACTTATACAGTTGAGTTTTATAATATTAACAAGTTAAAGGAAATTTGTGAAATGTGAAATTTATAACAATGATATTGAAATGGCTACAAAGGCAAGTAAATGCAATACAAATGGGATGACAATAATAGGAAATATTGATGATATGCAAATTATAAAAGAAATCAGTTGTGAAGACAGTACTAATAGACCAAAAAATTCATGTTCTTTGAATACTCCTTTAAATCTTCCCACTAATTTAGTTCAGAACTCTGGAGCACCTGTCTATGAAAGCGTCTCGGTTACAAATTCGGAAAATGTTCAGTTTGGTAACAATACATATTTTAATGGTCCGGTAATCATAAAACAAATAGTCCAACCTAAATCTGGCGTTGATAATGTTTCCTATACTAAAACAGAAGAAACAGAAAAAGAAGATTCCCAGAAGCCTCCATGTGCAACATCGGATGAAACTTGTAAGTTAAACCTTCAATTTGATAACATTATTTGGACATATATGTCAATACGAAGAATGTATTTTATATACTATTATAATTATAATGGCTGTATGATTGTTTTCTTGTTTTATTTAAATAAATAAATATTCAATGTATACAGTGCAGAAAAGGTCAAACACCTCTACCCATTTTAAATGCCACACTTGACATTGATTAAATGAAAAATGTGACACTTAAAATTGAGGGAATAACCTTCCCTACAAAACATTTTTTAAGTATCCTTTATGATAACATAGTCTTTATTTAATAATGTAGCACTTTCATATATATAAACCTAACTATTACTGCAAATTATTCTGCATATATATTTCTTGTTATATGGTTTCACTTGAGTTCATTTGACTTCTGACATTAACTAAAGTTATATTTGTATTTGCATTTAACATTTATTAACTTAATATGATTTTTTAACTTGTTTACTGACCCTTGATTCAATTTCCCTTGTCTAATAATACTAAGCCATTGATTCATTATAACTTTGTATTTTATAGATATTAAAAAGAAAGAGATATTATTATGGCACAAGATAACATTCTCCGCAGTATGTATTATGGTTGTTGGCTGTGTTTTGGCTCTTGTGCTTGTTTTACAAAACAAAAGTGATGAACAAATTCATAGAAATGCACAGTCAGACTATGATAAAGAAGAACATAGTAAGTTAAATTGAATATTTTAACATAAAAAGTTTTGTAACTTGAATGAAGTGGAACCTAAATACTTTATATATGTGATCATATTCACATGAATTCTAGAATATTAATCTTTGTGATAAAAAAAAATCCCCATCATTTAAGTTAACAATGAAAACATAACATGATGAAGTATATGATTAGAGGGGTTGCAATGGATTGCAAATTATTTAAGTTCCTTTTATTCACATGCAGTTACAGTTAGAGAGCATATTAAGGTCATAATCTTATTACAGCTATACTTCTGTTATTTTGAGAGTTTTTTGTAACCTTTTATTATTATTACTTTGTTATTATCTCTTTAATGTATTAAAAATTATAATTTGTTCTTTTAAAATACTAAAATGTATAGCTTATACCACATGGTGTAAGGATAAATTAAGATGCTTAACTCTCACAATAATAAAGAGTATTTTATAAATGTGATGGTGAATTTATTTCAGCTCATTTGGTGGTGGGAGTTTGTGGTGAAAATTTTAAACTTGTTATAATAATGGTACTCCTGTTATCATTAACATTTTTGTTAGTTTCTTACTCATTACTAACACCGAGTATTAAGAAAATAAATAATGGTGTGGATGTAAACCATCATTTGAACTGTATCAATAAAAATTGCATGTTCTGCAAGAAGACAGGTATGATATCATTTGTAACACCCATTGCTTATCAAATGTATCAGTTAGTTGAAACTAGTTCAATTACTTTGTAATCAATTATGAATTGACTTCGACAATGGCACTTCAGTCCGGATATACTGTTAAAATATCATACTTTGTAATGAATATGGTCCAACAATGGTAAAACTATTTTGAATATTCACTACCTTTATTTTATATCATTTATTAACTATCAATATGTTTTTTTTTTATTAAAATTTATAAATTAAAACACAAGATAATAATCCTGTTGTAAAATAATTCCAGCAAATTCATTGCTGATAGCACCAAATCATTTGCGGATAGTATCCAGATCAGACTGGTTGTCACAAACCGTGGAAGGCGAGGTGAACATGCTTCGTCAACCGGTACCATGGGTCATTATAACACATACTGCCACAGAAAGCTGCTCCACACAGGTGATACATGTATATCAATGTCCTATTCAATATTAATAATATATAATAGACAAGTTTAACAAGCAAATATGAATAAAATTGTTTTGTTAATTTATTCAGTATAGCAATAGAACGCTGTCTTTATGTGTAAAACTAAAAACATATAGAACAGTTAAAATAATTATAAACCTACATCAACCTGGACAGATGTCTGTATTATTAGTGATCATTTTTCCAAACTCTCATAGAAATCATGAGATCTAATAGTCCATGGATTATGTATTAAATAAATGTTATCCTTAATTCGTAGAAAATAAAAGTTATAAAAAAAAAATGTACTATATGTATAAAAATTTATAGTAGGTGGTTATAATCTTCACAAACACAATTAACAGTTGTGTCATGAAACTGAAATAACACCTTTGACAGTTTTTCCCTTACAAATTCTCATAATTTTTTTAGTTTAACATAAAAAAACTTAATTAGTAGTGGTGAGAATTGTAAAAAGAGTTATAACGAATTTGAAAAGTATGTAAAAAAAAAATAATCTTATCTGGGCTGTTTAAAAATCTTAAACATCAACATTATTTCTTGTGTATGTACATACTGATATCTCCATGACTAATATGTACAATATTTTTAATGTCTCTTGATATTGCTTTATTATTTCCAGAAATGATTTGCACAATGATAGTGTAAAATATATTATCAGTAGTTGTAATTGTATTTTTCAATTATTATTAAACATGTAATTTTGACTCATGTTTATATTTAACCAAAATATTTTCAGTATGAATGCATGTATTGATACAGATTATAATATTTCAGAGTGAATGTGTTCTACGTGTTAGATTGATACAAATGTATCATGTCGAAGCTCGAAAGTGGTCAGATATTGGGTACAACTTTTTGGTGGGAGGAGATGGTTCGGTGTACCATGGTCGTGGCTGGAACATTGAGGGGGCTCATACAAAAGGTTACAACAAATATAGTATCGGAATAGCTTTTATTGGTACATTCAATACCAGTCCACCTCCAAAACAACAAGTTGAAGCCTGTGAGAAACTTCTCAAGTTGGGAGTTGAATTGGGTAAACTCGCCAAAGACTACAAACTGTTTGCCCACAGGCAATTCATGTCAACTCTCAGCCCAGGTGATACTGTTTATGACATCATCAAGGAATGGCCACATTTTGTCAGCAATGTGACAGACACCAAGTCGTTGTTACCCAATTATTAATGAAAGTACCTATGTAAAGTAAATGTTTGACAATAAAAAATATTTCAGTAAGTCTTTGGTGCTGTTTATATAGGGAACAATTGTTTATACAGAATACTGTATATTATAAAGTAAAAATCGCTGATAATAACGTATGTCTCTGCTGTGATTGTACAGAAATAAATACTAATATTGTAATAATTATGTATACATTGACATATAAATATATTATTGAATTTCAATTCGTATCAGATATTATTATATTTATTCAATGAAAACGTTAAATAAGTTGTTATTAATCATACTGTATTGAAGAAAACATTAGTTATATTAACTTGTATAGGTACTTAAGACTTTAATTTTTGATATTTTTTAATATCAATGATTGAATGGGTAGTTATATATCTTATATATTAAAACTCTACTTGATTTAGAACTTAGAACCTCCTTGAAGTCAACAATGAATGAAGCATTAACAGTCTACGCATGCCCGGTGTGTTTGTGACAGTTCTCGTTGCCATGAGAAATGTATCAAACATTTAGTGTGATCGATATACATGAAAACCTTAATTGAGAAATAAACATAAGATATTTGATTTAAATAAATATAAATAAAAGAATATAATTACATGTTTGTATTATTATAAAATATGCTTCAGATCCTTGAAAACTTTTTGGACAGCAAACGCCATCTCGTGACGTGATAGGGAGTGGAATTAATAATTTCCCAGCCCAAGCAAGTCGGTTTTAACCGGATTTTCTCAATGATTTACGACGCTTAAATATTCAGTATTAGAATGACTGTAGTTGTGACCGTAAATCGGGTCTGGAAACATAGTTCTCAAAGTTCAGGTATTTATTTATTGCTATTGTATAAATTCAGATGAATGTACTTCCATATCAAATAAAAATCGTCTATTAAAAATATCTTCATAAAAGGTAATTTTGTACAATTAAAACATAATTTGTAGTCCGATTTATAAACACTAATTACTAAGAAATTTTGTGCAATATTACTGTATAATTCTTATAGGTGGAATATAAAGGTCGTGGGAAATGACAGATGTGTCTTTCTAGCTTTCGGCTTGTGTTACACGTGAAGAATTGACATTAGGTTGTATATTGACAATCAAAAGTTATTAATAGCACTACATAGCTATAATAATATTACTTTATAATAGTATTAAGCCTGAATTGGAACTATCGACAAAAATAACGACTGTTCAATGTTCATTAATGGACCAGACATTTTAAAGCATATGTTTTCAGTACATTACAATATAATACTAAATATTTTGATGCCTTAAAAATATTTTTTATATAATATATGATATAGTGTGTTCAAACATTGTTAAACAAATAAACAGTTTTAAACCATATTTTTTGTTTACCTTTATATTTAAGGTCAGGCCACAACATATTTGCCTTAACATTTTATTTAGCAAAAACTTAATTATAATATATTTCTCATGTTAATTAAAGTTTTCAGAATTAACAAGTGTTTGTAATTGGCTGGTGGAACGCTATGTACATATTTAATACATTTCTAGCTTATCTAAATGTCTGAGCTGTCAAATCTCTAATATTTTATTAATGATATGATGATGGGTGTTAACTCTAAAGGGTGAAACACGCCACAACGATTTTAATATTAACCGTAATGTTCTACCGTTTCAGTATTAATTCTTAACGTTTCGTGCTTCGGTTTTGATGGTATCGATTTCTGTGATACTGAAAAATATATATATATTTTATACCGTTTAAGTGTTATTTTATACCAGTACATCCCGTACCTACATATTTAATTCTTATTTTGAGTAAAGTTAGATTCATTGAACAAAAATTTATTATTTTCCAGTCAAGTTAATATGAAGAACAGTAAAACGGATTCGTCGGCGAAGCTTACGCGATGGAGCTTCTGTATGACGAAATTCACAGAATTTTGCAAACGGACGGATTTACACGGCTTCAAATATATTGTTATGGAGGATCTGAGTGTGGTTGAAAGGTTTGAGCTTGACAATTGTATAATAAAGTTAAAGTGGAACACAAACCTTAATACTCCTTTAATTACATAGGGAAAAGGAAAATATATTTCCCAGATACATAATTTTAAGGAGCACTTAATTTGGTCCTGTAATTTCGACAGTTTATACAACGGTTTTGTTGAGTAAAAATAAGGGATTTTAACATTTTCCCACAAATATAGTTTGTATATGGTATATACAATTATAAATATATTGATTAAATGTAAGTCCGTAAATAATATTATTTATTAAAATATATACAGCTTCATATTACTACGTAAAAAATAGTTTTAAGAAAATAAAAATGATAGCTGGAAGGATTTTTTCAGACTTTTATGAGTATATGTTTAGTGGTGGATTAGCTAGTCGATAACTTATTAGCCATTTAAATTAAAATGATTATTTTACCCATCAAATGTTCCGACAATCACAAGGACATTAATTTATTATTATCTTAAAGAAAATGTCAGTTTAGTTGATTGGAATCAGCACAGGAGTATGTCATGAATTATGTTTTAATAGTCAATAGAAAAAGCTTTCCAGCTGGTTTTACTATTTCGCGTAAAAATTATGATGTGTCTTATATCTTCAATAAGGATTTGTTGTTATTTGTCTTTGAATGAAATATTTCAATAAATTATTTAATAAATACGATTACATTAAGGAAGGATAAATGGTTTTTGAGGTTACGAAAAAGGTTTGTTATATAATTGTGACTACATTATACCTTTTGGCATCAGATATTAATGAAATTTTAGTGTTTCGTATTATTGATACATCAGATACGTATATTCTATATTAGTATAGTATGACCGTCAAGGTATTGAAAGACACTCAACTGCTAATACATTGGCCTCACAAATAGTGGGAGTTCACAATTCGTCTGCGGAGATCCACAAAGAATATAAAGTTTCTTACTGAGGACTTACAACATTCGCTTCGTTTATCACTTATCAATGCAGACTGATAATATTTTAAGAAGTTAGGCGATAATTATTATTATTCCAACATTATTTATCTACATCTCATTATTTTAGGCCATTAGTGTCAATGTAGTAGACAAAGGACAAAATACAGTTACATGTTGAAAATTAAATTCTATAATTTATTGTAGACTCAAGACATTTCAAGATTGTTCATATTATTCATTTGTTCGTGGATATGACATTACGTATAAAATAAATTTTCTGTTTGTACGTTTCCTCTGTGTATCTACCTACATTTTTTTGTGGCACTTATTATTACATTTAAATAAAACTTTGGTAGGAGGTTTAGGGAATACTCACAAAGGTTTCTAGTTTATAGATGATATTTTTATAAGAGCTCTTGTTTCATACATTATTTTAGCCAAACAACCTGTTATAGTGACAAATTATTTTTTTCATTTTTTGTGTTTTCTTAACATAATACACTTGGATAGAACCGTCGACAAAAACTAGTTATAACATGTGTGCACACGGTAAAAGTAATCTTCGTGATAGACCTTATCGTTTTAGAAATATGATAATCAGCTTATTTTTTTAAATATTCACTTTCGATCATCAATATTTATTTTATGAATCATTATAAAGTTCAAGTACGTTTGACATTGAAACGTTCAATCATTACTTTGTCACATTGTTTCAATTATTAAGATGTTATACCTAATTACAATTCGTTCAACAAATAAAAACGTTAACATTGGCTAAATATTCCACGATTCCAGTTCGAATGAAGCCATAGCATAAAAAAAGTTAGTTAGTTGCATGTTAGTCCCTTGCATCTCTTAGTCAGAACATATTACATCTACTATAAGCTAATTAATTACTGATAAAACTCACTTTGTTATGTTTTTCTTTGTTATTAGATACATCTGGATATGATGATTTACTTAATAAAAGATAATACTTTGTTTTTTTCTATCTCACAGAAAATGTTATTGTTATTCCAAATCTAGTTTGTGGTGAAACTGGTGCATTCTTTATAAAACGATGAATACACAGAGATTTAACGAACAGACATTTTTATGATTTCTTTCATTGAGGCAGATCTGTTAAGTAAATTAAAGCAATGCACACTCCTTGTTTGCTTTAATCCTGGTTACTTAAAGTTATTTTTTTTACAATTTATGCCTTGTTAAATTTGTCGTTATATTTGTTATTTGTTTCTTTCAATTCTCATCTTTTGTTACCTTACGCTCTGTTACTTTTATACACAGTTGAGTTTCTATGCCGAATTTAACCTGTGAATTTTAATCGTATAACACAGTTCGAGTCATGGGACTACGATGTAGTTTTTTTTTTAATTTAGAAGCTAAAACGAGTCCTCATTCAGGTGCGTATGGGCAGGGGCAGTGGTGATCAGCATACTTTGCGCTGCATTCTTCGTGACCACAGCTTACAGCTGGTACGCAAGAAACCCTATCGCTACCGTAAGTTAATAAAAGTGTGAATATTCACAGGGTGTTTTTTAATTTTCTTCACAATGCCTGAAATGTTGCTATTCGCAAATTTAGTGCTTTTATAGCTAGGATAAATCACATACATAGATGATAGACGTGGAAACTATCATTATAAAATTTCACAATGTAATTTTTAGTTACAAAACTACCTTCAGGATTTTTCAGTAAAGACAGGTAAGTAATGGAATGAAATTACACAAGCTATGTGTGAGGTCTTATGGGTCAATTTTGTTTGTTAACAAAACCATTCATCCAATAATATCTCGTCGCTAAAAATGTTTTCTCGGCCAAAATATGGATCCTCTTCTAAACGATATGAAGCCCAGTCAGCGAAAAAACGGGGTTGTCTGTTGTCTTAAACTTTGAGCCCTTCGATCAGCTAGGTCTTATACGGGTCTACCCCAAAGTCTCGCCGCAAAATTCGCCAAGGTGAAGTTTGGGAAAGACAGAGTACTTGTGCACGTCGAGGATCGACTCTCCCGGGTTCTGATGTACGCTTTGACCGACCGCGGCTATGTTCTCAGCTGATGAACGTACGGGTGTAGGCAGATCGCTTACCGAACTGATCGTTTTAAATTTGGCCACCAAATGTTGAAGAGTCGACTGTGAACAGCCACCACGTCGGCCGTAAAAAGGACGCAATGCATTCAGCGTTTGCACTAACGAACACTCAAGTTGATAACAAAGTTTTATCATTGGTTTCCTCTATTTAAAGGGGTAACCTGCCATGGTGATTTGGCATAAGTAACTGTTTAATAATTAATAAACCAAAGATTTGACAAAAGTCATCATGACAAAATCGTCGCCACGGAACGTTAAAATCTACCCTTCCTTATTGCAAAACACTTTACTTTATTTCGCTTTGAGATGAAAAGGAACGCTTGTAGGAGTACAAAGTCAACAACAAAAACTTATTTCAGCAGGATAGATGCTTTGAAATAAAAAAACTAAAATTTTTTTTAAAGATCAATTTAAAATAATGTTGAAAATTAGAATCACATTATTGTGATTTAATTTATTATAGGAATTTTACTTTCATCAAAATATTGTTAAAACATTATCAACCGTCAACTTTTCTGTACCAATGAAGGGAAGTAAATAATCAAACTTTGATCGATATTGAAATAGCTTGAATTAGCTCTGTTCAAAATATACCGAAACGGTTTTACCCAATACTTCTTGTAGTGTTTCGTTTTCAAGTTAAAGCAAATAATCAAAATTTCACAATTTGTTTTTTGATAATTAACAATTATATATAATTATGTTATACTTTATAATATGCTAATTCATATTTTACAAGTTATTTCACGACGATCGAGTTTCGAGGTGAAATGATTTTGGGCGCTCACTGAAGCGTTTAATGGATTACGACTTTAAGCCCTTTGATCTTGTAATGTAGTGAGCTTTCTCCCTTTTGTATATTGTGTGTTCATTGTTATAAATTTTTATTCCATACAAAGTTTTACATTAATACGCAAGGAAAAGTGTGTCTTGTTTTCAAAACTTTGTACCTAAATAAACTTAAATAATTATGTTGTTTATATAGCCAATTAATTCCAAATTTTTGTTACCTCGCAACTGCGCTGGATCGTTGAAGATGCTGAATTTTTACAAAAGATGGCGCTATAAATATTATCCCTTCTACGAGTACTTTTTAAAAGTTATACCATCGAGTATTTTCACTATCGGCACGACTAGTATACCATAAGACCCTTACAAATAATACGCGACAAGACGGATATTAAAAAAAATGTCGTTAAAATATTACATCCGTGATTGAGATAGGTATTTTTATTTTATACAATGTATTATTAACGAAAATAGCTTTTGACCACAGAATTGTTGTATATTCAAGAGGTGACTTTTTCTTAAATTGGTTTGTATAAAAAACTTCTATCTGGCACAGTGGCGCTTGAAGGTCGTAGAATCTAACTCAATTTCAACAAACAAGTAGATGTGAATACAAGTGTCTGTCCTTATTATATATGCTATACCAGTTGTGTTTTTAAATTATGGTTATTGTTATTTTGTCTAATAGAGAATAACATTATAATTCCGATCAAGAAAAGAGAAAAAGGCTTCTGTTAAAGTCTTTTTGCCAAGACGAAATGTAACTGTAACAAACCACTTACTTATTTAGGTTATTTTTATCTAAAAAATATATTTACGTTCATGCAAAAAGCAACCCTTATCTTTTAATGATAGTTTATATAGAATATTCATATTTTTTAAGAAAATTTTAAGTAGTATGACTTCCTTTTATCAGTCTATTAAAAGCTACAGCTGCTTCTTGTGTTAGCGCCCTCCTACCCTACGCTATTTAAATTTAGCAGATCTCTCTTATTTTCTATAGGTTTTTCTTCTGGTTCGAATTGCAATATTGATCCTTCGGTTCAGGCATGGTTTCCATTCAAAGATCTCCCTTGAGCATTGGTGTTTTGTTTTAGTAGTTGCAGGAGGTATCGATCTTGGTTGTATTCTACAAGTTACTTTTTTTTAACCAGGTTTTAGATATCTACAATTGAGATCTAAGATTTTTGCGAGTTTTATACATTTCAATGAAACTAATATTTTCGGACTATACTACGCGACTTTATTTCTTGTTAACAACTACATATTCCCGACGTTTCGGCTACTTTTCAGCAACTGTGATCACGGGCAGACGAGATGTGAATGTCTGTCAGTTAGTCTTGTTAATTTATCATCTACCGCCAACGATTTCTTAATTTTCTGGCGTACCGCTCTGGATGCCGGCAAAATGCGCTCACGGTGTCTGGAGGTCCTGCGGTGTGGTCACGGACATGGGATTTTATATTTTTTAGCAGGGGATCCCAGGTGTTTGATAGGTTTCAGCCATCTTCTCTATTGAAATTAGGATTTTGTTTAATTTCAATAGCCTCGCGGATTAACCTCGGTATATACCTGCCTTCACGAGCGAGGATCTGTGGTTTGCCAAACCGAATGTTGTGGCTTGGTTTGTCCAATGTATGTTCACACACAGCTGACTTCGACGCGCGCCTATTTTTGATGTCCGAGATGTGTTCTTTAACCCTAGTACCGATGCTCCTCTTTGTCTGTCCAATGTATGACAAGCCACAGTCACAATCGAGTTTGTATACACCCGCTTGTTGCAAAGGAATGCTACTCTTGATTGGTCTTAAGAATTGGCTCACTTTCTTGTGTGGTTTGTAAATAGTCTTGATTGAAACCTTTTTCAAGATGTTGCCTATTCTGTCAGTAACTCCTTTCACATATGGCAGTATCGCAGGTTGTCGCTCAACAGTGGGTGGCTTTGAGTGGTTCTTGCGATGCTGGCGAGCTGGCTTGATATACTTGTCATCAGGAATCCTGAGAATACTTTGGGACATACTGTTTATAGGAACTCGAGAGTGACCACACCGCAGGACCTCCAGACACCGTGAGCGCATTTTGCCGGCATCCAGAGCGGTACGCCAGAAAATTAAGAAATCGTTGGCGGTAGATGAAAAATTAACAAGATTAACTGACAGACATTCACATCTCGTCTGCCCGTGATCACGGTTGCTGAAAAGTAGCCGAAACGTCGGGAATATGTAGTTGTTAACAAAAAATAAAGTCGCGTAGTATAATCCGAAAATATTAGTTTCATTGAAATATCTACAATTATCTACTCGTGTAATAGGCACTCAATTTTTCTAAACAATTTGCAAGAGTCACTGTCTTTGAAAAATCAAAGCAGTATTAGATCTTCGCAAAAGCAAATGTGTCCATAAAATCCATCAACTTGAACATCGAGCGAGCACATGACATAATTACCTTTACTTTTGGACACTTTCGGATGTAAGTTCTTTTTTATCGCACTTCATATTAGAAAACAATAATTTCGCAAGAGGAAAACATTTTATGTGTACCTAAGTATGCTATGTTTACTTATATTCAAATAGCAAGTAAAAAGTTTCATAGTATATCAAATAAAAAACGAAAATTCATCTTTAATAAGATAAAATATGCAGTAAAGATGTTTGAAATTAAGGTGTGATTGTGATACTATGTATAAACACATATAATATAATGTGAATTGTCAGATATCTAGAAATACAATGTGAAAGAACGCCAAATTTATAACTGTCAATCCAATGATACCGAAGGTACATGAAACTATTATCTTTTCCTAAATTAACATTTTCCGCAATGTGTTGACGTCATTGGCAATTGTGGTGTTTTCGTTTTTTATATAAGTATAAATATTTCACATTATTTTTCTGAATTTATCTCAAACGGTTAACCTCTAGAGATAGGAAGATTGTCATTTGAAGTATCCGTATAAATCTGTCCTCCATGAAATCCGAAAATATGCTGATAAAAATATTTCAAATAATCATGTTACATATATCAAAGTAAAATAAATGTTTTATCAAAATATGTTAAATTAGATCGATAGGAGATAGAAGTCTGACCAGCAGACGCAAATTCGATAAGAAACTACGTCAATGAATTACATTTCAGTGTAATAATAATCCAAGAAAATGGATTAAGTAAAAAATGATTTCAATGATTATTGCGAAAACCGTTTAGCTACAGTGTATAAAATCCAAAAGGTGGAGGATGCAGGTTAAAAAGAATGTTACTTTATAATTTAGTACCTATAAATAATATCTTCACCCGTCGGTATCAGTAGTCCTTGAAATATTTCAGGGTTCAATCAGGACGATTAATAATAATAAAATAGTTTCAAGTAGGAACACAGAAGGTAACATTATATATTTGATAAAAATATTTTACACAAAACCCTATGTCGAAGCTGAACACCGAATTTTTATAAAAGGAAAACTCTAAGGACAGGGGTCACTTCTACAGAGTGTGATATTTTTTCTAAAACCAAAGTCAGAAGTAACACTTAGTATTTCATCTATAAGGAAAATAAAAAATAATAGTCAATCGATTTTTCTAATACTGTTGATAAACCATAACGCCCTGTTAATTAATAAAAAAAGTAATTTCGCTCTTCAACCGTTCTAGAAATTGCTTTTAATTGAACTTCTGAACATGTTGTTTGTACGCTTAATTGCATACTGTGTATAAAAGTTAAGTATAGCAAGCTAAACTTTATAATTTAACAGATGACAAACGTTTCGATCAGTGTCTCAGTATTCCATGGCGCCATTGCATGCATGTAACACACTTTTAGCACGGCTTTGTAGATTATCTAACCCTCTCAATAAATATCAAGAAGCCGTAATGTATCGAACCATAATATATTTTTGTATTCTCAAGGACACACGCGCTCACGTTACCTCACGCTTATAATAACGAGCACACACTCATGCAAGCAAATATTAACATGTTGATTAAATAGGTTGTTAAAGTAAAAGGAAATTGTAATGGAAATCTAAAACAGAAAATTGTTTTTTTATATGTAGTTGTGAATAAAACAACAATAAAAATATTAAATTTGGTAATGATAGTTTACAATAAAAAACTGGACTTCATAGTACCTACCGGACTTAGAAGGGTATCCCTTTCTTAGCTATGTATCTTAACTAAATATCTATATAAAATACTGGACGGTAACCTTAAAAATAAAGTTTCTATATTTATAATGCATTAAAACCTCACTAATACTATAGATGTAACTTATTAGTAGGCGTGTGTACATGATTTTTTTCTCTTTCCCGTAAAATATAGTGAACAAGTTTTGATAAATTGTATCAAAATGTACTTAAGAATTACGTTTAATATAAAATATATTTATTAATTCCGTTCAGTTTCATAGAAACAAATCATAACAGTTTTGGATGGAATGAAGAATAGTAAGTAATCTGGCGTAGACGATAGATGTCACTGAGGGTTGATTAACCTAACTTATATGATACAATATTCTTAAGTTGATTTTATTACTGATTACAACTCAGCCAAAAACTGATACACATTAATAAAGGCTTAAAAATATGTAATCTAATCACATGTCAAAAAAAAAAAAAATATTTTTCTTTATACATTCTTTGTTTTACAAAAGCAGCCTTTGCAAAATTAAATTCTATTTTAAATAATCAACCTAACCAGTGTTTGTCGTTACGACAAAATAAAACATTTTCGTGTTTTATAGTACTTTATTTGTACATTATGTTATATGAAAAAATTATATGCCTTTATATGTATTTACCAGTTTTGAGACATACCTTCTTAATTCTTTAGAGAATTTCTTAAACAATTTTTACATTTTAAATAGTCTGAAAGCAAGACGATTACTTTTGCTATTAAGCAAACTAAATAAATATATACCTCTGATACTTAATAGGTTTTTTCTTCTTTATAAAATACCTTATTGGAATGTCATAAGCAAGTTTGTCTCTTCTGCCAGGTTATAGAAAGTACTCAAGGAGCAATATGGGATGTTCCATTTCCGGCTGTGACGATATGCGACCTCAATATGATTTCACGAAGAGCTGCGAGAGATTTGTCAAACGTCTTGTTAGTATTTAAAATTATTTTCTTTCACAATATATCGTTGATATTATTATTGATGAATAACATAAATTCCTTTTCCTCCAATCTTTTTCTTTTTTCTACTAATAAAGTAATATTTCAGTCAAAGTAATAGTTTGAATGTTGTCAATATTTTGAAATTTTGAATACACGCTAACACACAAAATCAAATTATACGACAGAGTATTTTTAAATTATATGAAATAATAACAAATAATGACTGACTTTCTGTCTCCTCCTTTTTTTATAAACTAATTAAAGGGCGAGCGCCTCTCTAGATCTGAATTGCAGCAACAAATTTCAACACAGCCGGGTAGGAGGAAACTTCTCCAACAGTTTCCAACTTACATACCAATATTTCCAAGTCTAGTTAAAACTTTTTAATACCTTTAAACATAAAAAGTCAAAAATGTTTACTTCATGTCGCGAATGTCTTTTTTGTATAATGCACTGTAAAAACGTTGAAAATTCTTCTATTTATATAATATGTATTTAGCAGTATTTAATTTTAAGGATTTAAACAGAAAACTCTGAAGATACGGCTATTAATTTCTACTTGCGTATTTTCCAAGTGTTGTGCGTAATAGTATTTGACATTGAATTCTTATCTTCAAAATTACCTAGTTAACCGTGCATTAGGTCTTCTAATTTGATTTTGATGATTTTGGTCGCTAAATTGCAATTCCTTTTATATCAAAAATTTTTAAAGGTTAACGACTTGAAAAATCAAGTAAACCCAAAGAGAAGGAATGAACCATTATTGTTTAATGTATGATGTTAATATCCAATAATAAACAATTTATTATTTTATTCCTTTATCTATATCTCTGATAAGAACTTGAAAAAGAATGATATGAAATACTTATTAATATCATAAAATAATATATTTAGGAATAAGCTGATATAATGGTGTTTAATATTTTTCATTTAAGGACCCTACCTGAAAATGTAACAGCTGATTTTGTTTTCAAAACATTGAAAGTAGCCCCGCTTTTGCATTCCTCAAATGTGGCCGATCCAATACATAAAAGGGATCTCCACATTCTGCAAGACATTCTAGACCTTAACAACATCACGGTCGAAATGCTTTTTAAAAAAGTGAGTTTCTTATTTTAATATCTTCTTAGGTACCGTTTTTCATGAATCCTCGAAATTATATATAGGGTTATATAAAATAAAGGCTCACCAAGGAATAAAACTTTGTGGCCGTCCCACGTATTTTTTTATTGTAATACTTATTCGGAAAATATTTTATTTTTCTTTAATGTAACTCTCTATATAACTATTATGTATATACCCGTAAATAATTTAAAAGCAAAAAATATCAATTTTATCTTAAAATTTATTATATATCATATGAGGAACAAGTGCCTTGCTGTGTAATTTAATAAAACTATTACGAAATGCTTATTAAAATTGTCTTATGTTATGTTTTTATGTCCAGTTGTCTCCAGCGGCATCTTGCAGAGATCTCTTAGAGCGGTGCATGTGGAAGAATACAATATATCACTGTGATCAGATTTTTCAGCATGTATTCAATACAATCTTACTTTGCTGTACCTTCAATTACTACGCCTTGGACCAGCCGAGTAACGAGTAAGAAACATTTTTTCGAACATAAGATCGAAGTAATTTTTTATTAAACAGCTAGTCCTATGATTATATCTATGTATTTTAAAACCACGAAACCCTTTGTTCTTTAGGATAGGTCACAGTTGAACTTAAAACTGTTCGTTTAACAATGGTAAGTAATTAATGATTTCCCTAAGCAAAATAATAGTAATAAAATATAAAAACACATTCTACTTATTTTATATTATTGAAGTCCTATTGGTGATTCTTGGAATTATTCATATTTATTAAGGTTCAATATTTCTTTCATTTTTATCTTGTTGTGTAAAAGTTAATAAAAAAAATAATATTGGTATCTGTCATTATTTAAGATAATTAAACTAAATACAGAAATTAATAAAAAAAAATTAAGAAACATAAGTAAAATAATAATGAACGCTCTATGCACCTTTTATATTATTGATGAATATAATATTTTATTTAAATTGTCCAATTGGATACTTGGTTGGTATATGTCTTGATATTATATCGTTGTTTAGGAGTTTGTGTTCTTTTATTATATCTAAGTATCATTCAAAATTACTTTCAAATATACATTTTTAACCCTCACACTTAAACTTATACATACATAGCGGTTAAAAACATAGGAATCCGTTTATGACTCTGTGCCTGTCAGTAACAAAGGAGTCATGTTTAATCGGCGAGAAAGATAATATGTAATCTTAGGGATTAAATATAATTAAATAATGTTTTATAGCAGTGTCTATAGATGGATAATTCACACAAAGAATTTTATCGATTGATTTGTTAGTGTTTTATATATGCAAAAAATTGCAAGTGATTGTCATAAACGTGATGGGAAAGCTTTTCGGTACTTTTGGTATATTATTGAATAAAACCTTCGTTTCTTAATGTAGATTGTTTTATTTATAGTTATGGCACTTGTGTAAAGAAAATTATTATATATATGTATGTGCACATATAAACAGAGTTATATAAAAAAAATATAAAATAAATTAGCCTGTCTTGTACAAAGTAGCCGTTAGACTTTATGACTTATAACTTATAACATCCCCATACTTCCCTTCCCTTGTCCCTTTACAGTTTCTCATTCAGTAACTTACGTTTAATTCCATAAGGAGTAACGATTTAAACTATGTAATTCTGTCCATACAAACTTGTGATAATACTAGGGATATTCTCATGATATAGAAATCATCTGATTGATATTAAATAAATGTGCTATCAATATAGTATTCTAAATTAAAGTATATTTCGGAATAAGTATTAATTTTTGTATATCAAAGTTAGTGATTTATTTTAAATTAATCTTTCAATATATCGGAAAACTTGAAATGTTCTGTTACATGACTATGTTTTCTACTATAGCAAACATTTGCCTAACTGCACGTTACCATATATGAAGTTTCATGAAACTGTCTTAATTTTATTTAATTTTAATATAATTTTAGACAGATGATATATCGTCATTCGACTCCAAGACGCGTGGCTTCCTGCGGCTACCAGACAGCATTGACGGCGATATTGAAAACTAACCCAAGTGACTACTACAGCACTAGCGTAGCCTCTTTAGGTATACTGGTGAGTATTAATATATGTTTTCATATTTTAATGGTTACTTATAGCTAACCTAGTTTTTAATAATTATTTTAAATGAAGGTAATATTCATTCGTTTCTATGTTCAACTTAACTTTAAAATATTTGTGTGCAAATGTCATGAAAAATCAGGTGCCGATTTCTATAATAAAAGAAAATGCAAATATACGTCTAAGATTTTGTTTGTTTTTTTTTATATATATAGTCAAAAATTTTATTTTATATTTTTTTACTTAACAGTAAATTTTTTGTGCTAAAATAAAACAAGGTTAATTTACTGTAATTAAATTAACCTTAGATAGTAATTCAAAGCCAACGAATCAAAAACTCAGATAGTTTTTTATCACATGTTTTCATATATAGTGATAACCGTCTGTCGCGAGTCACACGCGTGAGATTGTAATATTATGAACGCACTTAAGCCTACTACAGTGGTGGCCTAGAGGTTAAAGGCCCGCCTCTCGTTCGTGAGGGCGCCGGTTCGAAACCTGGCAAGTGGCAATGTGATTTCTCCGAGTCATATGTACTTTCTAAGACTATTCAGACACCACTGACAGACGGTGAAGGAAAACATCGTAAGGACACCTGGACTTTATAATTTCACAATTATAAGTTTGAAATCACCAACCCGTCTTGAACAAGCGTGGTTTTGAATGCTCAAACCTTCTCCATGTGAGAAGTGGCCTTTGCACAGCCTTGGGCTCTGATAGGCCGTTGAGGACTTAAACCTGCTAACAAACCAAGATTCTATTTAATATATCTGTACTTAAGAAAATTAACAATAAAAAAAAATCAAATAACGGTGCTTCGAGCAATATTTAAAAGAGTGAACTGGCAGCTGTTTTTAATAATTTTATTTAATATTTTCTTATTGAATATACGCGGAAATAAGTATTCGTGTGAACACATTCAGTAAAACTGTTTTTAAAAGATAAAATAGAAAATATTAGCAATAAATAAAGATATAAAATCATTTATAGAAGGCATGAAATTCATTGTGTCTTTTATAAACCATCTGGCTTATTTGGATTAGGCTCTTATCTATATATTAAAGATATTAACTAATTTAATCTCACATTACATAAACCAAACTATATTGATCTACATCTAGATATGGATTTGGAAAAAAACGCTTTTACAATTAGAAATGTCGACAGCCGCTTCTTTATGTAGACCGGTTAAGACAAATGGTATTGTCAAGAATGGAGAAACTAATATATTTGGAGATACATAACCAATACTAGCCTTGCGATTAAGGAATACAGAATGATAGTTGTTTATGTTTTTAACCCGTAGGTATTTATAGACAATCCATACAATGTTCCTGACTTCGATTCACCAGTTCGTATGGTAAATCCGTCAACTGAGATGATGATTGCTGTGTCACCCGAACAGACGTACGCTACGCCGGGAACTAAATCTTTTACACCTGATGAGAGACAATGTTACTACAACGACGAGGTAGGTGTTCGTTAATCACTATAATAAATAAAATACGTTTAAAAATTATCATAATTAATCATGACTGGTTAACATAATTATTTCTTAGCTGAAAAAATATGGTTCTACCGTCTTTTATTAAATGCCTTCGGGCTTGTACAAATTTTATGAAAGGAAAGGAAAAGACCACAATGCCACAAGTAATGTTTGATAATCAGTTAGATATATCGGACCGTCTTTTAACATTTGCATCCAATTAAACAACGGCTTCCTTAATAAAAAAAAAATCATATAATAAAAGTAGAGCGATAAAGAAGTAGTTTTCAATCATGTTCATAATTATTTATAAAATGTATGTTTATTTGAGATGTGACATTGGAAAGGAAAAAATTAACTACACCTTTTTGGTGAACTCACTGTTTTGGTTCTTAGAATATTATACAGGCAAAAATATATGAGTACTCAAAGTAAGGAAAGATTTTATGAATATTTATAGAGCTCTAGCTGCCATATCAGAATTAAATATTACGTATATTTTTTTATAAATGAAGTTGAATTGATCCATAAAGGAGGTGTTAAATGGAGCTACTTACTAAAACATCATCAATGTCTACCACAATTTTTCGGTCCACTATAGCCTTAAAGATATTATACAGTGAGATACATTGACCAACGAGTTATTGGCAAATCTAGTGCGGGAAGAATGTCCAAGTTGCCTCTCAAAATTCTTTGCATTTCCGTTCATGGCTTTCTACATATGGAATATAAATATATTAACTGCTAAGATTACTAAAGTACTACTATATAAAAGAAGTATATAATATTTTTGGTAATCCACCCAAAATTATGCATAAAAGTGATCATTGTTTAAAATAAGCAATACATTATGTCTACTAATGAGACCTTTACATATATTCTCCGTCGTTCAAATAGTTCCTCGTTGGATGTTACAGGCCTATCTAGTTTAAATAATTAGCGTAGAAGAAAAAATTATTGAAGAATAAAGTTCTAAAGGTTATTGGATAACAAAAATTGAAAAGTACTCTCAATAGCGGGGTTTTTTTTTGCGGAAGTTTTGTACTCTCGCAATTAAACAAATAAACATATGAAAAACAGGGCTTTGAATGAAATGTCAAGCATTTACAATTCAAAGAAGACAAGAGTGAATAGGCTACTGAGATTTGTTACTAGGGCTACAAGTATAGTGTGTATAACACCTTCGGCTGCCTTTCTCGATAGCATCAGGCGGTATAAAGCTCAAGCGTTACTCAATTTGAGCGAAAAAATTACCAATTATACTAACTTTTTTAATAGGTAAATATAAAAAATATAATATAAACAACACGATAAAAACAATAAAACTATTGCCAATTTCTAAATTAAGCCGTTTTTCATTTTCTAAATATTTTCCGTGTTGCCTAGGTAATGCATTTTTAAAAATGAAGAAAGGTAATATGATTAAAACTTGTACATTAAGGTCTCGGCAAAAATAAATAAATAAATATATTATGTAAAATGGCCACCTAAGACATACCTATATGCAAGCCTTCAATTTATTACGCCACGAATATATGGTTTTGCTGCACTTTTTCAACAGAAATTTCGCCCTTGTTTGCTCACAATGTTTTTTTAATAAAATCCATTTCTTCCTGTAGTTTAAAGCAGGCTTTGTCCGCTAAAAGTGATTAAAATATGAATTCTAAAGCCTTGAGATGTAGACTAGAGAGGGGCCAGTCTTCGACTTTTATAAAGTCTGGAAGGTTGGTTTCATCAAGACCTGATAGGTTGTTTGAGCCATGGGTACTTGTAACTAGATGCAGAAACCTCGAAAGTCCACGGTATATTTCTATAAAGTATATTGCAGAGAGATTTCACAACTTGATCTAAAACTTTGCCTTGATACACATTGGTTTTAGTTGTAATTTTCACTCCTTTTACACAAAAATGTAGTTTTGTTACTCTTTGGTAAGACACGAGCAACAAAACCATTATTGACGCAGTGTGAGGATTACGTTGTAACTTTCCGGCCACTTGAGCAGCTTGTCTAAAACCATGAGCGTAGGTACATTTTATAATTTTGCTTATTGCAGAGTTCTTCAATCGTGAATTTTTTTTTCAAAACAATATTTCTGTGGCTTTTACATACGTATCGTGATAGAAGGCGTTTTGACTTATCCACTCCTTTTGATTGTAAAAATTGATTTGGGGCTTCAATACCAATAATAAGCACGTTATTTTAGTTCTTATTTTATAATACTTGACAGAATTCTGGTCGGAATCTTCATTGTTTCTTCCCAAAGAGTTTTCTACGAATTCTGGCTTTAACAACATAAAAACCTTTGCAGTTCTAGCAGCATCCAGCTGCACCGATCTTTTCTGGTATTTGGCAGACAAATTGTTGTTGTATCTAATGAGATCTAAGGTTTTTGCGAGTTTTATTTAGTGAAATGAAACTAATATTTTTCGGATTATACTAGGCGACTTTATTTTTGTTTAAAACTGCATACTCGTACTCCCGACGTTTCGGCTAGTTTTCAGCAACCGTGATAACGGGCAGACGAGATGTGAGTGTCTGTCAGTTGGTCTTGTTATTTATCACCTTCCGCCATCGATTTCTTAATTTTCTGGCGTACCGCTCTGGATGCCGTCACCGTGAGCGCACGGTGTCCCGAAATCCTGCGGTGTGGACATGGGATTTTATATTTTTAAAAAGGGGATCCCAAGTGTTTGATAGATTCCAGCCATGTCCTCTATTGAAATTGGGATGATTTTTAATTTCAATAGCCTCGCGGATTAACCTCGGTATATACCTGTCTTCACGAACGAGGATATGTGGTTTATCAAACCGAATATAGTGGCCTGGTTCGTCCAATGTATGTTCATACACAGCTGACCTCGACGCGCCTATTTTACGATAACCTAACATATTATGACTGGTACAAAGCTTTTGAAGTGTCTGGTGTACGATCGACGGGTCCATAACCTCTTTGTGAAAGGCGATCACTGCAATCTTATTTTTTTTAAAACCAGTCGCATATTATAATTTGATAATAAACTAGAAAAATATGTGCAAACATGCAAAAATGTAAGAAGCTTATAAAACAATATACTTGGATATTGCAATTGAAAAGTAATAGTGCGTGGAGGCCCTTCGCACTAAGAAGTGTTATTTCGTAATGTGGAAATGAAAATAGAAGGGGATTGATTTTTTGTGTACTCATATTGTTTATTTAAGACAAAATTTATAAAATTGCTTACAATTTACCAAAGGCCCACCCATCCACCTTCGCTCCCACTCTTTGTATTCCCCTCCCCAGGAACGTTCATCGTTCAACGAAACCTTGTTTTAACTCGCGTTAGAAGTTTCAGTTCAATTGAAAAATTCAAAAAAAGAACAGTTTTATGTAACAGTTTTATGTATTCATGGCGAGATTAGTTACATACTCTATTTTCACACACTCATATAGACAGAGTGAGTGAAAATGAAAAGTGTTTGCTTAGTTTATTTATAACTATCGTGATTGTATCTCGTAAGCTATGTGTGTGTATGTAACCATAGCTTACAATCTACGAGGAAGATTATTATGTACTAGTAAATTCATCATAAATTAATCAATTCGTTATACAAAATAAACGAATATTGTCCAACTCTGAAACCAGACATGTTTGCATAAATTGCGGCAGGGAATCTTGATACAATGAAACAGAAACTGATGGATGAAGTTTTCACTTAGGTTTACACACATAGCTACACAAACTTAAGTTATTTTCTAAAGGATGTCACAAATTTCAAATTCAAATATTTAAATTAATCGTTACTTAGGTTGACAGTAGGGTCATGGAAATGAAGTATAAAAACATCAAAAACCGCTAGCAACTAAGTAACTCAAAATTTCAGGTTGTATCAAATACTTACATCACCCTCCTTATTCATATTGATGTCCTCTAAATATATGATTCTACACATTTAGATTTTCGCTTTTAATTTCTGTATCCTAGTGAATTCGCTTGTATGAAAACTTTTGTGTATCCTTCTCGCAGCGCAATTATTTAGTGTAAAGAAATTTGAAAACAATTACTCTATCTCATGTCACATAAGATTAACGGTAAAACATACATACCTTTAAATAAAGAAAACGCTAAGCCGATAATTGTTTCGATTGTAGCGCTATCTGGTCCTTTCTAGTGATTTACTTGTTCTTTCTTTATTAGATAATAAAAAATGTGATTGAATATTAAAACACGTCAAACGTACGATTAATCGTCCAATACCTGACGCATGATCGTGCAAACAAATTTTCTAGTACGTAAATATTTTTAATTTTCTTATTATCGTTTTTATGACCACGGCGGAGTTTTCACAATAATCTGCTTTTTCGGTAAACGTGCACATTACAACTGCTACTAAATTTAGAGGACTACTTAATATAGGGATCTGTATCAGCTAGAACTACTTCAGAAACTTAAACTAATAAGGAAGAAAAAAAGGGAAATGAACTACACAAATTTATAACAAAATTTTATACAAAAAAATATATTTTCGTATATATATAACTTATATATGTAACTTAAAGATGATCCATGTATGTCGTATATTTATAAAATAAATAATTATTTCATATTTGATACAAAATTTACTAACGTAAATGATTAATGTGATTTAAGATTGTAGATATCATTCAATGACGTCAAAGAGGTTTTAAAGCTGATGTATGCTTAATATATTTATACATATGATATGATCCGAGAAAGGGTTTTATCGAAACCTTACCAATGTTACAGTACTACTGAAATTACACATGAAATGTGCTCGATCATCGGTTCTTAAGGCCATGGCTGTGAATTTTTGATAAAAAAATAACAAATGAGTATATCGAAGTACTGGTCACATATCTCATTAAACAAACATCGGCGGGGGATTACCGTAAGGAATTAAGTTGTTCGAGAGTCACGTGTGAATTAAAAAGATTACGAAAAAATAATATATAGACATGTCAGTTTAGAATTCAAGTCATGTTGATATTTAATTGTACACAATGTTATCCAATCTTAAGCCTTAAAAACTCTAACAACGCCATAGTCGTATACATATGTATATAATTATACATGACAAACTGACAGTATGAAGACAACTGGTGGTATAGTAGATAAGGTAGTCCTAAACGATTTTGCATTATGAAACGATTTCTGTCAGTTCACTTTGCTGCAAGACAATTGTAAGGACTGCGTTTCGATTACATAATATACATGTACATATATTTTTATCGTATATAGATATCCGATAATACGTTAGACAGTTAGTCTAGTCAAATTTTTTAAGAGTTACATATATGTATATATATTTAATTAAAGAACAAAATTTTGAAACCTTCATTTATTTTCTTATAAATCCGAATATCGTAAGAAGAAAATGTCCAGGCCATGATTTATTTGCTTGTCGATAAATCTTTAAGCCGTCACGGCCGGTGATGCGTGACTGAGCTCTCATTATAGTAATAAAGAGTACGTATAGGTTAACAAATAAAGAAATAATGTTAAAAACTTTTAAATATTTATACAATAACTTAATAACGTTTGATAAATATTAGCTTCAATATATTTATTTCTAATTTAATTATTTCATCTTTATACTCAGGAAATGTTATAATTTTTTCGTATCAAAAGCTTAAACAGTAATTACTAATTTATCACCCAGGGCTGAGCTTGTTTCTTCGATTTATATTATATATTATTTGTATCAAAAATCGTCTTTCTGTTTTATATAAGAAAAAACATACTTAATGCTAATAGTTCTTAATGTAAAACCGTTTATCATATTAATTTAATTAATTATTTTGAGATTAACGATTGACAAAACTTTCATTGTAATCTGTAACGAAAGAGTATAATAGCAGATAAAATGTTCATCGGTTCGGATATTTTATAACTAGATCATTTTATGAGACGTTAGTTTTTTCTTTTCATAACTGCGACAAGACTTGTAACTACAATGTACACAGATTATAAAATGGCGATAAATTAAGAAGCTGTCTCCTATTCCTTTGCTTTATATTTACTTTATAAAGAAAAGTTTGATATATATGTATAAAATTTATAGACTTTGATTTCTGACATGATATAAATATTTAGATAACCGATTTAATATCAGAACTATTACTACGACTGTACCTACTATTATTGCTGTACTATTATACTATTCGACAAACAAGAAATCGTAATAATTTTTTAAAGAAGTAAATCTGACAGTAAATATATATATATAAATTTATCAACTTTAATAGAAAAACTGATTTTAAACCATTATCTTTCATAAATTATCATTAAATTTGTTCACAAATTGTTTTAAAGGTGCAGAAAGTGTTTATATAATTGTAACTATCTAATTTAAATAGTTAAAGATAAAATATCTAAAGCCATATTATCAAACAAGGAAATGTTGCCAATATATTATTCGCAATTACTTCCTTCACATATCGCATTCAGTGACTAAGTTTACGCACTAAGATAGTTTAATAATATTATTGACATCTCGAGTCGGACATTTACGAGTGCAGCGTATTCTTTATAGAGAGATAAGGTGGTTTCTCCGACAAATTTTCATGATTGATGTTTTTGCGATATAAAAATCTTGATTTTTATTATAAACTTCGAACCACCAATACAAAACGAGTATTACGCCTAATCGATGTGATCATATATCAAATCAGTTTATCCATAGATATATTTATCTTTTTATTTTTCAATTTTTATTTATCTGTTGTGATAAATAATTAATTACATATAAATTCAAAATATCAAGACGTTATAATAATTATACTTACATTGTATGAATGCTGCTGGTAAACTTCATTGGGAAGAATGGTCTTAAAAAAACGAAATTCCTGTAATGTATGAGGACCGTGTAGGTGCAGTATTTCATTGAATCTTGATTTAAAGGTGTTTTATTAATAGATAAAAAACATACCTAATTTATAATTCTGTTACTTTTATTACTTTAATTTCTGACATCAAATTTATTATGAGAATTGTTTTATTAATACCTTATAAATTTTTATTATCAAAATATATTTCCTATAACATCATTCAATAAAATTAAAAACAGATTCGAATGACGATGTATATAAATGTATTATATTTTTCTTTTCTGTCACTTAATTGAAATATGCCTCAAAGTAAAGGCGATTAAATTTGCTTGCTCTTATGCAATTTATTTTTTAATAGTGTTGATTACTACAGCTCGCATTTGTCTTATAGCATCTTTTATCTGGTATATCATTTTGGAAAAGAGCTGATATTCTTACACTGTTAGATCGATATCAACAAGAAATAGCTAAGAACCACCGCAAGGAAACTTGATTCAAAAAACAAACAGCATTGACATACGAGAACTGCTATGCCACAGACACTCATTTATGTCAAACTTATTACCTTTCTATTATTACCTTCTTTCTGGGTAGCGGTTTAAAGACGTAACAAAAATACATGATGTGTTGCAAGTCTATGATAAGCAGCAAATTTACAGAGACTTTACTCATCTATTTTTATTGGCAACCCAAGCTAGCTACTACTATGATCTCTAGGCAATTGTTTCTAAGTATGGTTCATCATAAGTTAATATTGTTATTGAATACTACGCGTGACGTTTTATTAGGATATGTAACATTTAATTATTGTATATGGACTTCTAAAAGAGGCTCTGACACAAGATTTTGAGATACTTTTAATTTTTGTTCTCTATATTTGTTCCTGGAACATATCCCATCAGTTTCAAAGATAGATTTATATTTATAAATATGCTTTGAAAGTATGCTTTTAATGTTTTCTATTTTAAGATGCTAATCTTTAATATGAATATTGATAAGCATTTGGTATAACATTGTTTATGACAATAATAATGTAAATAGAAAAACAATACATAAGATAAGGAACGAAAAATACGACACAGATTAACGACCGCTTTAAGTTAGATTTAATAAATAGTTCACTCTTTTATAAATTAGGTTTTAATAAATTGTAACATCTGAAAATCGATTCGTTCCTGATCGGATTAGCTTTGCCGAAATGCAAGAACAAGACGAGACTTGGCCAGTCTTGGTCTTGGTCTTGCATCAACACACCTGGTCTAGGTCTTGATATTGCACTCCCAGTCTTGGTCTTCGTCTTGTTCTTGCAGCAAGAGTCTCGCAAGGCTTGCAATTACCTATTATCCTGTACCTATTTATTAAACATTGCTTTAGATATTAGAACAACGTAACAGAGTAGGTACATTTTGTGCTTGAATTAACATAGCCATATGGTAAAGATCAACCAAATTAATAAATGTCTAAACATTTCATGAGAAATTCAAAAACTAACTGACACCGGTTGGGGTTTCAACCCACAACGTAAGCGATCAGTGCCGATACTCTGAGTAACCATCTGAGCTATCAACTGTGTCCCGCGGGAGTCAGTCTGTTTCTTAATAAACGTTTACATTTAATAATCTTCAATGTACTAAAATATGGCTTGAACATATAGAAACTAATTAATGACATTAACTTGATTGTATTTTAAAGTACTTGACTGTATTTTACAAGTAAATGAATATTTTCAAAAATATATTGTGATGAAACAGTTCTCTCACATAATATTATATTCGGACTCCTAAACAGTAAATATCATAATAATCTTATAGCACGCTTTTTATATTATTCAATTACTGTTATAGAAATTTTTACACATTTTAAGTGTATTAAACGTGTCTAATATTTTTATTAAAAGGGTGACTTTATGTTTTAAAACCAAACAGAACAGATTAGCTTAATGTATTCGTGTCCAATCTAAGCACCTGAAAACTTATTTTATTCTTTGAAACACTTGTAGTCTGTGGCGACAATCAAACAGTGTAAAATATTATTCGTGGGAATCTTGACCTTGTGTTTTCGAATAGTTGCAAAATTTCTATGAGAGGTATACTGACATTATTCGGGTCGGGTACTCCCGACCTTTAATGATGCCGACGAAGCTACGCTCATTATCACACACAATGCCGATGGTCAAAACTAAGGATACACTCTTTTTTCTTTTAATGAATATTTTCATTCGCTATGTATGTACGTTTGTTTATGGTACCTAGTGTTCGTAATTCGCATAAGACCAATTTTCCAAAAATAATCATATATTTTTTGCGTCTCATAGAGTCCCTCAGCGTATACCTCGAACTCGTATACTTACTTCCTGAAACTACCCTCAGTCCCCAACATACCAGACATCACCAACACACACCGCCTTCGCCGGCGAAGGCGAGGTCCCGCTTCATACACGTCACTCCGGCGTTCTGCCGTCGGGGGGCGTCATGTTTTCAATCATCCGATCATTCCCTCCACTACAACGACGTCCTAAGCCGAGGTCCGGCCTCTTTGAGGCACCCTTGGGACGGGCGATTCCCTCGTCGGGCTCTTCGGGCCCGAATTAAACCGTGTCGGTCCCATCAGGGCCACCCACCCCTCTCGGTGACGCTGTCAAAGCCACTAGGTTTAACAGCTATAGTCAAGTCGAAACTAAAAAAAAAATACCCTCAGTGCTAACTGCAAGAGTCTGGCAGTTCCACAGTCAGTCTTGGTCTTGGTCTTGCTATAATTACCCGGTCTTGCTTTTGGTCTTGTTCCTGCAAATAAGCAAGAACAAGACCAAGACTGTAAGACCAAGACCGATTTCGGCCAACACTCGTTCGGATTCGTACAAAATATTTGTAGCTTAAAGTACAAACGCTCCAAGTTAGGGATCTTAGAACATTCGTTTAGCATAGATTATATCTCGTTGTAATAAGAAGTAGTTGCAGTTTTTATATGATTTAATATTTTTTTTGTTCTTAAATAATATTGAATATACAATATCATCATATTATCTAAGTGCACTTCTTCTCAATAATTATAAAAATAACTGCTATACTTATTGAAAATTACTTTTAAATTGTTCTTATCCATCCATAAATACCTGTAACATTTTTAACTACTTGAAAGTAAATTTCTTAGTGACATTCTATAATTATGGTGTTAATGATAGAAGTAAAAAGTCGAATTAATATCAATATTTTACTTCAAGCAAAACAAATGTATTTTCCCTTTTTTCTATAATTATTTTTTTTGTAAACGAAAAAGAATAATCAATTTAAATGATCTTAGATAAGATAAACATCATTCCTACGCAAAAGCGAATGGAATTCAAATATCATGTGGCATTTTCAAGAAGCTACCTTATATACCTTAAATCTTTACATACCTATCGAAAAACAGTTGTTCTTTATATAAACATTTATTAAGAACTGTCATTTAGATAATTGTAGCTTATCATGACAATATTATAAATGCGAAAGTTTTGACATGAGTGTGTTTGTGGGTGTGTGTTTGCGAAGGTGGGCGTGTGCGTGAGCGTCTGCGTGTGCGCGTGCTTCTGCTTTTGCATGTTTTATTCGTTTGCATATATGAATGTGTGCGTGGGCATGCTATGTTTATGAAAAACATTTCGTATTTTTTTTATTATTATAAGTAATTCTCTACTTGGCATACAATGAAGAAGCTGAACAAAAAAAATAATCTCAGAACTCGTTATAAAATTTTTAATCAAGATGTTATTGGTAAATCGGTTTATGAGTTATCTGATATGATGATTTGTTGTATAAAATTTTGGCTTTCGCTTACTAAAAATTTAAAAACCATCAAAGGGCACATACTGCGTTTCCAAATGAGTAACAAAAAAAGGATTTTAAAATTTTGCCAAAGAATTTTGGTGAGAAAAGTTACGAAGGAAAATATTTTTTCTGAAAGGTTTAATTTTCTTTTCTTATTCTTATTTCAGGATTGCAATTAATAATATAAGTAACCCCTATATTTGAATACAATAAAATATACATGCCGTTTGTTGAAATAAACACCTTTAACTTAAATGAAACTAATATTTCAGAAACATTTCAGCAACAGTGATCTCGTCTACCCTTGATTGCTGTTGCTGAAAAGTAACCGAAACGTCGAGAATAAGTAGTTTTTACAATAATAAAATACGTGTAGTATAGTCCGAAAACTATAAGTTTTATTTAAATGAATACTCGCGAGAGTCATATATCACCTTTAACTTAACCATTGGAAATGCACTACACAGAACACTGTTGTAGGAATTTTTATTTTAAAGATTTGAACCTTTGAAATAATAATAGAAATCATTAGTTAAAAATTTCTTATAAGTGTTTTAATGTAAGATAAACCAATGCCTTTTAACAGGCCTAGTAACAGAAGTTTTAATTTATATATAGTTGAAGGATTTTTATATGAAGTAATGTTATTATACATTCATAAAGTGAACCATCAAAAATATAAAATGAGGGCAATCCCAGTATACAATGGAATAATCTTTTCAGGCTCTTAATCGCATCTCTTTTCCCAAAGTTACAAAGATGTCGAAGTATTTTTACTAAGCTATGGCTTTATTCACACTGGAATTGTAGAATGTTTAGTAGATTTTATTCGAGAAGTTATTTTGAGCACTCCAAGAAATCTAAGAAGAAAGATGTCAATAAGTCTTAAATGATAAAAGCATTATTTTTAATTCTTTTATTTATCCTCTACATCATTCGATAAGTATACAAATGTAAACAATGTGTTTACTTATTTTATTTAAAAATTAGGATTTTATTAAAATTACTTTGTCACCATGTATACGTCAATTTTGTGAATGAGTTTTAAAACATTAGCAATAGTGATTGTGTGACCTCAAACTCAGTTTGAATAATTTTTTTCTTTATTAATTATCAATTTGATAAATGTTAATTTTGTTTAACAAAACGTTGGTAGCAAATAAGCTCACAGCTCGGTAAATATTAAGCCCTCAGCGTCTAAAAAAACATTAAATACCTCTTAACTTTTTTCTTCAAGAACGCAAAGCTGTTTATCCTATGAAAAATCTAAGCAGGGAATTTATGAAAAATCTAACCGATCGATCGCTTCATGAGATTCCTCTGAAAGCGCACTGTGCGGGCCATTTGCCGAGAAAAGTTGTAAGGCTAGTCTTTTTGTCGATGACAAGATCATGTCAAACAGTTGGACGCTTTGTCTAACTAAATGACTTTTCATTCCATTATATACGAGAAAGAATAATTAATTCATTATTCTTCGTTTAGGAATAGAAGCAGTATTGAGATACAAGCTTACCAAATATACCCACTTGGATAATGCCTGTTACGATAAAAAAGTCATTTTCTTTAAAAATATTTTATGTAACATCTTTTACAATTTCTGATGTATTCACTACTTAATTATTAAATTCAGGTTTCTTCCGATACGGACTATTGAAAAAATATCTTAAACTTGAAGAAAGAACGTTGATATTTGACTGTTCTTTCGAAAGGAGTGAATGGCGAGACGAGTGCTTTATTTACTATCATTTTATTGTTATAGAAAATTTAATGGAAGATATAAAAAGACGCAAAAAGGGATTTTCATTTTAAAAGTATAAAGAAAACGTTTTTATATAATATTGAATAGGTTTTAATTATTAACACCAATTATTTGTTAGAATGAAATACATATTATTTGCTAGAAATATAAAAAACAATACAACAACTTTTGCCATGTTCCGTATATAAATGACTTTAAGAATCTATTTTTGAATATATCTTTATAGCATTAAAAATAATTTATTGCTATCAATAATCAAAATCTACGTGCGTAAATTCAATCTCCTTAATAAATGTTGCGCATGACGCAAAAAAGATATCCAAAGACTTTCTATATCTTGAGGACATCACTTGTTCTTTTCGATATCGGTTTTATTTTAAAATTATTCTTATAATTTATCTTCATAATGGTTATAAGGTTAAAAGAACTCTATCTAATACTAACAAAAGAGAAGCGTAACAAGAGAAACTAGTTACAGCAACCGTGATCACGGGCAGACGAGACATTCACATCTCGTCATTCAGATTTTCACATCTCGTCTGCCCGTGACCACGGTTGTTGAAAAGTAGCCGAAACGTCGGGATTATGTTGTTTTTACAAAAATAAAGTTGCGTTGTATAATCCGAAAAATATTACTTCCATTTAAGTCAAAACGACATCTCGCGAGAATATAATAATTTACTCGAACAATTAGATGAGGATTAAATTAACAACAAAAGATTATTAAATATACATTTTTAAAGTTACTTATAAATTTCAAAGTATAAAATCGGCACCAGAACCTAATTTACTTAAGACTATATGTTATAGAAAATTAGACTATATGTTACTTGAGAACATCAATATAGGCTTTTTAAAAAAACAAATGATTAATCATTGATATATGTGCATGATTAATCTCAATCACATACCTATGAGAGTAAACAGTATGAATACAGAACTATTAAAAATTCTTTAAGTTTGAGATCCTAAAAAAAATATTTTTCATGGACATTACGAAAATTCCGGATTACATTTCTAAGTATTATAATTTACGTGTCCAGAGTCCTGTTATGATCTTCCTAACTAAACTACTACTGTAGCTAAATATTGTGAATAAAATGGGAGCGACTTACTAATTAATCTGGAGAAACCTCTCGGTTTCTTTAGAATTTCCAGTACGGGCTCTATCATTCCGTTTATTAAAATATGAGTTCGTACAGTTGGAGTTTCTTGGTAAGGAATAGTCTAAGATTTCAGTAGAATATAAATTTTATTAAAATTATACATTCGACGACATGAACATTTATCATAATAATATTACGGTATTATGAATATGCGATCTCAAATTTATAATATTTACTTTAGAATCATTTGTAATATACAAATTAAAGGAAGAAAATGTAATGCGAAATGGAAAAAACTTGTTTAAAGTATGCTTTTTGGTTATGGTCGCTAGAATATAATTATTTTGTACCTGTTTCTCTTATTCTGAAATTTTAATTAACAATTGTTTGTACTGAAACGTACAGACATACGTAGGTAAAGAACACGGAAGTTTTTACCGTGTAAACATTTTTAAAAATGCTGTTATGATGAAATGTTATATCCTAAAGTTTTACCTTTTATAAAAAAATTAAAACAATTAGACATGTTTTACACATAGTGAAGTACATGTTGCTAAAATTATATTTATAGATTAATATGAAAACAGTTCCTCTATCATATTTTCCATTGTAACCTTATTTGTTGATGAATGTCAGTGTGTATATATATATATACGCGTAACCATACCTTAAATTTCGAAATCTCTCTGTACTGTACTGTAATGATTTCAGGTAAAAATACCTTACATTCACAAGTACTCCTACCATAATTGTATGATGTTAAGGAAAATACAGATCTTAATAAACGTCTGTAATTGTGTACCATTCTACTTCCCGCACGACGGTAATGTATTTATTAATAGACCTCTATGAATACTAACACAAAGTTGTTTATACTAATGTTCCCTTTTATTATGATAAATTCTAAATAATCATATCTTGAAAGTCTTTATTCTAATTCAAGTAACTGTTGCTATTATGTTTGTCATTCCAAATACTTATTTTGCAAAATCTATGTCGAGCGGACACAAGATGTATTATATTTAATTGTTACCACTGCCACTGAAGTGTCTTTAAGAGATTATCTTGTCTTTCAGGTGACAGCAGAATTTGTAATTTTCACGATGTAGAATGCTTGGAAAATGTGAAAAGTGTGTATTTTTAATAATACAAGCTTTCTATTTAATATATAATTCTATTTAATACTTAGCACAGATATGGAGGCATGGCTATAAATATATTTTTTTAACATAACGTAACATGGCTAACTATATTAACTTTTGGTTTCTAATTTTTAATGTCCACATTATAAATGATTGTTTTAATTGCATCTTTTCATTGATCTAGATATAGTTATAATTTATATGTAAATTCAGACTCACCGTAGAGTAAAGTTAAGTAAAGTTAACTTACTTACTGTAAGTACAGTTAAAAGAACAAAACTACTACAATGTATGGTACTTTTCTTACCAGATAAATAGAAAGCCTATTTCTCATGGTATACTATAGGTGACAGTTTTATTTTAGGTCCTTACAGGGTGAATAATGGGTCTGAAGAAGAAGATCCAAGAACCTTGAATCTGATCGAATGTTTACCAGAATGTGAACATTTCGATTATCCTCTGGAGGTGGCCCTCGGCAAGCTATTTGTGAACGTGCCTCTTGGAGTTACATCGTTTTAGTAAGACATCTGTGTTTAAATCAAATATATATTAATCTACCAAGTAAGTAAGTAAGTATACGATCGCGAATTTGTTTTATGGGACAGACTTTCTTTTAATCTTATTTCAAATATTGTGAAGTTCGTTAGCGAAAACCTAAGGTAGTTTTTGAAAATTAAAATCTGATCAGTGTGTTGAAAAAAAATGCTGAATACAATATTTATGAAATCTGAAATTAAAAACAAACACTACATTAATTCATGATTAAAACACACAAACACACACACACACACCCACACACGCGCACACACACACGAACACAACGGACTGTGTTGCTGATTACTACTGTTATTAATTACCAATTTAGTTATGTTTACATTACATTTATATTTTTACTGTAACTGTAATCCGGTATTGTTCTAGGTATTATTTTGGTCAAAACTTGAACTAATAAAAAAATCAATATTAATAATATTATAGCGGCTTTAAAAATATAGAAGCATTTTTATATGCACGCAAATTTCTATCTACACATTTGTTATCATTATCGTCGGTGTATTAATGCGATTATATTTGTTGAATCTATTTTCCATCTAAGTATTTGAATAAGAAATCTGCACTTCCGTTCGATTGGGGTTTTGTGTAATTAGGAAAAAAATAAGGCGTATTATTGAAGTTGTAGTGTTTACGAAACGTATTAAAAATGCAAATAAAAAATATATTACAATGATGGCGTGTTTGCCTTTCTAGCTATGGTATGGGTATCATTAGTGAATTTATTATTATGTAAATATTACAATAATTAACATAACTTGGATTTGGTTTATCACAACTAAATTATGTGCAACATACGATGCAAAGACGCAATGTTTTAGGGTGTCAGTGAACCAATGTCATTGAAATTTTTATTAAAGATAAAGCCGCGTTTTTTCTGTTCGATGAGTGTGAACACTGTATAAATCAAAACATTTGCGTGCAATTAATTAATTTAATTATGTCGACCTACATAAATGATAAATTAAAAAATAATAAATGTAAAATATTTCTCGATCCATGGATGACAATATATTTTTCGTTTATTTTCATGAGAGCTGTTGTCAAAATAAAAATTGTCTTTTATCTAAACTGTTTATTGTGTAATAAAAATGTTTTAATTACATATTTCAATGAACATTTTTTAGGTTTAAAAAATATGCATTTTTATTTTGTTTTACAGCGAAGGTATCAATTTGGAAAATCGTTCAGTTCTCAACGTGTTCTTCAATGATTTGGTCTCTACTAAATACAGACGAGAAGTTTACTTGAACTGGCAGAATATTTTAGGTAAGGATAGCTGAGAAAATGTTTTACGAAAATGACATGTTGTCGGAATAATAAAAAACATTTTTTTGGAATGACACTGTTGATGTATGTATATTATTATGATTAATATTTCGTAACTAAGTAATTTAAAGAAATTTCTACAATTATTTTATGTTTTTTATTTATTACAGCCGCGTTTGGCGGACTCTTGAGTTTGATGCTGGGTTTCACATTAATTGCGGGATTCGATTTCATATTGTTTTTTACATTACGAGTGGCTTACGACTTTTTAATTAAATGCTTTAAAAATGATCCCAAACCGACTAACAGTCATATTATAAACGTGGAAGAGTATAAAAAAGAAAGATGGATAAGAAATACTAGAAGGAAGAAAATCTATTCGGAACATGGAAAAATGTTTGCTAGAGCAAAAGAAAGGAATAGATATTGAAATATAATAACAAGAAAAAATCTTTTCAGACGATGTTTTAGCAAATAAAAATGTATTGCTTTCAAGAAGCTGGGGTCTTTATCGTAACAGTTTCTGTATTGATAATTATTTTTACAATAATAATATTAATCTTGGATTGATATGTTGCTTTCAATTAATAATTATATGTACTAAAATACAGATTGGTTATTAGATAAGATAATTATTGATAGTTTTAAAATATTATTTTTCTGTACATAATATTTAACAATTTGAATAAAGATGTCTTATTTTATAAAAAAAATTGCATTATTCTTTTCATATACTTTTAAATATAAATATCGCCAATACAATTGTCCATAACAAAGGTGTCATCTTATTAATTCTAGAACTTGGCAAATAAACTATAATGAACAGCAGTGCTTTGAGATCTGGGTTCTTCGTTTTCAAAGGCTAAACATTTTATTTGTACTTATTTTATTTTATACTGTACATATTATTGTTAACCTTGGGAATAGGTATCATTTTGATAATAGAGATGATTTACATGTTATTTGTACTGATATCTTAAAAGGATCTTATTAAAAACATATTCATAAGTCTCTGATAACTGAACTACTAATAAATATAAAATAACATTTTTGAGACATGTCTATTTATCTGCTGGAAAACCTTTGAAGGCTACCTCAGTGAAGTATTGGTTCGATTATATCTTAGGGCTTATTTGCAGTTCAATATAAATTTTTAAGCTTCTTAAATGCTAAACTATATACTTTTTTAATCGTGGTATACGGAAGGAGAAATTTATAAAAGTAACTTGAGAGTAATAGTGTTTGAATTTTGAAAAAAACAATGAGTGTTTCTTAACCAATTCAACAAGTTTCATTAACTTTGTTTTTCAGTAACAAAAAAAAAATATGTGTATATTTATCAAAAAATCAGTAGATAATGATGTTTTGACCTTTAATAAAAAGAAGTTAAAAGCGTGAAACTATCGCTTTTTTTCTGGGTTAAGCGTTAGGAGGAACAAAACTAAATTCATAAGATAATTATCCCAGGAACAAAAATTTCTAAAAAATATACTTTAGTAAAAACAATTTTTGCTAGATAATGAGGAAAAATAATGTAATTACCATCATAAAATACTATTTAAAGAGATTTTATATAAATATCTTTGAATATTATAGAAAATATGTACACAAAGTGGACATGAACTTGCCGGATGCCTTTCATTCGCAATTTTAATTATGTGCGCAATTTAAAAATGTAAAATACATTTAAAAGCATCGGGAAAATTTTTGTTGAACATTTAATCAAACTTCATATTAGATATTTCAAAAGATCACAGGTTATTAATGACTATATTATATTGATTGCAGTAGTCCGCACTAAAAATCAGTTATTAGGAAAAATAACTATTGGTATTTTTCGTTATTAAAGTTATTGTTAGATATTATTATGATATATTGGATACTATTACTGCACAAAAATAATGAAAAGATTATAAGCACAGTAATACACGGAAAACAGATCGATCAGAACTATTAACGTCTACTTACTATATAGAAATATCACATGATGATCGTTTCAGAAATAAATTTTTAAAGTTCATTAATATGAAAAGTTGGGAGTCTATTGCACAGAAACCTTTTCGTCTTACTTTTATATCTGAATTCTGATTCCAGCTGCAGTTACTAATTTGCATAAGAAATTCAACGATATACCTATAAAAGGCATATACATACTTCATGTTCTATCTTATACTTGCAAACATATTTTTTATTTTAATTGTATTTATCTCAAATTATAACTTGAAAGAAAAAGGAAAAAATTAATCAGTTTTTTCTTATAAAACTTTGAAGTAAAACATGTTATATTTTTGTCATTTTATTACCTAAAAATATTAGGAGATCAATTTATATGGATATCATTAATAGTATATTGGTCATGTTTTATATATATAAGTGACATTATTTAGATTGTGTGTTATCTCTGATATAAACTACAACTCAACCATTAATTTACGTTCGCCAATCAATACTTTGCAACCGAATACATTCTGATTTTGGTTATAAGACACAAACTTGACTTTGAGACTTTAAAATATAACAATTTTGTACAAATAATTTGTTTATTTTTCATGTATAATTCGATACTTTTTAATATTTTTTTAAATATCATTGATCTTATAACTACTTCATGAGATTGTGACTGTCCTATGATTCTTATCTAGTCCCACTGTCCCTAAGGTTTTTTTCGTACAATGCGCTTTGAAAAAAGAAACGGAGATTAAATATATTATTTTATTTTTTGATGAATTGATTTAAATATATCAAAATATTGGTATAGCTATACCAGAAAGAACTCCTTAAGAGCAACTAAACGTTTATGAACAGGAATCCTAGGATACGATAAAATAGTATTTTAATTATTGAAGACATTTGAAAATCCATTGTTAATGCGTACGCTCATTCGTACTGATAGGTAAATATGATATTATAATACTAGTAATCTGTGACAGCGTCTTATCAATTAAGATTATCTGTTTAAAAACAATGCTATGTTTATTTCAGTGTTCATAATGAAAACCTTCCAGTTGTGGCACAGTGTACGGACGATAATAATATTATAAATAAAAACGAAGAAGGCGAATCAATTAGTAAGTATGAGTGCGCGGTTCATATATGTTACTAAGTAACCTTTGGTTTTAACGTTTTAAAATTTCATTCCATTTCAAACTTATGAAGGCGATATACTCTTCTTCGTTATGATTGATTTTTGTGTTCAATAATATTTAAATTAAAATGCTGTGACGAATTATATTTTTAAATAGCCAGAGCGAATTATTGTATTTTTTTTTATTGTAATGGTATAAGAGTAACGGGTAAGTACTTTAAGGATACACAGTTTTTTTATGAAAGCGTGTATTTATATTTGCATATTTATTTATTTCTATTCTTAGTATTTATCTTTATAATTTATACCTTGTATAATTTTTATTTATGAAAGTTGTGTCTACTCTAAATATAATATACAACTTATTGAATGTATTAAACTATACATTTATGAAATTGAGCAAGCAGTTTTATTGAAAAGAAAATAGAAGAAATAATTAAAAAAAACTTAATTTTTATTTAAGTAATGTATGTTATGAAGGGTTTTTAGGTGTTAACTAACGTCTCACTCTAACGTGATAAGTTTCCAATAATACATGTATATGAGTGTCTATTTGAATAAATATTAGATTTTCCTTAAACACAGATAAATACATAAAACCCATCCTTTACGATTATAATAATTTTAAAATAATTGATATAACGTACATATATTGATATAAAATTAATTTATTTTAATTCATTATTAAAGGCGAGTAAACAAAATTAAAATATAATTCTGATCTCCATTAGTATTGTAAAAATTCTATAATGGATCGTGCAAATAATTTTAGGAAAACATTTTGTCACATTTATATAATTTTTGTTTCAGAGTATAACATAATCAAGATGAACCTGACTCCATGTCTGTCAAGTCCGGTAGCGGTAGTTATTTCAATTATTTTCATTTTGTCGTCATCGGCTGTGGCGCTTGAAGATTTCAGTAAGTATATAATACATGACTTAAACCGTAAAACATAGCTAGTAATCATGAAATATACACATTTTTATTCCAAATATGTTACGCGATGAATTATATAACCATAGCAAGCAATGCAACAACCATGTTATCACAGATAACAATGATAAATGACCATTGATTCTGGAACTTATCCTACATTAGATTCTGTAATCATGGATTACTGTAAAAGTTAATATTAAAATGTTTTAATAAACAATATTTTCCTCTTCTAATACAGTCGTTACGAGTGGTCCGTATCGAGCAGACTTCCATAGTTGTTACTTTGTGTTATATATTCTAATATGTTGTGTTCTCATTGTTGATTCAGATGTGACCGAAGATAATTATATGACGGTGGACAATGGAAACGGTGAGACAGTGTACATAACTAGGGATCTTATGAGAAGGTTGAAAGAGGAATCGGAGATATGGCATTGGAGACCCTGGCTGCGGACGAAGACCGAGATGGTTGGGAATGTCATTCAGGAGGTTGAACGTGTCAATGGAAACTCGATGAGAAGTTTTCCCGTTGGTGTTTTTGATGGTACGTTTACTTAATTTTGAAAAATAAATAAAGGATTTTTTATATACATAATCGAATATTTTTTTTCATTTTCAATTCGTTCACTGTTTTCAAGTTAAGCTACACATATGTACTCGTATATGGTTTTGCGAGGAAAGCTTATTACATAGTTGAAATTACATATTAGTAAGAGAAAATTTACTTTGTGTTTTATTTTGAAATAGTTTTAATATATACCTATATATATTACATATGTATATAAAAGGTATATAATAATATAATGATAAATAATTTACAGTAACAAGTTTTTATTTGACCAGTTTTGTAAAGTTATTACTAGAAAAGGTTACAATTTATGGTGATCTAACTTCATTGTAAATTTTATGAAAATTTATTGGAGATATTTTATAATCCTAGATTTGAAAATCTAGGATTATTTCAAGCGCTACATTAACTTATAAAAATATGTATTTACATTTAAAGACTAGTTATAATATTGTTAATGACATTTCAGATGATCAATTGCGGCAAGGTGCATTCATATGCTACGTGATATTTGGAATTTACTCATTTACTTTATTAACCATAGTGTGTAACGATTATTTCATCCCATGCGTGGAACTGATTTGCGAAAACTTAAAAATACCACAGGTCGGTTTTACCACACTATCTCTCTCATTCCATCTATATTATTTTGTCATTTATCAATATGCTCATTAGTTTTTCCTCGGGTTTTCCCGTGGAGGTAATGTTTAATGATCATTATGTATAATTACGTATTCGTATTAGTACAGACTTCAACAATAACTACAAAATTAACACACAAATTGTTCATTATATTTATTTATTATTGTTTGATTTTTGTGTGCAAGCGCAAGGTAAGTGCAAGGCAACCTAATCGAAAGTCACTTATTCTTATCAAAAACATATATTTTTATTATTTAATACAATTTGTGATACGTTTTTTTTTTTTGTAATAATAGTAACTTTTTTTTGTATAGAACGTGGCTGCAGCTACGTTCATGTCTGTAGCAACCTCATGTCCGGAGTTCTTTGTGAATGTCATTTCAACATTTTTAACGAAATCCGATATGGGCATCGGAACTATTGTGGGTTCAGCTATATTTAACCTCCTTGGTGTGGGAGCTATTGGCAGTCTAGCAGCTGTTGCGGTAAGTACGTAATGATGTTTGTATGTGTGTGCGTGCGCGCATGTGTGTGTGTGCTCAAAACATAATTTGAAGTTTCTATGATTGTTATCGTTAAAGAGGAGTCTATGGTACTTACTAGCTATCAATGAAATCATTGATTATAGTGTAGGGTATGTCAATTTGTTTGAAGAAAGATATAAATTATTTTAATTTTTTAATTTATATATATTAAACAAAACTATAATAGTTTAAAATAATATAATTTAATTTTAATATAATAATAATTATTATTATTAAACTTTTAATATAATATATTTTAATTAATAATTTTGTCGAAATGTCGAAAGTATAACAAAAAATTCAAACGAAGATGTTTTAAAATTCTTATTTATTAGACATTATAATAAATTGTAAGTAAATAAGTCAATCACTTATAACCATAACCGATGTATGTCAACAAACATAACTGTTGTGTAAGAAGCAAACACATCACATCAGATCACATTAGATGTGTTATAGTATTTTTTTCTTTTAGAACGATCAATTACTGTTTAACATACATATGTGCAAAAAAAATAATCATTAATTATGAAAAACGTTTATGAACGCACTACTCCAAATCAACATTCTTACCGTGTTATCGAATGTGTCTTTTATCATAAACTATTTCTCTTAAAGATAGATAATTATAAATTTTATATTAATAACTATTTCACAACACAGATAGGAAATGTAGAAATATATAATTTAGTTTTACTTTTAATTAAAACTAACTGTCTGTTAATGTCCGTAAAACTAAATTATAAAAGCAAAAAAATGGCACTCATTTTGTAAAATCAGGCCATTCCTTAGAATCATGAGGAGATGATAAAAATCTTATCTTCAAGTATCCTTTCAAGTTCAGATACTCATATTAGTCTCCGAAATTATATAATAAGTGGTATACGAATAATATATACGATACTAAATATACGTGTGCAAAACTATTATATTTTTACTCACCCACAAATAGAGCAAAAAAATTTTTTTCACATGAATTCCTGTTTTTAGCCCATTGCAATCGAACGCTATCCTGTTACGAGAGATGTCATAATTTATATGATTAACGTCGCAGTATTAGTCGCCATTGTCTGGGATGGTCAGATTGTATGGTACGAAGCTATGGTGTTGGGAATCCTCTATGTATTCTATTTCATCTTCATGTTCAACAGTATAAGGGTTAAGTCAGCACTTGACAAGCTCTTTGCCTGCTGCTGCAAACGGAATTCCAGATGTACGTTAACATACATATATTGAATCAAAACTGTTATAAAATATGCATTATTTTCAAAAATATAACTTTTTAACTGCACAGATACAATTTCCGAGAAAGTTGCTGAAGATGGCGTTACCAACAAAGCATATGTCAACTCGCAAATGCAAATAAATAATGTCAATATTGTCAATGACGAAAAGGCTGCTGTTGAAAAAGGTATTGTTTGAAATCACTCACGTATTTTAATATTCAATTTATAACGAAAACCCAAGCTTAAGGTAATAAATGCACATTATATTATTATTTTCAGAGATAGAAAATGACAAACCGAAGAAAAGTATTTTTCGTTTTCCTAAAGAAAAAGGTATTGTCTACAAAATATGGTGGGTGTACACTTGGCCTATCAGGTTAATCCTGGGCTTGACGATACCATCCCCGGTGACATGCAAGCGTTACTATCTTCTCACGTTCATTATGTGCATAGTTTGGATTGGAGTAAACTCTTATTTTGTGTCATGGAGTATGACTGTTTTGGGTTAGTTCAATTTTATTTATTTCATTATTTAAAAAATAACCAGTTCCCTATGAAATACGTTATTTCAAAATAATAAAATATACTATACTTATATAAAGCGAAGGTTTATTTGTTTGTTGCATTAAGTGCGCGCAAATAACAGATTATCCGCTTCATGAGTACTTGTGTCTGAAGATTGACATTGACCCGGTATTTCTAGACTATATAATATTTAAAAAAAAACCTATGATAAAATTGTTTATAAAATTTTGTTTAAAGAAAAAAAAGCTTTAAAGAAATTAACTTGCCCGATTAAATGTTCCTTTGAGAAGTTTGTCATGGTACAGATTACAAATACTCGTACCAGACCGTTATATAAAATAAATTGTAGTCAGTGCTACTATTCAACCAATATGAATGATATTTTTTGAAAAGTATATTTAGTACCTTTTCCACGACACACAGACACACATAACTTTCTTATTAATTTTAACATACGAATTGTATGAGAAAATCTTATAGATACCACATTAAACCAAATCTCAATACTTAGCCTAAATACCTAACATTTAGGTACATTTTTGGCTTGATAAAAAAATAAACTACAATAAAGTTAAATTTATATTTAAGATAAAAAATCAGGCTGTAAAAAGAGCTGTTTGTCAACATTTTTATATGTTAAAAGGCACATTAGTGGATATTGACTTTAAAGTACTGTTATAGACTGCCTTAAATTGACGAAATAATTAAAAGGAATCCCAACTTTCGTTTTTTAGGTGACACATTTTTAATTCCTGAGTCGGTGATGGGGATGACTTTCCTGGCTTTCGGCGGCTGTTTGCCTGAAGCATGTTCTATATTTATAATGTCGAGAAGAGGTGAGTAAACATTAGAAATATAATTATTTTTTTAAACATTTCTGCACTGCACCTTTTATGTGTATTGGTCAACTTTATTAGCTAAAAAAGTTGTGAAAAAAAAAAACAAATTTTGGATAAACATAATATATTAATCATCTAAACATAAATTTACTTTAAAAAAATCTGTTTAAGAAGTTTTTAGGCCTCCATTTTGCGATATAATCGCATTATTCTTAAAAACGTGACTGAAATATATGATAATGGTTTATAAATTTTTACGAATTAAAGAATCTGTCTTTATTATATAATCTACTTAGATAAATAAAATGATTGTTTTAGTTTATCAGATTAGGATTATAGTACGGTTATGCTTGCGCCCTTGTTACACCTAAATTTGTTAAAAGTTTTGCAATGTTCTTGTCGAAAAAATTTGGTATTTTATTACCGTGAGGTTATGATAACGTGCAAAATATATGACTATTATTTTGACCAAGAGTTGTTATCGTTATCAAAATATTTAAATGACCACCAATACATTGATGAAAATTTCAATAAGTTTCAATTGTGCTTGCGATTTAATACTTTTATGTTTAACGTTTAAAGTAGCTGATTTCTGTTTGAGAAGTGGTACTCTTATTATTAAAACAGCATCTTATTTGCATTACCAATTAAAAATATTTTATATTTAAGTAAATACATAAAAAAAGGAAAATAAAAAAGAACTAGAAAAGAAAACCATTTGATATTGACATAATGTTAATCTATCTGATATTGTAAAATCTTATCTAGCCAAAAACAAAAATCATCTTTGACATTAACAACTATGATAATGCGAATGATTTTTTTTGATTTACTGAAATATTATAATCATTTTGTTATTTTTTTATTTTTTTAACTACATACATTTTATTTTTCTAACCTGTCAGTAGTTTTCGATTTCATTTGAAGTAGATCAATGAAGTCGTTATGAAATACTCAGGTTAAACGGATTATTAGTGTTTTTAAATTTATATTTAAATTATTTTATCTCATAATTAATTATTTTATTATCTTTATATAATTAGTATCGATATAATATTATGCATAATTAATCATTGTTATATCGCCCCTGACAATCTAGTAAGATTATAATCACAGTAGTGATATCGTTAATTAAAGATATTAGGACATGATTTTCTTAAAAGTATTTTCAATATTTTTGATTTACCTATCAGTAAAATGCTGACGATATATAAAGATATGTTAGTAATTTAAAAGTTCTTCTAAATTCATATTTATTTATTATGGTTATTGTATGGGTTATATTTACATGGCTGTTTTACGTTTATTTCAGGTGAAGGAGGGATCGGAGTTTCCAATGCTTTAGGAGCGAATTCTTTATCCATTTTATTTGCTCTCGGTCTTCCTTGGATCATTAGAACCTTTACTCTTCTTGCTCAAGGAGCGGACACGGCAGTTTACATCAACTCATCGGGGATAGATTTCGTGGTTGGTTCCTTATTAGCCGCCGCTGTATTGCTTTGGATCACTTTATTTATTGGAAAGTTCAAACTACGAAGATGTGTTGGAATCGTGTTACTCGGCCTATATGCAATTTTCATAACATTCGCTATTTTAGTTGAAATGGGCATAATTGCTGGCTTTTCAGATTTCTCCTCGTATGACTAGTTTGAATAATTAGTAATGAAATTCTAACTGGTTGAAATTATTAATTGATGACGCGCTGTGGATCTGTCTGTTAAGTTAGGCAACAGACATACGCCACAGCTATTCAAAATGTTCTGTATAAATGTAACTGATATGTGATATGCAATAATAAAATGTAATAATTTAAAGGTTCGTTTAAAATTTTGCAAATAAGATCTGAATTTGATGATGTGCTAGAAATTTTATTTCATTATTAAAATGAGTCTTTTTTTGGCCCAGTTTGACAAAGATGTTTGATGAGAGCACACTGCGAAGCTTGGTTATTAGTAAAAAATAGTCATTAGTAAAAAATTATGTAAATAGCTTAGAATTAATAGATTAGATATAATATTAACGAGAGCTTTGTTCTTTTTAATCTTCATCATATTTATATGTTTAAACATTCTATACATACAAATACATATGTATATGTAGAATTTAATTCCAATCCGATTAGAAATATACTGTGCTTAAGAACAAGTGTCAGCACACGTAAAGGTAAACAATATTTTTGCATTTAAATAGCGTTACGGTAGACTGAACATTGTTCTAGAAAGACAAACACTTGAGTCTGTCTTTTGGAAGACATTCTAAGACGAGATTTAGAAATATGTAAATAGAGGTAATAAATGAAATAATTGAATATTTATTGATTAATCAATAATTTAATAGTACGTCCTGACATGAATGTCTAAGTGGTTTTAATATTGCATTCATCATGAAATAAATTGAATTAATTATTACACGTATATATTGATTCGCTAAATGATATATGTTAGAAATTATCATTTAAAATATGTATGAATTACGTAAGTTAAGTATATGATATGATTGGTTGGATATATAATTATATGACTTTTGCGATATTATTCTAGTGCTAATTAAAATATAAATTTTATAATGATGTTTCTGTAAATATATCATAGTTTTAGAAATGGTTTTTGTATCAACTAATTGGGAATAGTATAATGTGGATTAGATTTGTGTAAATTTTATGTAGTTTCCTTAATTTATAATATTGTAATTTTTTTTTAATTGTTAACTAATATGGCGTAAATATAAACGTGAGACGGAGTATGTTTGACCATTTATGTTGTTATTATTTATATTAAAACCTATTTAACCATGTTTTAAATCGCAGACAAAAATTCTTTTCTATGAACATCAGCTACATTATTAAAGAACTCCATAGTTAAAATTGTATAAAAAGATTAAACATGGCTTTTTAGTGATTTCTTTAAACAGATTCTATTTTCTTTCGGCGTTACGTCGTATCAGATTTAAAAATAAAACAATATATATATTAGGTCGTTTTTTTTTGATGGTTTAAAATATAATATTTAGTTTCATTTACTTGGTAGACAATTCAGAAATTTAAAGTATTTCTAATCATCATAAACAATGGACTGTTATTATTAAAAAAAAGTTACATAATGTCAAATATTAGTACGACCTATTCAGTACGTCGAAATGTCATTAGTGTTCCACGTATGTGTGAAATGTTTTGTATATTACATTATGAGTCAGCAGCTGAAGATTGATTATTATTTTCTTAAAATTTGAAGAGCATTTATTATCGAAGATTCTACTTTTAATATAAAGCGTGGAGCACGTTCAATCTCTTGCATTTGTAAGTTTCCCTCTAGACATTCAAGCCGTGTGCTAATACAAACTCGTGTAGTACAAAGTAAACGTACTGTAATACATGTATTAATATTACGAGCACTTCGACGGACTTCACTATGTTGATTAGTTTTGCAAGCAAGTTCAGTTATGTTAAAAGTAATATTATTTAAAAATAAGCAATTATGTAAAAGAATCTATTTAACGAAAACTATTCTTATTATTTTAAGATTTTATATTAACTTTGTGCTTTATTTGTTCGTGAAGGTAATATTTCATCTGGGCATTCTCCATAATTCACGTCGCAGACAATTTTGAATCTACCTTTTGTTAAATAGTCGCAGCTTTAGAGACAAAAGACTTTATGAGGCAGAATCTTAATTATTGATATTTGAACTTTTGTAAAAGATGCTTAACATTTCCATTTGCTAACTTCTTAATAAAAGACTATAAGTTCTTGTTTCACTCTGTATGTATTTAACTTTTCTGGCGGGGGAGCGTGACGGAGTTTTAAGAGTCCATTATTTGTGTTTGACTTACACAAATCATACTCATTAGTGTCGTTTCTCTTAGAAATGTTACACTCCTGCTCACAAATACTATCACATACACCTTTATTTGTATATCATTCGAATTTCTCTTATCTTAAAAAGAACGGTGTTAGACAATGCTGGAATATTTCTGAAAGGTCGCTAATAGCTTGTACTTAAATGTTTTTATCGGATGCGATGTTGTAATAGACTTTTTGGACTACACATTTAAGCAAAACTACGTTATCCCTATAATAATATATATAAAATTCGTGTTGTGAATGAAAGACGTGGTTAAAGTCTTTAGAAAATTGCGTTTGAAATCGTGGAGTTTATCAGAAATTATGAACCACAGACCTAAATTACTGCCAAATCTAATAACAATTAAACCACCCTTAAACCGCCCTAAATCGTCAAGTGATCAGAGATGTAATAACACAATTCTTACAGGGAAGTAAAAACATTTTCTGTAGATAGTTTTTAAGTTATGAAATCCTCCAAACTTACTGTATATTTAAAAAGGCGATACAATCCTAGTTTTTATCCAGTTCAATCACTAGATAGTTTGTTTTTTTTATCTCTTAGATTATATTGTTAGTTACCATACTATGGTAATGCTACTCTCGGTTTCCTAACAATGTTTTACCTACAAGTGGTGAAAAAAATTTAATTCCCTTGATAAATATGGTTAAAAAACGAATTGTTGAAATATATGAAAATATAAACATAAGCTCAAAACAATATCTAAAATTGTTATGAAATTTGCAACATTTATTACTTTATATCGAAGTATATTGAATGCTTTTTTATCAAATTAGTATATTCAGTTATTGGAAATATATTTTACGTAAAAATAATAGTAATAAAAATATCAAAAACTTTCATTTAGAATGAAAAATAAAACAATTTAAATTTAATTGAAGTGATTTATTTATTTACCTTCAATAGGGATTACAATTATCTTCACATAATAAATACTACATATTATGGTTAATTAGATAAACAGTTAGTAAAATTCCAAATATGGCCATCAACCCTGCCCCTTAGGTATAAATAAGCTCGAGCCCTAATTAAGATAAAGTAATAAAAATTAACACTTTTTTGTTGTTGGAAAATAATGTAAAATAAAATTTTAAACGAAATTTATATTTAAAAAAGCAAGTATACGAATGATACTCAAAGTCACAGGATTAAAAAAAAATACTTAAAACCTAAATTGGGCCATTTCTGAATTTATCCATTGAGTATACATTTCATTATTAATAACTAGTTTAAATATGAGTTAACTTACAAATCGCTATTGCTCTACTTATAAAAAAAGGGTAGTCTTATACAGTTTGCCACCCTTTTAAGTTAATGAGTACGTTACAATACACACGTATGGAAACTGGTATACGAAGGTTATATTAAAGTCACAGTTTTTATTCATTTATACTAGAAATCTTATTCTATAAATCAGCTTCCTGTTATCAAGCAGGGGTTGCGAGAACCCCGAGGGTTGTCTCATACAATATTTTCTCTTGTATTCATAATACTTTCCCCCCCGGTTACACCTGTAAAAATTTTAGTGTGGATTAAATATGAAATTAATTTTCAACATTCACTTTATGTCTATAAAATAATGACTACTTGAATGTTGTATCGAAAACAAAGAATAGTTATACAGATGTATATACTTAATTAATTATTAATTTTGAAATTAAATACATACTATTAAATATACAAAATTCTGTTAAATAGTTTTTCAATTAGTAAACGCAAATAACAGTTTTTAATTATTATTTAAATGAGATGGTTGTAAGTAAATATTATTATATCTGCAACGTCAAAGGCTCTATATGTTACATAAATTAAGCTCTTCTGTGTTTAGGAAATTGCATCGCCAAAGAGTTTAATTGTTTCGATATACATACATATATAAACATTCTTTCTGTAGTTTATTTTATATTCAATGTGATTGTTGTATTCCATATATTTTGATTATTTTTCACCTGATACTAATCCAAGATTTGAATAATAACCAAAATGAATAGACGATGTTATTCAGTCCAAGATGACATTCATTACGCTTGTTAATTTTTTAAAAAATCATTTTTTATTTATTTTTTAAAGAATTTAAACGTTTAGAATGACAATTGAAACTTTTGCTTTAATCATAGTCCATTTTAGAAATAATTTCCTTTTATACTTTTATAAATCCTTTCCTTTTTCCAAATTCACTTCTCAATAGAGGATATTCTTTTATCGAACCAGGTTATATTTATCGTTGGACTTCTCTATTAGCGGTGCCAAATACGAAAGTAACCTACCTATTTTACTTGTAGGCCTAGGTATATATTTGATATAAACTTGTACAACACTTATTTGGCATTTCAAACTAAAGCTACACATATAAATACATAGGGTAAATTATACTTTAATATCATAGTCATTTGTCTACAAAAAAAACCGTAATAAAAGTAAAGAGTAAATATTTTATTTAATCTAATAGTTACATAAAACGATTAATATTTCGTTTTTACACGCTTAATTTTTTATGATAAAATAATCCTTATTTGTTTTTCACTTTATTGTTAAAAATTCAAACCGACTTTAATCGAAGATTTTGTAATCGAACAAATAAAACATAAGGCAAATTGTTATTTATTATGAGAAGTGTTGAATTTTATTAAAGCTTTTAACTTAAACCGTTTTAAGTATTGCGTATATAACAGATGATACCGTGGGTAGAGTGAAGTAAAATGCTAGTGATTCCGATTGTGAAAATTGTACTTATAAATAAAATAGTTTTTATTTAAATATAAACTTCTCGAAATAAATTATACGAAGTTATTAAATAAAGTATTGTATTTTTAAAACTTTAAATCGGTAAGTAAGCCTTAACTATAAAAAATAACTTCTGATAACATAAAGCTGTATAAGCACACGCTTTCTTATTTAATTCTGATCACTCGATATATGAAGAATATATTCAATGAACAAAAATTAAAATAATCAATAATTTCTCTTGGTCCATTTCGATGACGTGTACAGTAAAATATAAACGGCACCTTTATCAATCTATACCTGGGCTGTGCCATCACGAGGCGCTAGTCCTGGATAAAGATAAAAATGTTTAGAGTCATCACCATAGTCTTTTTATATACAGGGTGACGCATTTCGTGTTATAAAAACTCGTCCCTACAATTTTGGCCTCTGGCAATTCATTTGTCCAATTCGTTCGTATGGGCCTATATTCTGTTAATACAAAAAATGGCCACTTCGTAAGTGTTACACCCTGTATATTTAAACAATGAAATGTAGTAAAGCAATTAGTATAATGAAATTTTAAATGGAAATGCGATAATTTTATTTATTTATTTATTTTCATTATTATTTTAACAAGAACATTACACATTTTATTATTGTTTTAAAATAATTTGCCTTAATTATATACATGAAATTTTGTGAAATATAAATAAACTGTTTTTTATTGAGTTACTCATGAGAACAACAATTAAAATATAAATAGAAAAGAAAGTTAATTTTCCTGAAAGGCTTTTTTCATATTGCTCTAATCTAATATAGCTTACCCGTCATCGGTATGACGTCATTATGTTGTACGTATCTCGAAATGTACGTCTTTGCGGCGGTGACTACGTCGTGGTTGGTGAAACAGAACAAAATAGCGACGCACACTCCCTGAAACAAAAAAGGTTCTGTAGCTTTATTATATACAGATAATTACACATAAAAGTATTATTATATCAAATACACGTGTGTCATATAATTCATTTTTAAATTTATCAACTGTTTTTAAAAATGACCTGTAAACTTGTCAGTAGGGCAGATACGACTTGATACAGTTTCTCGCCGGGCATGTCGGGTGACGGTCGAAATGGTATCAGAACGAAGTGCAGGCCAAATAGCGGAATCTATAAAAGAATAATGCACTTTCATCTGTTTAAATATAAATATTTTTTAGGGAGCTCAATAAGTGAGATTACTGATTAAAGATAGCCGAGAGAGGAAATTTGCTTTCAGACAATTTTCTTCTCAGATTTTAAATTCTTTGAATATTTCAATCTGAACATTTTATGTAACAATATATATAACTATATTAGAAATATACTCTTTGATCTTGCTAAATAAAATTTTGTTCAGTCTGAAAAATTGCGAGATCTTTGGGGAAAAAGCTTAGTAGAAATATTTGCTTATCTACCAGTGACAACTGACATTCAGGAAGCAGAGTTCTAGATTTGTATCTAAATGTACGTTCATTCTTTTTTATATATTTTGTATATATTTGTATAAATATATTATTATAATTTTATTTAAATAATAGGAATAAGAGATATCTTTTAGATTACCGCGCTTATTAAGTATTATATATGCATACACAAATAAAAGTTAACAATAAAAGATCCCAACATTTTTATCCATTCATATACTACCAAAATCAGCGCTGCCCTTGCGGCTTTCTTTGTAGCCACAGACGAATATCTATGCGGGGCGGGATGCAACTTTGTAAGAAGAACGCGTACGACATTGATCAGGAACACTACAAAAAAAGTAATAATTTCAAAAGGTGGATAATATCTTTTTATTTGTTAGAAGTATTTATTTTTCAATTCAAAACAAATATAAAGAAATATATAATTTTCCTTCTTTAAAATAATAAGAAACGATTTGCATATTCACATTAGTGTGACAAATTGTATAAAATATGATTTTTAACACAGTTAACATTAATTATACTTGTTGTTATAAACAACAAGTAACATGTTATATGTATAAGTTGGCGGTGCTTCTACCCAGATTGCTATTATGAAGCAAAAGTTTCAAAATATTTCAACAAATGAACTTTTGAAAGCGACGTGCGAAAATAGAGATAAAGTACCAAACTTCTCTAACATCAATTTGGATTCTTATCCTGTTTCGTTAAGGTCATCGGATTACGTTGGACATATAATTTTGTTGTCTTCACTTCAAATAAGGTTAATTGTTTAGGTGCTTTGAGAGACTGTATATTTTGGTAATAAATAGAAATACGTTTAATCACTACTAGTTTTCGATTTTTTTATATTATAAATATTATCTTATATATTAACTTGAGAATATAAAGATATAATATACATTTTTATATTGCAGATTAAATATTATCGAATATAGCACGCCATATATAAATCTTGTCATTATATCTTTTAATGTTTGATAAAATATTTTTATATATTTATCTTCCATATAAATCAGTTAAGCTTGTAGATTCTTTAGATCACTTAAAGGTTACTCTAGGATAAGATAGGATTTTAAAATTCTTCAAGCGTGTATTTTATCTTGGGCGACAAGTATTTCTCAACGGAAACTAAGTTGGAGACGTTGTGCTGGCAGAGTATTTCCCTTCAAAATCACATGTTTATCAGTAAATACTCGTTGATATGTACGTATCACAATCTTAGAGTGTTACTTTTTTTATAATAAATATAAGATGTGATTTTTATCTAAATAAACAAAACCGTTCGGTAGTGCTTCACAGCGAATAATAACGTTACAACGTCTACAATAAAATAGCATTATTTTTTTTTATTTTTAATTAGTTTATTATGACTATGTTTAAATAATAGCATCACCTTATAAATTTCATATATAAGATAAACATATTAAAGAGTTAAACAAATGGATGTTTTTTCGAAATAGTAAAAAAAAAATATTTTAAGAAACCACAAGAAGACTTTTGAATAAAAATGATAAATTCATATATCTTGGAGTACTTTCCTAAATTTGTAGCTTTGCAACTTACCGAATGAAGCTATGAGGGAAATTACCACGGGAATAGTTATAATCCAGAACGCTTCACTTTGCTCCATCCAACAACTGCAAAAAAAAAGCACATTACGGCACCGTTTTGGTAAAAATGGATTAAAATAAACATATTTTTTAAATTGAGCTAAAACATTTTATTGTTCGCATCAGAATAAAGCAGTAATAAAATTCGCATTGATTTTCACACATTGTATAAAGAGCACCTGGTATTTTGTAGAAAATACATCAAGAAATTCTGTCCAAATCCTTAAAAAATATATCATTGTTACGAGTGTGTATTAGCAAGGAAATGAATATTATAATATATTGTTACCTGTTTATTTGTTCAAAACAAAAATAAAAAAATTAGACATGCAGTACATCCCAAAAGATTTTAAGAATACAAAAGGAGAATGAAATAATATTGTTCTGAGTAATGTTAACCCAAGATAAAAATACGGAGTTAGAAAATGTATGTAAATCAAATTGCTGACAAACAATATAAACGAAAAGTATTAAAAAAGATATGCTTTTGCATGGCGATAGGAATTAATGTATCGTCCGATGAAAGATTAATCTCACGTTGAACTTGCTAAAAGACAGTTATCATTTCATGTTTAATATTTACATATGAAACATAAAAATTCTCAAGTTATTATTTGTATCTTTTTGACGTTGCTTCAATTGAACTATTCGATTGTTATAAGGGAAACTGTTTTGTTCGAAGGAAAAATCGTTAAAAAAGATCTTATGTATTGAATATTAGGTTTAAAATCGAACTTTATCAGCGAAAATTACTTTTACAATTGAGCATTTCTTAATTATATGATATCTGAAATAAATTAACTCGAACGCAAAGACTTCGTAAGCTACAACATCTCGTAAGTTATAAATAAATAGATATAGGTCACAGATAGTCTTAAAACATATTATAAGTCTATATGTATGTTTTAAAAACAGTTATAGTAATAAAATAGCATAATGCGCACTCAGCGTAATACATACATAATAATATAAATTAGATAATTGATTTTTATTGAAACATGTTTGTTTGTCCATTAAAAATTCTAGGTCAAACATAATGCATCATCAATCTATACCTCTATTTTGGTAACGGGCCAAAACAGATTTAAATATTTTTTTAATATAATCTTTGAAGTCTTATGCTTTACTCACCGCTCAGTTGCTCCGGGTATATGGTATCGTACAACAGCATAAATGATAATGATGACCAGTGACAGGCCCCAACCAATCGCGAGGAAACAACGCATGGCCACCTTTTCCTTCACGAATACCTTCAGTAAAAAGTTACTATAAATTCTAAACTAAGGCAAACGTCATATGAATGTAGGTTTTAAAGAATAGCATACTTTTTTAATCTAGATTCAGTTGAGTTTTGCATTTTTAATCAGTAGTTCGAACGTTATAAGGTTAATTTATTTATAGGCCATGGAAAACGGCTGATGTGTTCAATAAGGTGCCAGCTTTTACAAAAAGGTTAAAAGAGTTCATCAAGCTTTATACAGTAAATGCATAAAATGTGATGTGTTAGAGCTTTATTGGATCGTTTTTCTATCTTTTTTTTATAGAGGGGTTTGTTGGTTGCAATAAGTCCCCACATGGTTGGAAATCGATACCTCATTTATTATCTCCGACAAATATTTACCCTTATAATATACATACGTATATCTACAAACACTTTATGTTTATTAAAATTTTTAAAAATATTTGTCTATTCGTCTCTTTACAGACGCATCCCATGAGTATAAGAAAGACGTCATGTTTTATTTGTCACATGTCATATTTTGTTACATTGTTTATTTTTTATTATATACGTGGAACTAACGAAAATTAATAATCAAATCCAGTTTTAGGATACGTGACTCCGGGAGCCACATTTAGGAGGGAGAATGAGTTTCATAACAAATACGCTGCTCTTAAATAACTTTAAACTATTTTAATGAAATATGAAAGGGGTCATTTTATAAGAATTTTAATAAATGTATTAAAATTGGTTTTTCTTATTTCTTACATCGTTCGAAGTTTTGATTTCAAGCGGACATTATTTTATTTTTAGATTAGTTCCGTCTTTGAAAAATAATTTCCTAAGCATACATTCTTTCCGTTTAGATTATCAAGTTTCTAAACTGATATGAAATAATAAGTTAAAAACAATATCTGATTATAAGTTCTAGACTACCCTTTTACATATTTTCAGCTAGTTTAGGATAAAATACAAAATCATTAACGTATTGGACATACACAAGGAATCTTTAAATGGTATTTTTTTGAGTATACCAATAATGCATAAAATGAATAAGAGTGAGAAAAAACGATATTCTTTGGCTAAAAGTTTTCAGTCTACAAAGGTACCTGCGACCCTTCATTATCATCAAAATTTTAATGTGTTGATGATGTTTATGTTAAATAGATTCGCAAATATGACACAACAGTGATCCGTGATTCCGATTTTGATAGGATAAGTAATACAACTACATCCACAAATCCACATATATTCAAGATTATTTATTAATGAAACCTATTTAAATTTTAGCGACTAAGCTATTCAAATTTTCAAACGAAGGGTGGCCCTTTTTAGCTCAGCGGGTTATGTTGATAACATAATATTTATTTAATCATACTAATCTAATCACCTGACCAAGATAGTGTAAAAAATCTTGGTCTTATGGATATTATAGTCTCAGATGCATATTTTCGTTTTGGAATAGAGATTAAGATTTTTTAAAATTTTCTTAGTTTCCATAGAAATTCATTACTCATCGAAAAAGAAATGCTTTTGAAGCTAATCTTAAAGTCATTAAGTGGAAAAGAAACCAAAAGTACCAGATTACTCCTTGTGAAACAGGAGGTCTTTGGTATCGCTTAATCGGTAGTTAATCGGTAGTTAAAGTTGTTTGATACTTCTTGTAAGTCACAAGACATGGTAAAATATCAAGTAGTGCTTTAAAGTAATATAAAAAATGACATCCAGTTGTAATTTTTGTAATTTCTTTTAAATATGTGTATTTAATTTATTATGATTCACATAATTGTGTCTATGTAAATAGTGGGCGGTATATCCATTGGTTTTAATTCTTCAATGTCAAGGATATGTAATCTTATTATTTCAATATTAGAAGTAATAGTTGATACAGCATCTCCCTTACCTTAAACACAATAAGGTACTTAAATAGAATACAATTAATATGTATAATTTGTGAAAACATTGTATATTTTTTTTATTGCATAGATTTTTGTGGATATTGGTTGGTTTTATTAACATTTTTGGTTTCTATCATGATATTTTGCTCACATTTAGTTATTTCTATATCCGACCATTTACTTTCATACAACTGACCTTTATATTGTTTCCGTATAATATCGTTTCATGGGATTCATATTTTTATGGTCAATTGCTTTTGTTACAATAAATTTTATATGTAGAGCACTAAAATTTGTCAATATATCATCCCACTATATTCTTAGGAGTAAACTAGTTTTATAACATCGTAATACTGTAAATATATGTGAATGTGGAGCCGGAGGTAGTTGAATAATTAAAGCCTTTTTGTAAGTGCAATTGAATTAAGCCGTTAACACTCTGAGCCATTTTCTTTTATTTAAAACGGACGTACTTTGGATAATTCTAAATGTTCATAGCTACACTTTGTACGTTTTGAATCGTTTATTTCATTATTATCAGGATTACTGCCATGGTCTTAGGGTTTTAGCGTAGAATACTTTATTTCTTTGACATCTTTTGTGTAAGTGCTCGAGTCGTCAACCAAACAAGTAATAGCAGAACTGTGTAACAGGAACACTGCATTAGAGTAAAGACATAATGATCAACATTAATACTAAGATCATCGCATATATACGAGACTTAGCTCCTCCAAATTATAGACTATTTGAGAAGGTAATAATTGGTAATTAACGTTACTATTACGTCCGTTTGGTCGCTATACACAGTTTCGCTGTGCCATTTCTGGACATTTCAGTTTCTCGATAATTGTTCTTTCAGACAACACTATATCCATGTTCGTATAATTCCGACAAAAAACTTTGTTTCGAAGCGTTTCTTAAACCCAGCATCCCTTTTTAATTAAAATTTTACAATTGCAAATCTTATTAGCACTATTTTCATTTACATATATCATCTATTCTGAACTCGATTGGATTTTAATGTTTCTTTCATATCGTTTTGGTAAAACCACCAAGAATTAATTTTGCCAGTGAAAATTTTAAAGCATTTTTTTACTACATATTGTTTTTCTGTGTAATATAACTTTTTTCATTCATTCATGAATTTCTTTTTACTTTAATGACTTAGAAAAATCTTTGTTCACCTTTGTAACTTTCATTGTATCATCTTTCGTTATAATCTCGTCTCTTCACGTAAATTATTACATGACGTTATAGATTTATCATTTTTCATATCTCCCGTAAACAAGTCGCTTTAAAAATAGCTCCCAAGTTAGTCTCATTTTTTATAATACCATTACATTGATGTTGGAACCAAGTTTAAACCGTAAATATGTTTGGCCTTATTTTCCAATTCCGTATAACAAAATATTATCTGATTTACATTTTCAAATATAACCTAATATTGCCATTAATCTAAAATTAGTGAAATCAAAGCTTAATTATGACAGTAACTAATGAAATTTTAATTATATTTAACCTTGTATGATTTGGAATTGATAGTAATTAATTATCATACCACTCGTCGGATTAATCATATTTTAATTCTGTTTCAATTAGTTTCAAATAAGAGCTTTTAACATAAATAAATATTTTACATATTAAAATAATTTGATTTCTTAAACATATTTAATAAGCTCTATTCGATAAAATTGTTTATGGTTAAAAAAAATTAAATAAGATATAAGCGGGTTCAATGGTTTATCCGAATACTATATAATACAGTTCTCATAAATAAAAATCGATTGCCATATTGTTTTATATTGACTGGAAGATTATTTAAGGCGTTTTTTTTTCTGTATATAAGAAATGAATATAACATGAGGAATAAAATACAAGATAAACTTTACGACTTAGTAGTTTTAAGGGTTGTTTTTATATCAAACGAACCATGATATGTATTATAAGTATTATATTAGTAAAAACTATTTATTTTTTCGACAACATTATTCCAAAGCCACAAGCAAAGTCTCATGGAATAATATTTTAAATGTGTATTTTAAAAATGGGTAAAGCAGTTAATTTAGATACGTTATATATAAAGAACTTGTTTAATTATAACTCTGAATAAAAATTATTGCATAGAAGTAAGTTTTATACTACAAAAAAATATATTGTTTTTAATAAAAAAAAGTATACGAATTTTCTAGAAACATATTAATATTCTTGTTTTTTTAACTTTTACGTCCAAACTTCTATAGACCGTATATGACCCTGATATTTGATTTCGAGTTAAATTTGTTTTACGTATGCTATTAGTTTATACAGTCAATGTGTAATATGATTTAGTAACTGTATTGACAGTTTGTGCATTGACTAGGATCTTAAATCGGAGTTTGTCAAAATATCTATATTACATATATTCAAGTTTTATTTTTGAACATCGCCTACTTTATATTTTTATCTAATATATTGTTTTGTGATTTTTTTTTTATTATAATTAGTTAAATATATATTTTTTAAACTTGAAAATAATTATGAGAACTAGCAAAAATTTTATAAGAATAATTTGTGATATATCGTTGAATGCTATAGCTCATAATGTTAAGATTTGTAAAATATATAAACATGATGGAATAAAATTTGTGAAGAAAATGTGTCAATAGTTATGTATGTTACATGTTGATTCATAATTATCTTTGTAAATACTCTTATTTATCTTTATTTCTTAGAATAACTCCAACTTGAAAATCCTTTAAAAAAAATTTAATGATCTGTTAATGAAAGGAAGACTCTGTATGATGGTTATATTGGTAAATAAAATTATATGAGCTTACCACAACCAGAGCGATATGTAGATGTAGACCTTCGCAGAACATCCAGGTGTAACCAGTTACCATAAAATATGTTGTGACGATATGGAGAAATTGGCACCAAATCTTACAAAGAAAAAATCGATTACTAATTGCATTAATAAGAAATATAATTTTTCACCATAACAGTCATACCTTATTCTCCTGAACGACTGTTGCATTATTGACAACAGCTCGATACCACACGATCCAAAGTATATTATTCAGAGCAAAGGCGGTAAATAAGTTCATATGGACGCGGATCCTCGTGCAATGAAGTGATCTGAAATGGTAACGTTTTTTCGCAAACAAACTTCAAAGTGTATAGCAGATATTTCTGTTTACATGAATCAGACGAGTTGATTCAATACTCATAACAGTATGATTGGTTTTCTGTACTTGCTTTCCATTACATTTTTCCTTTGTAGAAAACTAAATAGAGTTTCTATTACGGGTAAAGTTCATTCATTTTAAAACTGGTCATGAAACTTTCCAAAGCTTTGATGAAAATTTATATAATTATAAGTTAGTATAGTATTTCTTTAAAAATATTTTTCTCTTGGATTCTGTGGTTGTTTTAATTTAGAAACATTTATATTAGATTCTTTATGTATGTTTAATATCAGGATGATTTTTTATAGTAGAATTAATAATTCAAATGAATATATGTACACGAGCTTTGCTTTTACTCCTGGATTGTTGTTTTGTGAGCATTTTTAAAGATAAGACCGAAATTAGTTTGTGATAACAATTTTAAAGGTAAATATGTATGTCGCTTATTGCTACGTTTTATTCTAAATCATTTCCTGTTTTTTTGAAACATCCTTATAAAAATAAAATGTTGAACCTGAATGCCAGTAAAGTAGAAACAATTTCTGTATTTTGAAGAAACAGTTGGACAGAACAATAAAAATGTTGCACACCAAGACTTTAAGTTTGAAGAATTTTTTTTGTTTAAATAGTGTTTATACGTAAAAGATATTTTAACTAATCATAAGCTTCTATTATTGTGTTTTTGAAAACATTTTTCACATAGTTATAGAAATATAAATCAGTGTCAAATAACACTTAAGTATTTTCGAATTTTGTTACAAAACGTACAAGATAAAACTCGTCACTTTTACATATATGATAAGTTTCTATTTGGAACTATTCCGTTTCCATTCTTTAACAATATATTATATTTTGATTCGAATAAAAAACCAAATATTATATATATATGCGTATTCCCAAACGTATGGATATGAAAAACTCAAAATTACTTAATACTAAACCAAAGTTGCATTTCCAAGTCCAATTAAATGCTCAACAATCTTTTGTTTTATTTTTATTATAAAATTCGTTTATAGATAAGCTGTAGGTAACACCTTTAATTAAAAATAAAACATATACACTGATTTAATGACATTAATGCAAATCGCTTGGCGGCAAATTATATTAGATACAACAATGCTGTGCCAGTCGAATTATTTTTTAATAAAAGTAAAAAAAAGTATTGTAGGTTTAGTTAATGTTCTTCAACGATAAAAAACGTATTGCTACCATGATAGTTTAATCCTAAAAGAAATTAAACTCAATCTCTATTGATAAAATTGTAAATTTTATGTTAACTAAAAATTAAAGAAAGTTTTGTTTCCACTAAGAATCAAGCAAAATAGCCTGTAAGAGTTTTAGTTCGCTTTATTATGAATGTAAATATGAGATACTTACTTGAAGTAGAAAAATATAAACAGTGACAGTATGAGAGCAGCGACAGATATAGAGTAGCCGCCCACGTAAATTTCATTAACCGTGCTTCGGAACTGAAACAAAGGCATTGTCAGTCGGAATCACCGTTATTCGATTTCAATAAAAATTAAATAATTTCAAATCCCACAGCTTTAACATTAATAATATAATCTAGGACTGGGATTTTAAATTATTGAATTGTATTATATGAAACTCTGGGAGTAGTAAATTCAAGTATTGCAAATGCGTAATCATTCGAAGCTGTTATAACTTACGTACTGAAAAATATTCGTTTTAAAGTAAATTCATCAGTAGTAGGTTAGTCTTAACTTATGAAATTCAAGAATTTGGTGAAAATCGAAGTTAGAGACATTATGTAGAAAAGAATCATATTCCAATTATAAAAAGTATAAAAACTCTTATAAATATAATTTACAACTCTTAATATGTATTTTTGTTGCACACTGAACTTCATGTAATATTCTAATGGTGATGCCATGCCAGCCATGGTTATGCCACTACTGTGAACCGTTCCATCATTTATGTCACTTCATTTACTTTTATCCCATAACGCAGAGATCGTAGTTAGTAGTAGTTTTTCAAAATATTATTTTTAATATCATCAAAATATACACGATCCATTAGAAAAGATTTGTATAGATTACGTTTTACAGTTACTTGTTGATTTTTTATATTAAAGTTAATAAGCTCACGGAGAAGGACTTTAATTAAAATAATCTCAAACTTATAAGGCATTTCATTCTTCAAATAAAAACTATAAATTGTCAAACTGATAAAAAATAGAATTCCATTTAAAAGTACTCTGTGTTCGGTGTCATATGAGATATTCCTTTGTAAAGAACAATCTTTTAAATAAAAAGTAATCTGTGGGAAGTACATCGCAAGTCATGCTTTATGCTTTGAACATGCATTGTTTGGACAACTTAATTATTACTGCACAAACGGTGAACATATATTTTTTTCCTACATGAGATATATTCGAGTACTTTTAAATTTAATTTAACAAATGTACAATTATTATCTCCGATGATTTCTATAAAAAGATTTAAATGGATTTTAAAAAACGTTGTTCGGATTGGGTGCAACATTTCATAACACCAGATAATTCTGTTTCTTACGAAATGTTACTAAATTTATAAGGAACATTTTATAGAAAGATTAAAACGTAATTTTATGTGTTGAGCTAATTATCTCAAACATATTATACTAACTGAAAAATTGGTAACACTATTGAGAGTTTTAAGAGAAGACCAAACAATGAAATGAATTAAAAATATACTGCTTTTATAATATCTGTGTTTTAAAACAGTTGGAAAAATACTATAAAAATATATCTCAAACGAAACAAAGTTAATTTTAAAGAATTAAGACAGAAAATTAAATGGCTTTTGTTGATGAAAAAAAAAAAAGAAATAAAATAAACTTCATCGACGAGTTCTCAAATAAAATATAAACGTAAATATTGCAAAAAAAGGTAAAATTCATTTTTTACCATAAAAGGATTTAATTTAACTCTTTACCAATTGGCTCTGCTGTAAAAAAAACATCAGCCACTAGCCGGAATAAGTAATATTAATAAAAGAGAGGCAAGAGAAACAATATATGTTGCTCACACTTTACTGTTAGGAAAATGCCATACGCAAAAACCTTATACATTGAAACTTTGGAATTGTGTTTACAATTGTAACTTAAAAAATGTTTTACTTCAAACAAGGGTAAAATGAGAAAAATTTGTAAAAGTTAGTAGAAATATATATCCATTACTTACAAATTACTTAAAACTATAATTTGTGAAAAGAGAAGTTGAGATAATGCATAATACTACTTATTGTGTAAGAAATTTATACTATGAATTCATATTTGTTATTGCTAGATATAATCGGAATTAAAGATGATTAAAAACAAGGGACTCTTAAATTTTGTTCACTTTTTTATGACTCTCTCAAAAAGATACAGGAGTATTCAATTCAATGAAATAAATTTTGATAGACCAGAGCACAAAAAAGTAACATTATTGTGAATGATTCAAAAAAAATATTTTCTATGGCAGGTAGTTTGTACTTTTATCGTATCAACAACGAAATTTATAAAACTCTGCTGTTTTAAATACATTAGGTCCAATTAAAGAAAGAAAAAACAACTAAAAATCAAACCCTTCGCAGCTTTCGGTCTTTTACAATGACAAATAGAAGGAAAGGTAAATATTGTCAAATAAATAAATTTTATTTTAAAGTCAAAGGTACAGCTTATTATGTAATTTATAGCTTTATAATTATACAATGTTTTTTTATATCCGTTCTCCGTCAGTCTGTCCATTAATTTAGAATAAATAAAAAAATATCACAATTTTAATTAAAAAAAATTAAGTGGTTAATTGTTTAACTATGATAAAATCTATTTTTTTTTTATTTTTCACTATTAAACCTTAAAATAAGATTTAATTTTCTAACTTTTATAAATGTATCCACAATGAGTTTTTATTTTGAGTGTACCATTCTATTATTTCTATATCTCAAACTGCTATAATAGGAACCATCTGTTAAATATATGTACATATATATACGTGATTTCGAATTTTAATAATAAAATAAGTAAAGCGGCAATTTTAGGGATTTTAATGTATTCTTGTCAAAATGATGTCAATAAAAAATCAATGATCAAAAATTAATTTTACGTATTTTAACTAGCATCTTAATATTCCTTTGTTATTCACTTCAAAAGATGCCTAGAAGTTATGTTAATTATATCAACGATTGAGGTTTATTGCAACATATATAAATTACAATACGGTTATCTAATGTGGTTAGCCAGAGAGATGATTGAGATTGGCTGTAATACATGGGAAATCTACTGATCTTTCAGTGAAATTATGAGAAGTTTAGATCTACTGTTAGTAGAAAAAAATTTAGTTAATTTTTGCAGAAATATACAAAATTAATATTATATTACTTTTTATGTAATGACCGACAAAAAATGTGAGATAATGTGTATAAAAATATTGTAAAAGTATGCATTAACACGGTTTATTTTAATTATGATAATATACCTAACATTTTTCATTAAAACTGTAGGAAGAATAGATGAAAGTATTTGTTGAGCTTCGTATAAAATATTTTTCACTTTCCTTTTTAATAACTAAATTATAGAAAAAATTTAGATATTAAAAAGGACGCCACGCTATATGATTTTTCTCTCTCATGACATCCTGTCTTATTACGGCAGTCTAACAAGAAATTTTCAATTAGTCCTTATCATATAAGTCAAATTAATAATCGAGTGTAAGTCCTACCACTCAAGTCTTAACAAAACCTCTGTCTTTTTTTAATCTTTCTTTTCGTGTAATATTTTCTCTACCTATCGCCAACGAATCTAAAAAAGGTTTCATACAGAAAATTATTTTTTCGTACTTATTTAATTTTTATTAACACCTAATTGTCTTCCTGACAGTTAGCAAAAGTACAAGTTACATGTATTAATAAAGCACTGTAAGTAAGTAAGTAAGTAAGTTACATGTATTAATAAAGCACTGTAGCTGAAGGTGTGCTTATATTAAGTACAATTATGATTTTTCAGTAACATCGGAGATGCTTTTATATTGTTTACTTTATGTAAATAATTTAACTTTACCAAAATATTTCTGAATGCTCTATACACGATATATAATGTATAGATATAAGAGATCTGTAAACCAGTTTTGAATTTATATATTATGTTAGCTTTAAACGGTTTGAGTGACAAAGCTTATAAAAATGGAAAAAAAATATACTAAAAATTGAAAATATATGTTCATGACATTTCAGTTCTACAATTACAAGAAGCTTCAGGATGCATGCACAGCATGTGTATGTTAGTTGAACAACATCTGTTGTTTTGAAAATTAGCAGAAATATGGTTGGCATTTATTTCATAATATCGTAGAGATTAATATTAAATGGCATATTGATAGACTTAGTTCCGAAAAACGTAAAATACAAAGTTCTCCAAGCTTACTCATGAAACTTGTAATTGATATGGGTAAATTCTGCTCGTAATTAAATTGTACAATTAACTTGCAAGCGCAGAAAAAAAAGAAGATTTAGTATTATTTCCAATCGATTCTTTCAACTTTGTATGTGATACCGCTTATAAAAGTTGTGTTTGTATGTTTCATATAATTGACTACCTGAAAATTGGTATTTCCCTTTGGTGAAACAACGTTTTTCGCATTTATTACGCTGTTGATTTATTTTATTTTCCATTTTCCCGACGTTTTGAAAACTTCACAGCAACCTTGATCACGAAACATCGGGAAAATGGAAAATAAAATAATATGTACCGCAATGGTATATCCGAAAACAAATGTTGTTTCATTTTGAATGTGTATTCGTGAAAATCTTAGACTTTGTTATTTCCTTTTACCTCAATCTATGTATAGTCAAAAGCTATTGTTTGTAATCGTTATTCGAAGAAGAAAAACCACAATTTTTTACAAAAAATATAAAAATATTAAAGCTTTTGTTGTAAATAAAGATTTAAAAGGAATAAGATTATTTTATACTTACATTGAGGTCGTCTATATCAACACATGTAGTATAATTGGTCCATGGCCTGTTGCCTTCTGGATGCAAGAACCACACACCATTTTCCATGCATCTGTTGAATGTGACACCAGAATATTAAGCAAAGTTAACTTTAATTCATTACATAATTCATGAATAAATTTACATTTATCAGTTTTTATTCATTTTACACTTCATTTTATACTCACCACTATTTTTACTTTTTAATTATGTTTTACATATATAAATTATATATAAATATATATATATATATATATATATATATTTATTATAGCGAGTAATATATAATTTTCCTTATCTCTATAGTCTATTTAAAAATTGGGATTTAGTGATTTTTTATATAAATTAGCAAACAATAAGTAGACGTATTTTTAAAAATATTTTTGTCGTCCTAATTTTAATGGAAAAAAAATTTGAAATCGTATAAAAATGTCCAGCTAATAAAGTATAGATTCTTAAATTGAATTTTAAAATGAAAGTACACGGTAGAAGTTATTGCTTCTGTTATATTATATTTATTTCGCAATTGCAATTGCAATTTATATTAAAGGAAATATATAATTCATCAATACTGAAACATTGATGAGCAGCCTTTTACATTCTATGAAATCATACCAAGCTATTCAATACCTTTAAGTTTTAAAGTCATTTTAACTTTAATAAGCGTTTTGTAACTTGATTATTCGGAGAAGTGGAAAGTTTATATTTTGGGATAATAATGATACGGTCATTACTGACACATTAAATTCATTACAGCAGGAAAGGTTGTTGAGTGGCTTCAATTTGAGTTTCTTTATTTATTCTATGGTGCTTTGATGTTATTTAGTTTACTATGGTACAAATAGTTATAATTTCATATGGTACATTAATGTAAACTTCAATATGTCTTGTGTGATGTTTGAAAATAAGAAAGAATTCAATAGTTTTGTATAATATAAATATTTACTTTGTCAGCGAAGAGTATTTAGTTTTTTTATTAACATTTTTAGAAATAAAGAAATCATAAATAAAAGTAGACTAATTTATTCCTTATTCAATTTCTATCTTTCAGTTAAAGTACTGTCCAAACCAGTCCAGCTCTTTCACAGATTAGACGGAAAAAACAAAACGATATAAAAATAAAAAATAAAATTAATACTACAAATTTCTTAATTTGTATAGCTTATTGTAACAAACATAAACATTTGAAGTATTTGCTTCTTTAAAACTTTTTTATTAACCTTATCTTGACATCTCATTTTACTATAATTATGTTAATAATGTTACTAAATCGTTAAAAAGAAATTTAATATGGTTAGAAACGTATAAAAAAAATGAATATTAGAATACAAATATGTGAATCTGATAACCTATGACACAGATACTTTCAATTTATGTTATGAAATATATTCTTACGTAAATGTTCTTATTCCATCCGAGTTATTTTCTCGAAGTTACGTTTACAAGAAAACTTTATTATATCATAATTTACTTCAAATAAGAAGGATATGAATACCTTATAAATAAATCTTAGAATTTCATCGCGGTATTATTGGTTTCATGTTCCCAGTTATGATGAATGCAGGAGATTACGCCTCATTGGAAAGAAGAGATTTAGAAAAATGAATAAATTTAATTTTGTCAAGTTTTCATTGGAGCTTGAAATTCGTTAATATTTTTATTTATTAGAAAAGATTTTAACGATAAAACTACTTGAAAAGTCTTTGAAAGTAATGTCATATAAGTATTTATTTCATATTTTATTTTAAAGTTTTGTATTGTACTTGTCCTTTTATGTTATAATTATTATAATTGTATTTTTTACTTTCATAGTTGAATTTTCGATTACAAAAGTGGTGATACTTATAAATTAATAAATAAAATTACTATTATTGCTTAAACTGCAAACAAAATGAGATTTATGTTCAAAATGATGCTAAGGACAGAATCCTGGATCGATGTAAAGTAAAATATGCGATAAGCTTAGGCAAAGCGACTAGGGGGTGATATTCCAAAAATACATGGTTTGAATTCTTTTCTCAATTTAAGTTTAATCTATAAATCTAATTTTTATTTCATACTTATATGTATCATTTTTTTTACAAAGCTAGTGATTGCCTAACAAACAAACACACACATATAAACAAAAATTAGAACCGAAATACATAAAAAGAACACTTATATCATGAACAAATATATTTCTTACATTAGTAGGTACTCATAAAAGCGTTCGTAAGAAATTCTCTACAAGAGTGCATATTAAAGCCTCTTACACTGAGAGCCTTAGTCAGCTCCAATTATATGCATTTTCCTCTTTCTTGAAAATATATTATAAAGGCTTTATAAACATGTGAGGTTACTTTACACATAATATTGTAATATTCATCGTTTTCATTCCAGGATTTGAGACAGTGAAAGTTCTACAGATCAACGTGCTTCAGTGGAAGTAAAAATATAGAGAAAGTTGACACAAAATCAGTTAAAAATGTAATGAAAAAATATCCATAAGTGAGTAATGATGTGTTTGTTAAGTCATAACGATTATATAAAATCAGAATTTTGTTTATAATTTGTCTTTGTTAATTTTGTTTTAACAAGTTTAAATATAAAAATGGATACAATTGTATTTTATTCTGTTATTGCTTTGATATTATGGTTTAATTTATATGAAAATTAGGAGTGAAATTATTATTTTACATTATAATCTTATACCTAGTTTGAAAGTTTATAAAGCACTTTACATTAATGATTAAGAAAAAGCGGAATATATAAATAAAACAATATATTTGATTGTCAACAATTTTTCTTCCAGATTTTTCCTCCTTCGTCACTTATTAGATTTATCTAGCCGATACGCATGAATAAAACAGTTTATGTACTCGTTGGCATTCATATGTTATGAGAAACTAGAGTATCTGGAATTTCCTTTTCTATTTAAAGTAACAATAATGAAATATATTTGCATGAATTGAAACTGATTTGTTAGTTATCAGTTTATAAATATAATAGAATTACATTAGTAAAATTTCCATTTATTCAACTCTTCTGTTTAGTTGTTTATGCTTTATTGTTTTCAGAATAAATTTACGTAATGAAAGTGGTGAAAGTGTTGGAGTAAATAATATGTGTATTCTTCTGGTGGCTTAACTATTCTATTTCATAAAGTCAACGAAAAGAAATGTCATTAATGAGTCCAACTTTAATGTTCTGCTAAACTCATAGCTTCGTTTTAGGGTCATATGAAAACTGTAAAAATATTGTTTATTATGAGAAATAAGAAATAAATGAAATTTATATTTTTCAGTGATACCTAAATAAATTTGACTTGATTTTAATATTTTTGCTAAAGATTTTTAAAGTTATCACATTCAATAATACATTTTAGAATTTACATTTTTTTAATTGAACAAAAACTTAAAACAACGAAAAGACAAAAAAAAGTTATGTGGCTCACATGAAAATCACTTTATTTAGGACGTACTGAGAATCATGCCCAGTTTGTTAAAAAGAGCGACACAAAATTCATAATTTATTTTCCGAGCTCTCTCCTCGAGACGAGAAAGTATAATTTATATATTTGCGAAACATCGTAAAAATATTAAAAGGAACCATGTAGCATATACAATAAGCTAATAGTTATTCATACAAAACATTTCTTCATCAATCACAATGAAGGCTATTGTTGATTTTTTATAGACATTCTGAAATCCTATTTGATCATACACATACGTATTCCTATACATGATATTGAACACGTGATTATTAAATTATAGATGTTTACAATTGTGCCATCCAGTATTGACTATATTTCTATGTGTATTATTCAGACGTGCAATAATGTTTACGTATTCATGAGCATAACTAGAGTAATTTTGAGTAAATTTCTGAAAGAGAGCATAAGTAAGTTTCAACAGTAAGTTTTCATTTTGTATCATTGTGGACGAGGACAGAAGACTACACAAGTTCGGATATTTTATGTGAATGTTGTATTATTCATTTTGCTAATTACACGTCGTAATTTGTCTAAGAAAAAGAAGCTGTAATTTTTGAAGGCGATAAAACATCTTATGGTCTTAGATTTAATTATTTTCACTGGATAGTGCTTGACTGACAATATTCCTGTGGGTGGATGGATAGGAAAGACGTCGTAGGTAGCATGATTCGAGGTGGCATGATAAAAAAGTGATGATGAAAATGATTTCAAAGTTTTAAGAATAGATATATGATAGGCTAATATGATGTCTTATTGGTTGTGTTAAAACATACTTACTTTTTATAGGCGTAGCGTTTTGGATCAAAGCCAATGACGAATCCAGGACAAGACTGGAATGCTGTAGCCCCTGCGGGAGTCTCATCCCAGCACAGAAATCCGTCAAATGTTCTTGGACATACGAGAGACCCATCTAAAAATAATGTATTTTTATTACAGTTTCATTTATATTTCAACAAATTCAATTGTTAATCGACCAACATATGAACAATATCTTTGTATATCTGAAATGTAATGTTAAAAAGAACTTAAGATTTTGCATTATTTTTCGTTTATTAAAAGATAAGAGAAAAGATATATATAATACCTTGTATTGTCTACAATACAAAATACATTTATGTATTAACAGTTTTGTTAATAACGTGAGAATAAATTAAAAACAAATTTAATAGTAGTAAGCAGTAGGTAATGTTGTAAATGAAAAACTTTGCGAGGATGTACCTATTGATGTATGAATGTTTTTCATGTAAAACTAACTGAAGGAATTTTTATGAAACTCTCCAATAATTCAGCTGAGACATCAAAATAACATAAAAGCTTTAATTGATGCCTCTTTGTACATTTCTTAAAATATCTATTAGAATATTAAGAACACAATTCTTTCTGAAAACAATTCCGAAGACAACGCAGATTAAATCGTGGATTAGACTAATTTCAGGAGCTAATCGGAATCGGAATAAAGAAAAAAAAACATTATTATAGTAATATACGTATGTATAGGATTCCTCACCAGTTTTTCCGTCAGCTGCTCCGTCTGCCTTGATCCAGCTATGAGTTATATTTTGACGGTAACACTGCCGTATAAGACGCCTCAGCAATTGTAGTTTTGGGTTCACCTCAATTTCCTCACGAGCTAAGTTTTTCATTTTCGTTTTAAATGTAATTCACATGTTTAATTGGCTTGCTTGTTGTGGTTCTGGTTTTTGTTAAACTATTTATAAAACTTGTTTAGAGCATAATGGAGATTTTTGTCTGTATTGTTTGTAGTAATTTTATTATTTTTTATAGCTATTAATTTAATTTATATCAAATAATAAGACAATTTCACTTTAAGTGAATGAAAATCGTCGTCATTGTAGTGGTCATCCAACCATTAATAATAAGTAAATAATAATAATAATAATAATAATAACAATCATAATTAAAGGACATCCCTCAATATCAGGCGCATAAAATTCCATTTAATCTTAAAAATAAATTAAAAACTAAAACTAATATAAAAAAATATATATTAAGAGGACGTTTTTTCAGAAAAAATCATCATCATTAGTTGATATTGAACAGGAAATGTTTACAAACCAACTTTAGTATTTAAAACGCTAACTGCTGCACGGCGAACACAATTTTACCGTCACGTTATAAAAGCAGCTTTAGTTATAAGATTCACATATTTCGAAATGTTTTATTTATTTAAGTATCATAAATAATATGACGAATCCCTTGACGTGGCTGTTGCTTGATATAAAATTATTACTAACTTGAAATCAATCTAATATAATTTGAGTCTTATAAATTGTTATCATAAAGTATGTTTTGTTTAATTCCTTGACAAGACACGCTCAATGTAATTTACTACACGAGTTTAGTGGCGGAGTGATTTGTACCAGAACTGTAAGTTAAACAGAGTTAATAATATATGAAAACTTTATAAGCATGACGATAGTTTTATTGAACACGTGTTGAAATTATATGTGGCTGATCTTAAAGCATTAAATGATTTAAGTGAACTCAAACAAATACTTTAAAGTACATTTAAAACTTGTTTGGTTAATAAAAAGTTTACTTCAATGTATATCAATAATTTTACTTTGAACAATATCACAAGACATTTTCGAAAATAAAATCAGTATGGACATGTTCTTGTTGTGTATATATCTATATTATTTATGAAATGTTATGAAGTATTTACTGCGTTATGTATTTTATGTAAGAGACGAATAATAAATTCTTATACTAATACGCCTAATTTCGATCGTATAAATAATAGAAAAAATATATAAATAACGGATCTGGTGAAGTGCTGATAGAAATGTAAAATAAAAGACATATGTTACATCATTGGATATTTACTTAAGATTTATTTCTAATTGTACCATTGGAATATTGTCTTGCATACTTTTTGTATTCCTATTAAGCTCATTGCTCTTCCATGATAATAATGGAGTCTTATCTTTATTCTCATAGTTAGTTTAGTTAGGCCAGTTTGCTTTGTGGCCAATGAAACAGTATCTAAATAGATATAGCTTTTGTAGTTTGCTAATATTCTTTACAGCTACTGAAGGAATAAAGTCAGTATTTCGAGTAAATAATCATCCAGAATATAAAAGATATACTAATTAAATAATTGAAATAATAATAACCAATGCTTATTTAAAAAAAGAAATATAATAGTTTTATAAAGTAAAAAATTCTGCACAGGATAGTTAATTTGAAATAAATAATTATATTTTGAACGGAATGTTGTGGTTGTCGCTATTGGTAACTGAATAAACAAAACTAACAGATGTGAAAAGAGAACTACTTTCTCAAATAAACAGACGACAATTACTAATTAGTTTTTAGCTTCTTAATTAAATTGATTTAATTCATGACAATTGTACTTGGATGAGGGTGTTAAGGTTGCTTTTGCAATTTAATTATTTATCAATAAGTAATACACCATAAATGGTTGAGGGCACAATGAATTAATAATGCAATTAAACGAAGTGAATCATCTTCAGTACTGATAATAACATTTTCATGAACAATTAATTACATTCTACGTTAATTTTATTGTTTTAAAAACAAATTGCTATTGTTTCCATATATAAAAATATTTTTTTATAAAGAAGGAACATTATTTCTTATCAATAGCAGATTCTAAGAAAACTAGTTTAATCCAAATCCATATAAAGTTTGCATCATTACGGTAATGCGAATTTATATGCTAAAGACAATTTAAATAAATCGTAGCACTGACATACATTTTCTAAGGATGTTCGTGAATTCTTAATTTTTCGTTACGATAAGCTAGAGTCAAGGGAATTATGGAGTTACGGCATAACAACAGGAGTTAATATAGCCAATGAGGGTAAAGCCGCATTCATGTAATCAAGTACGTACTTGGTTAGGTACAGTATTGAAGCTGGAAATCTTGTCTTTATATATAAATATAATAACGTTTTTATATTGAAACGAATTCAATGTATCAAGATTACATAACAACCCTCAAATTATGTAGAAGTTGTATATACAATGTGTACGCTTGGTTGACACTTTAAGGACTTCATTACAAGTACTATACGTAGTCGTACATACTTTTGGATTTTATTTGATATAAGAAATGATTCTTATATAAAATAAAATCAAATGTTTAATGATTAAAATTAAAAAGTTAAATGATTAACATATAATACTTTAAGTAACTAGTCATTGAATATAGAGTGGGCTTTAAAAATGAATGTACTTTAAATTTATTAAATAATTACTAATTTTATTCTCAACTCAACTTTGTTTTTAGATATCTTTACAAAATAAAAAAAATATGTATGGCAATCAAAATATTACATATTATAGTTTCAACGACATCTTTGTCGGTTGTTATGTATAAAAATAAAAAATAAAAAATTAATGACAATTAAATTTGGTATGCGGTTTAAATTTTTGCTTTATTTCATGAAGCTAAAGCTTTATCAAAATACGTTTAAAAATAATTTAACGTCTCCTCCTCATAAAAATCGTTTTACGGAAGGCAATAAGCTATAAAAACGTCTCACGGTTTCGCAATGCAATCAGAATTATATGAGAAATGACGAGTATATTGCCTCTTTGGGTACTCCTATGCCTACCGATTGACCAACTGAAATACCTGTTATCATATCAATAATATATGTATACATGTATGTATATTAATACCTGGAATTACAATCTATTAACATTATTTTTGTTGTAAATGTATTTTCCTCAATTGTAATAGTTTTAAGCTTTATTTCATATAAATATTTAAATTAAAGCACGTTTAAAATTTCTGTTTTCCAGTGACAGGTAAATTGGGAAGCAATAGGTTACCTTGATATCAGCGTGGAATGCGGATGGCATGATGACAGGCGTGTTTGAAAATAGTGAAGAGAATTAATTTGTATAGTTACGGATAGGTGTGCATGAAAATATAAAGAAGTGTGGATGATTTTATAACGGATTATATATGAAGTGTATGACAAACGCCATGAGATATTCAAACCCAGACAAAAGCTAATGGAAAGATGGAAATAAGTGCAAAATTTATAAAGTGGAATTAGTTCTGTGTAGATGTATATCATAAGGGAATCTATCAATCTATAAAATAAATAAAAAATAAAAAGAACTAATACAAATTCAATATACCAGACCAAATAATATAGCAATTTATTACGTTAAGTTTTAAGTTTTATTAAATATTAAGTTTAATATGAAAACGATTGGTTTTTTTTCAAGAGATAAAACGACATTTTAGTTCCGTGTCATAACTTCTAATCGTCTTAATCCAAAGAAAGAAGTCTATAATCTAATCTTATTTTAAGCCATCCTCGCCATTTTTATATCTTTCAATAGATATTTGATTGTTAAAGTTTTAAGTAATATATAATATTTTTTCATTGATATAATCTTAAAAAAATATATTTTCAATAATTTCATTTCGTAGTGTAGCGTATTACTGTCAAAAGTTTACCGATAGTAATACTTGTAATGTTGACGGTCTTAAAGAATTTACGGCAATAGAAGGTTATTAAGTCAGTGGTGGCCTAGTGGTTAAAAGGCCCGCCTCTCGCGTATGAGGGCGCGGGTTCGATCCTGACGAGTACCAATGTGATTTTTCCGAGTCATACGTACTTTCTAACAGCATTTAGACATCACTGATTAATGCATTCCCAAAGAGGGTTGATGTCAGGCAGGCGGCCGGTCGTAAAAACAATTAGCCAAAACTATTCACAACATGTAAGGCAGACCCTGGCTAAAGCTGGGAAATTGCCAGGGAGAAGAAGAGAAGGTTATTTATATATTATAATAATTAAATAATAGTTATTATAAGAATAGATATCAGTTATTTTGCTACGTAAAAAAAGTCGTGATTACGTAACGCTAAACTATAGTAAGCTTATTTGAAACTCAGCTTGTCAACTAACGCTACAAAGCAGGTTTCATAGACAATGCTATGTTGTTTTAATAATTTTACGAATAAATTGTACATTTAAAAATAAGGACTGCTAAATTTTTCCGTCGCTATCTTTATAGATCTTTCATTATTATGAATTACATTCGTAACGTATAATTCATTTTTTACCGTAAACCGTAAATTTTATGCAAAACAATTATTGTTTTATTAATATTACCGTAAGGCGCAGATGGCCACTTGTTTGACTATGAAGGAAGATAAAAAACTCTGCTATTTTAATAATTCTGAATTGCGATTGCAATTTATTAATGTTTTCTTATCATATATTTTTTGTAATTTTAAAGTAAAAACTCCTTGAGAAAAACAAAAGCAAAGGTTTTAAATATATAAATGAAGGAAAACAAACCTCAATATTTTGGTTTGAAACCATCATCTTAAAGAAACTGGTAAAAAGGCTATCAACAATCTACCCTATAAATTCCAGAATACTCTATTCTGATATATAACAAATGTTTGCAAGGCTTTATATTACTATAATAAAACCGCATAGGAGTTGGTCAAAACTTAGAATTGTCAAACATAGAACCTAAACAACTAAATTTAATTAGTTAGATGAATTATTCCGTAACTGTTAGGAAAAATTAAATAAGGAGTTAAGAAATTTCTTTTTGAAAATAAAATGTGTTTGTTAGCAATTTTCTTTGTTTGTTATAAATTAAATAGATTTTAATACTATGATTTTGTAATGTTTGGATTTATTTATTATATTGTAATCTTTCTCTCGCAAACAAATGGTTGAAAGAAAAAAGTCTTACCTAATTTGTCATAAACTCAAATTACAGATTAGTATAAATAATATACATATTAATGCATCAGCTGCTGTTTTTTAATTGTATTTTTATTGGATGTTTTATTGTTATAAGTTCATAATAATAATGCAATTTTCAAATTTCCTTAACTTATTCAATTAATCAAATGTTTTTGTGTTTTTCATAAGACAACTAGTTCAAACGTTTTCTTGGATTCAAACGTGCAAGAAACTTCAAAACAATAAGGAGATTTGCTAAAGACAAAGACTACAGGAGGACGTGAATATAAAACTTCTAATTAAAATAAAAATAATATGAATTGGATTTGATGAACAATGCCACCATCAAGAGTTTGAGTAAGAGTTGATTGGAACAATCTGTTTTTATTACCTATTAAATAATTGATATTAATTTGCAAATTGGTATTCATGAATAGCGCTAATTAGCGGCACGACTAGGTCGAATTAGGCATACATACATGTAGAGAAGTCATACTAAAATGATTTCTTAAGTTATAGTCACCTACACAATAATAATTTCCTCCCTCTAATCTTTCCAAAACTGAAAAATGTCTTCTCTGTATTTTTTTAATATTTTCAAGATAAGAAAATATTCAAAATTTTAAAGTTTTTTTGCAATTTAAATTCCATTAGTTGTCTATACAAAGTTTACTTTTTTTTTAATAAACAAAATTTATCGTATTCATTATAATTTATTTAATGTTTTAAAATCATAGATAAATATATATGGCCAATAAAATTATTTTTTTATTGTCAATTCTTAATAAAAATTTAATAAAACACTAAAAATGTAATAAATTGTAAGAATTAATTTTCTATAAAATTATTAAAAAAAAGTATTGTTATGTATAATAAAGTATATTCGACACTTAAATAATAAAAAACAATACTTAAAATTTTTGGAATTCTTTGTGCCTTATCCAGGATCCAGAAAGTTGTAAAAATAATTTTCACTTCGATTTCTACACCTGGTTTACTGTTCAACAAGAGAGTCAATTATTGTCTTAAAAACTTTTCTTAACGCGAATCTTTTCAGAGGCGGACTGTAAATTTCCACCTCTCGCCTGGGCGGTCGGAGCGAGACTGGATGTTACAGAACAGTCCATACACTGCTTCATAAAAATGAGTTGGCATCATAGATCGTAATAATTGATTTTGATAATTTCAAACAATCAATTTCTACTCTTATAATATGTCCCATTTCTCGTTATTATTCGAATTATGTAAAAAAAACTCCCGTTATATATTTGACATGTATAATTTTCTTACACACGACCCCCTTTATGTTTGATAGGATATTTGTTTTTTAGTACATCCATTATCTAGACAGTAAATGAGAAAATTGATAATCAAACTCTGTCTCACCAGTAACGTTTGATACAATGAACGATTATATTTGTGTTAAAATAAATTATTAAATGACTTTTCAATTTATTTTAATTTGTTTGAGACTTGTTTATTGACGTTAATGGTGTATCATACAAAGAAATGAACTTAAAAACATAACGTGAAGTTACTTCACATTGTTATCAACATTAAGGTTTTGTCTGTTATTAAATGCGGTGAGACTTCATCATTGAAAATTTTCATTATAATTAACATAAGCACTTAAATGAAACATTTCGAACATTTGCCGAACTTACAATAATACTGTGTTGCAGACCTATTAATTTATTAGTTTCTGTATGCGGTTTATCTAAACGCTCGAGTGTATTTAGTGGTTTTATTTGATTTTGGAAATAATTAGAATTATATTAAATTGTTTTTGCTCTTAGACATCTTGAATTGCAATATTTATAATATGGATAATTGCATAAAATATTTTCCTTATTTTTCCATTATTTCACTACAGAGGCAGACTCGATTTAAATAATAGGATAGTTATAAAAAGAAAGTTTCAGCTGTATAATAGGTTTTATTACTATTATTATTGATTAATTTAAATTATTAACATAAGTAAGAGTAAAAATATAAGTAACTATTAGAATAGTAAAGGAATATTTATTTACTGTTTTATGAAATTTTAAACCGTATATAGTACAAATTACTCAACCTAAATAATGCCAAACTCAAAATCTACTTTTCTGTAGGAAAGTTACAAAATGAAATTTATAAAAATAGTTGCAACAAAATTTTACTCATCGTGTTGTACTTTCAAAAACGATAGAGTTCTATAAGTTTTATATTTGTAAGGATATTTTATAAAATATAATTATAAAATTATCAATAATATACATACATAGATATATCTGGATTATATTTAAAAGAAAACTATTAAATAAAGGCAACTAGTAAATAAAATGGATTACGAATTTTTTTCTTTCAGAGTTTCCTCCAATTACGTTATATAGAAAGGAAAGCTTTATTACATCATGAAATAGTTATAATAGCATTCAAAAAAACACCATTTTATTGCTTAGAAACGAAAAAAAGAGGTGTCGTTTCGAAATCACTAAGTTGACAATATAACAAAAATAAACTGACATTGGTGTATTTTATTAGGTTTTGTTAAATTGTCAAAGTTGCGTTTTAGGAATACGATAAGCTCAAAAATATAAACCCAGCTTAGTAACATCAAAAAATAACGTATAGTTTAAAGGTAATCTGAAAGATTAAATCAGAAATAAGATTAACTTTTTATGGAATTTGATTTAGAATCCTACGGAACGGATCGACTTGCAAAAATCACGGTAATCTTCGGGGAAAAGAACAAGACTAATTAGCTTTAAAAGCATTTGACTATAATCTATAATTGTTCATAAATTTGCAAATGATGGTTACATAGAAATATTTCTTAAAAATTTTCTTCAAGTAAAATTTAACGATCAATAAACCAAAGTAGACATTTGGAAGTACATATGAGATTTATCACAATTATTCTGCTATAATTCGCTAGTATTATTTATGAAAATCGAAGGCTTATTTATATACAGTTGATATCTTTCAGACGGCAAAACAATCGGCCCTTGAATTTAACACCTCTAAAATCGGCCGCCGTAGAATAAAGCCTACTCAGCCAGTGGTAATCCGCTTAGTTTTCAAAGTTCAATTTCAAGGAATTCCCTTGCCTTTGTAATGGTATTTACTACAATATAATTTATGTTAAATGGTGAACTCCATTGCTTTTTTTTTAATTAGTAAAAAAAAAAAAATTATGTGTTCCGACATTACAAAAATATAATATAATTATAATGTATTTAAAAAACAAATTATATTAAAAAAGCAACAATTAACTATAATTAAGAATTATATCTGAAAAATTTTGAAAATAAATATTTAAAATACATTGACATGTTCATTTATATGTTTATTTTGTAAATTTATATACATTAATTATTTATTACATATTATTTCCATTAATTCAGAGATTGTATCTTTAATAACAAGTTACCCGTGGGTATGGTATTGTGTTTAAAATATTAATTTGTATGGTTTTAATGTTTAATTAATGATAAAAAGCTCATTGTACATTTTTCATGTATATAAATGCTCTCACATATCATAATTATTAGCAGAAAATTAATACTTTATGTTGAAGTCAAGCTTTGAACCGACAATCTAAAATACTAGCTATACAGTGTTTTTTTTTTAATATATTTTGTTTTTATAACATCAATAAAGAGGAATATTGTTTTAAAAATAAATTAACATGTATAAAGTTTTTTTTTAAATCATTTCGCCTCTTACAATTGTGAAAAAAATGAGTGATAATTTGAATACTAATTAGATTGTTGTTTAAATATCAGGTTTTTCTATTTAAAAATAATAATTTTTTAAATTTAAAGTATGTAAGTAAAACCAGAGAACAATATAATTTGTGTATTACCGACGGCTCAACTCAACGTAACATTGTTACCGAACTTTTTTTTATTATTTCGGTACAACGAGTTTCAGAATTGTTACTTTTCCATCATGTTATTTCGATTCATATTCCAAAAAAAGGATTAGGTAATTAATCGCGTTCTAACTTTAAATCGTGTTGTTCAACATTGTTAGCAATTAACTACTCTTCCGTATGTGGCGATTCAGCTAAATTTCCGAGTTTATAAATTGTGTGGTCTGAATCTAACGGTGGAATAACTTTCAATAATTTTGTATACAACCGTTATATTTATAGAAGACGAAAACTGTTACTTTTATTAAGATGGATGAAAAGTTTTGCTTTAGTTTCCTTTGCTTGGACAGTTCTAATCTACTTACTGACTGATTTTATTCAAAATATTATCGAATAATGGTGTTTGTTGTCTTACATAATGAACATATATTATTAATAATGTTGTGAGCATTTGATAGTATTTTTCTCTATAAGTATTGAAAAGTAATGTAAAGGAGTGGTAACCACATCGCAGTGTTCCAGAAATATATATTCAATTTTGAATATATCTACTTTAATTTACTGTTCGATAATTTTTTAAATGTTTTTTTTGTATCTATTGACTATGATGTTCATTGTATTGTCGTATACATTTTGTGATTGAAGCGTATAATATTATAACACAGAAAAATGAAGTTTCCAATCTTTATCCTATTTCTTTTTAACCTAATTTTCTTTTTTCTATGGTAGTCTGCTAGCTGAAGTCGACGTTTAAATGCCTAATTAGGCTAACTACGCTCTTGTTATGGCTTAGTACTAAAATAGTCTTTTATCACATTACAGAAGACCATATAATAATTCTGATTTTCTAAATTGCTGTTTGTGTTAGTAATAACTTGCTTTTGTAAAGTTGGTCCCCTTTTGTAAGTGACGTACATACTGAATACTGTTAGACTACACATGCCTGATATAACGTAATACTGTCACGATCAGTGTTTAGTCTAGACTCCTTTAGTCAAAGTCTCTGAAGCGCAAGATAGTCTATGACAGACACTATCTATGTAAACTACTAATTGGAATTCTCTTAAAGATTTCCCATAAATAAAATAATAGATATTTTATCTTAAATAAATACAAATGTCACATATTATTTATTCGATTGCTTTTGTTTAATGTAACCAAATGTTTTAAAAAGAAAGTGAAGTTAAAATCGTATCCAAATCCAACATTTACTGTACAGACTCGATTATCCGGTCCTTAGTTATACGGATTTGCGATTATCCAGACTACTTCTGCTATCAAATAACTTTGTAAACGTCGGATTTGTTTTTCTTTTTTGTTTTCTATAAATTTGTTAAATGAACAGATCCGACAGTTGTAAGCTATTTGCTAACTGATGAAGTATCGGAGTATATTCGACTAATAATATAAATGCGAATAGTTTTATAAATGGATTTTGAATAAGTCTATTTTTCTACTGTTTTCTACTATTCCACATAGAAACTGCATGAATTAATGATTACAAGAAACATTTATAAAAATATAAATAAGCTACATTTTATCCAAAAATGCTGTTGTACTTCAGGAAAAAGGAATAATAATATTTTATATAAAATCGAGCGGATTATAGAGGGAGTTGCGGCTTAGTTGCAATATTTATTTTCTAAGAGCACACATTTTTCTTTTTCATTCCACCGTCTTGAAGACCGAAGTCATGGATAGAAACTAGACTAAAGAATAGGTTAGCTGTAAGTACATTTGTAGGTAGGTAATTTTTACCTTTGTAATATATATTTTTTTATTTAGAAATAAAAATACATATATAACATTTTATTTAATTTTAATGCATATATTGTTTTGAGAGTAATGTTAAAATTTTTAAAAGAATAATCATAGTTAGCAGTAAATGCTAAATGTATCTAAATTAGCTTTTGAAATAGGAAGTGAATGCCATCTGTTATCCATATTTACTAGTATTCAATAATTTAACGAAATTCAAATAATAAAGTTAACAATTTTAATTTCAAACGGACTTGTATATTAAAAAAATATGTTAAATTTTTTAAAAGATAGTTTAAGATTAGAAGAAATAATAACGCAAATTTAAGATAATTTAATTATCGGTTCCCCTTTTGAATTATAATAATTATTAACCATTATTATAATGTAATTATTTTACAACCTTATTCGTTCTCGTAATTTGTTAGCCTTAATTGTTCCTCTTTGTTTTATTACTAATGTCACTTTCAAATTAAATTAGCACAAAAATAATTCAGTTTCAATTATTTCACAACGTTATACCACAGTCGGTTAATCGCACCTTTCTGTTGGGCGGCCGGCGTGAGACTGATTGTTGCATGTGCCTCAATGATTTGATAACAACTGACGAATCTCAAATTACTTTCAAGCTATATAACGTTTTTGTATTTATAACAAATTAGTCCTTTTTTGTTACTAAGATGTGAATAATCTAAGCAACAAAGTATAATATAAATATATTATTATATGCATGTAATTAATTAATTTCGAAACCTGGCAAGTAGCAAAGTAATTTTTTCAGAGTCATACGTACTTTCTAAGAGTATTTAGACCCACTGACAGACGGTGAATGGAAACATCGTCAAGAAATCTAGACCTATAATTTCACAATTATAAGTTTGAAATCACCAATCCGTCTTGAGGAGCGTGGTGATTTCGTGTTGGTGTCAAGAGGCCTTTGCTCAGCACTGAGCTCCGATAAGCCGATGACGATGACGATATATGTAATTAATAAATATTTTTGAACATTAATAAAAGTTACATTGAAAAGTTTAGGTTTTTTTTAATAAGTTTACGGCGTCGGGACGTGACGACTCCATCTCCCACCGGTGTATTCCGGTGCAATCAGTCACAGGGGGGAGGGCCTTGACTTCCTTGTGGGGTCTTGGCCCTGGGCTGGGGGTTCAGCTCTTGGAGGTGGGTAGGACGAGGCTCGGCGGTGTACACCGCCGTTGCAAAGTTCGGCCCTAAATGTTGGCGGGTGGCCTTCGGCCACTAGCGGCGTAGTCCGGCGTCGGGATGTGACGACCCCATCGCCCACCGGTGTATTCTGGTGCAATCAGTCACGGGGAGGGAGGGCTGCGAGTACAGCCCTGGGAGACAGACGGTCACGGATCTGGCAGGAGGCCGTCCGTGGCTGTCTTGGGGGAAGGGGAAACTCAGATCTCTCCGGGGGCCTGAGTTCGCTTTTGGTCGGTCGGTTTCCGCTCTGTCTGCAGTCGGGCGCTAGCGCTCGTCAGTGGGTGGTTGGAAACTGGCCGCGTGGGCTTGGGTGGGAGGGGTAAGGGCTTAACCCTTTCACGATTAAGCAAGCCCGCCTGGCGGGGGGACGCTACTGGTCACTTGGAGTGAGCCCTCGGGGGGGGGGGGGGGGGGGGGGGGGGGCCGTCCCCGGCCCGCCGCGGGATCGGCGGGGGTGCAGGCGGCGGCGATTCGGGGGGGGCCCCCCCGGGCGGCAAGGGGGGGGGACCGCGGGGGGATTTGGGGGTACCCGGGGCCCCCGGGGCCCCGGGAG
>JAAAKD020000207.1:11830091-11844468 GCA_010014825.2 Danaus melanippus | reverse complement strand
ATGCGCTATAAAATTCGCGAATATAAAAATATGTCCGGTCTGGAGGCCGACGCACAAATATCCTCGGGGATTCTGTACTGTTTTTCATACGTGTCCATCATGATAGTCCAATCCGAAGCCGCTTTAAAGATGGAGTAAGGCTTGACGCTTGATTTTGTGGCCCTAGTGCCTTCTCTCACAAAACCTGCTGATCGCTCGTTTGTGGTTATTTTCCTTTGCGCTCTGGCTACCGAGAGACTAACCGCTTCACGTATGATTTCTAGAACCCTATCGTGACGACGTGAGTATTGACCGCTGTCCAGGAGTACCTAACATCCCACTAGCAAATAATTAACTTATAATGACATCCATGAAAATAGTTTTTATATCTTTCATGAATCTTAATTTGGGATTTATGTTAGTGGTGGCCTAGTGGTTAAAGGCCCGCCTTTCATGCATGAGGGCGCGGGTTCGAATCCCGGCAAGTACCAATGTGATTTTTCCGAGTAATATGTACTTTCTAAGAGTATTAAGACACCACTGACATACGTTGAAGGAAAACATCGTGAGGAAACCTGGACTTATAATTTCCCAATTATAAGTTTGTAATCACCAACCCGTCTTGAGCAAGCGTGGTGATTAACGTTCAAACCTTCTCCATGTGAGAAGAGGCCTGGCTCAGCAGTGGGCTCTGATAGGCTTAAAAAAAATAACAAAAGGAACGAAAATTATTAGTAATAAGTTTATGTCAAATTTCATTTAACAAAGGGGTTGTAATTCGTAACAACTTTTGTAATGTTAATAAAAAATAATGATTTGGCAAACATTTAGACCCAGTTTCACCAATCAATGTTTGTTAAATTTAAACGAAGCATTTACTAAGGAACCTTCAAAAATATAATTATCTGTTAAAATATTTACGTCCCACGATGAAAATTTAACAATGCATTATTAAATGTCACGTTAAATGACCGGCTACCAAATTATTCGTTCATGTAATAGGACGACCAAAATTTGAAGAATCACGTTTAATACGACATGTTAGCTACGATGTACCACTTTATCTTTTAACCTTATATTCATATCTCTCGATACGTCACTTGTTAGCTAATGCGACCAAATTTTATATATAGTTGATTGCATAGATTTGGCACACAAAAAGCTTTCTTTTTAATTCACTTAGGTGTGTAAGGTTTGTTACTATGGCTACAAAAAATCAGGGGTGACATTGGAAATTTTGGTTTTGACAATACAATAGATTAACAGTCCGTTAGCCATTTGACGGACATCTAGAGCAGCAATTAATATTCATGTCTTGTTAAGACATTTAAACAGACATTAGCGCGTGGTGGGACGTTCGATACATCTAACAGTCCATCAAACGCCTTAACAAGACATGATTTATTTAACATTCATTGGTGTAACTGACCTTTAATCTACTAAATTACAACTATTTAAAAGAAAGGATGAGATTTTGTAAATATAATCAAATTAAAGTATCCTTGATATGTTAAAACTAATAGCAATTTTTATTATTTTTCTATAGTTATTTTGAATACGGAAACGTCTGCATAAAATATCCCGGCACAAACACGTTGAGGTTGACGTAATTCAATCATAAAATTAAATTGCCAGCCGCCCGTTCAACCGCTATCTTCAATTTTGTGCGGTGTTAAAAATATTTATAAATACACACTTATTTCTGAATAGGGTCGATTAATAAACTTTTGTCACAGTCATCACATATACAAAAGACATATAATTAAGATTATCAATCAAATACGTTTAACATATCACTCAACGGGCTGTAAAAGAACCTTTTTACATTATTTTTAAGATATAGCAAAAAAATGCCAAGTAATTTTAAGAATAAAGTAATTAAATCATTTGTAAGGTTTTTGAGTGAGATATATATATTTAAGTTTAAAACAATATTCATACAATGTGTATATTACATATATATATACCAAACATTTACATACATACATTTACGTTAACATGTTTCAGATAAATAAATATAGTGAGACTATAATAATCGTATAAATTTTCAGTCCGTACGAGATCGATTGAAATCTCTGTCCCAAAAAATCAGGGAATGCCGTGGTGTTTCCTGATTCAAGATAGTCAATGTTTTTCCACCACTTATTACATACTACTTTAGATGGTCATGAAAATTTGATATTCACTTCATGATGTTTCACCAAATACATAAAATATTTTAACCATTCATTGTAATTAATCAAAATATTTTAATTTCATTATAAAATTTATTGTTTTTTTATTTTAAAATTGTTTTTTTATGGTCATAGAATTAGGGTTAGAAGCATTATTCCTTTTTAAGCTTTTAATAATAACAAATCTATGTAATATTATTGAATAAAAATTAACACAAACATTAATAGACAAATAATTTAAAAGTGTAATAATAAAGTTGTGAGAGGAACGTTTTTAAATTAAAAGTTAGTGATAAATTAGATTTTGCAATTTCGTGGGTGCTTCGTTTACCTCCACGCTTTCTCATGAATTTACGCTCAGATTCGATTATCTAGTGTTTGTATAAAAATTTGATTACGAAGCTGAAAACTCCAGAGAATCTCAATTTAATGGAAAAGAAGTACCAAAAATTATTTATTTTGCTAAGCAATAACGTTATTTAGTAGTATTAAATAACGATATAAACGTAACACTAATAACATATTGTAGTTTACTGTATAGTTTTTATATTTCATAGAAAATTTATTTATTTAATTACGTTTTTTTACATTTTACATGCATATTTTCAACTCTTTATTTGAGTTCTTTAAGCTTTTTGTATGGCATAATGTTCGTGTATAAATCGATGTCATATTATTTTAGCTAACATCTCATAAATAAGCCTCTGAAGATAAATCTCTCTCCAATCCAAACAGTTATCAATATTTTTTATGTTTGAGAAATATTTTATTCCCGGGCGTTGGAAGGTCAATTTATTTATTTTCTACATTTGATCGTCCTTGTATTGGAATTTATATTTAATTTTAAGATGACAATTTTTATGAAATAATACTTTGGCTTATAAATGTTGAAAAGTCAGCAGTCACTATTTCCAAAACAAGATGTTTGCTATCCTCTAACGGGGTTTTGTATACCTTTCCTTATATTTCGAAAATAAAAAATCCATGCAATGTCAAATGTTTAGTACAAAGTAAATATTCACTTATGATTAACATCCGTCTGTTTTCGATATGGAATGTAGGTTTTGTTCCTTTCAGCAAATAAATAGGAACCACAATATGGGACAAAACTAACGTAAAATAAACCTATTTCGAACTGTGTTGATGTGTTTTAGAATATCTTTGACAAAACTGTAAAATAGAAATGTATTGTTCATAATTTATATGTATTTGTTTTTAATTTAATTAATGTTTTGTTATATAATATAAATGAAAAATAAATCAAATCACGGATGGTCTGGATTTTATGAATGGGTGCCATATTGATGCAATGTATTTTACGAAACATTACAATATAATATAGAAATTTAAATGTTTATGCGTCTCATTTATAATTAAATATAAATAAAACAAATAGACAAAAAAATATAAATTTTTGATTATAAGTGTATGTATACAACAATTATCCAGTAATATTATAACCTATGCATCGATAAAGTTTTCACATCTCTCTATTCAAATTTTACTGAATTTTAACAATATAAAAAAACTTTATTGTAAACAAATATGTAGTATTTGACTCCATCAAACCACCATCTGTTTTACGCTTCGTTGTCTCTGCAATGTATTAAATATAAAAAAGATTCCTTACAGTCGATCTGTCATTTGAATATCATGTTGTCTTAACTATCCCAAATTTTTATGATTGTTTACTTATATGTTTTTTATTAAGTATATACATATAAAAATAGACAGATAGATATTCCCTTAGAGAATGTTTACATGTTCACATTCAAAAATCCAATATATTTTTATGACATTAATTGTTAAACTACACTTATCTTTAAATGGCTTGGCAAACTATACCAGATAACGAAGTTTTCCTTTACAGGCGCTTTGAGTGGAGTAAATTCATAAATAATAGAGATTGTGGTAGTTTTCTGAGAAATTCTACGGCGATATAAATAGAAACGGGAACTCAGAGGAATGAACAGAGTGCTTCGCTAATTAGAGAAGAGACCCTAGGAGAATAAAACGTTAAAGTAAAAAAAATCATTTTCTAAATATTCCTTAAAAATCAATCAATACATAATTTTTAAGCATACACAAAATTATATTTTCAACCGAAAAATTGCATTTTTCATAAAATTGTTAGTTTATTTATATAATTTAAAATAGCTATCGATTTAATTAAACAGAAGTATAGATAAATCAGAAAAAAAGACATACCTAGAAGTACATGCTGCAGATATGAATAATGGTTTAGTAGCAAATCCAACGTGTGGAATTTTTTCGTCTTGATATAAAAAAGTATTTTTAGTTTTATAAATTTTATTAATTTTACCAAAGTAAAGTTACAATTTTAAAAATCCTCAATCTTGAACTTGAAGACTTAAAGACTACTAGAATATGCGACAATCATTTTTTATTCGATCAAAAGATAAATGAAATATAAACTTACATTTAAAGTAAGTTTATAAATAAAAAATATTTACGTTAGAACTAAACAAATAATTATATCAGTATACACAACAAAAAAAATATTTTATTTCATCTTGACAAAAATAAATAATATTTATTCTATGAGAGACAGATAAAACAAATAAAATCCTATTTAATAAATACATATATGAGAATGTTACCTTCGTGTATGCTATCTACTATAAGAGTTGAAAAAACGTATACGAAACTGACGTTTAATACGTTTGTCATCTTGTTTGTTATTAAATACAATATCTATTGAGATACTAAATTGTTTACTAGTGATATAAGAAAATAAAAAGTTATAAAAATGTCGGCTTCTCTAGACTCTGCTTTGGATCCCATGGAGGAAATAAGATTCCGAAAGAAGCATGGTTCTATGTGGATAGAAATTCAGAAAGAAACTCATTTTACTTTCGATGAATTAGAACGTTAGTATTTAATTAATTCTTATTATCACTATCATATTATGGAAATTAGATACAAAAACAAAGGAGTTTTGGTGAGATAAAAAAAAACTCCGACTTATTCTTTAAAGTGCAAAGCTTACTGACTCAGAATATTATTTTTGTTGATAATATATTAAATGTTATTACATAACAGAAGAATGTAAATAAGTGAAGAAAATTCTTTTGTTCTCAAAAAAGAAACGAAATGGTTAAGTGAATAGTCTAAATAATAATAGTAAAATCTTTGTACAGCTGTGCCCCAATAATTGAATTAAAACAAATTATTTGTTTTCATTTTCAATATTTGATTACGAGTCTCCGAATTTCCGGAATACTAAGTCCTTGGAAGTTACTTTAATCATTTCAAGCTTAAGACAAAAAGCTTTCAGTAGTACTTATTCTCAATATCTTAAAGAGTAACCCTAGCCGAGAGTTCATGTAATAAAGATTCAAGATATTCTTAGTGACTTAAAAGGATTATAAACTTAGCTGTGAAATTTTAATGTTTTTCAGAGATTATGGTGATATTTTTTAAAATACAGAAACGTGATGAAAAACCCGTTGCTTCAGACTTAATATCAAGGTAATTTTGAAGTAAATTCATATAATAAATACATTTCTAACAATATGAATCAAATATAAAAGTGACAGAAATGCTATGCCACTTTCTTAAACACAACTGATTTATTAGACTTAGTGATAATTGCTTAATTGATCTTTATTACAACAATTCTGCATATTTTGTGGCTATTTTTATGATACAATTTTAGTACAAATAAAAAAAAGTTTAATATGTATAAACACAAGATATTTTCAATATAATTGAAAGTAAAGTATATGGAACTAATTACAAAATATTTAATAAACAGAGCACATTTTCGTGATGTTCTACACACTGGCCTTGGAATGACTGATGCCTATATGATGGAACGCGTGATGGTGGCTTTAGATCGAGGGACATCTCCTTACGTCACTATGGCAACCTTCGCAAAGGCATTATCACTTTACTTGCGAGGGGACTTGGAAGAAAGGATTTCATATGCTTTTACAGTAATTTATAATTAGCTCTATTTTTAATAGTTCTAATGAAATATTTTCAAGATAAAAATTATATCTTGGTTAGTGTTAGTAAAAATATTCCTATTTATATTTCAGTGCTACGATTTGTTAGGGGAAGGTCATTTACGAAGGGAGACCATGTACCAGTTGATGAAGAAGAGCATAGCGAAAGCTTCACGAGATGACGATGTAGAGGAAGCTGTAAAAGTTAGTTCTACATTGTAATAATAAATAAAATGTATACAGTATACATACACCCATTACAATTGATAACTCATATTAGTATATTAAAGTTAAATATGTAGCGCCATCTTGCATAAATTTCGAGTACCTCAAAGATAAGTTGGTGAAGGTTGTTCGGTCTGAAGCTCGTTGTAGTAAGTATGCAATTTTCTAGAGCAGCTGAGGTTGCTGTGTATTCTGTATTCCGCGAGATGGCGTTGAAAGTTCTAACTGTGATTCATTAAAGTAAATTTAGACGTGCCTTTTTATAATACGCACAGTTGTTTAAAGCTATGTAACGCAAAATTGGAACATCATTTGCTGGAACATTCATCACTAATTTGCTCCTTCGCTAGAAGAGGTCTCGAAATAAAATTAGGATTGAATTTGATTTTGATCACAGTCACATCATTAGATCGGCCTGATAATATTTTGATACACTTAACTTTTTTAATTTAGTAGTTTAAGTTTAAAGAACTAAACGCACGTATCTTTTAAAAAAATCATTGCTATTATAGCCATTTACTAAATTTAAATCTTTCCTAGATCTATACAATAGACATTAACGGTAAATTAAATTGAAATAGTTAAATGGCAAAGGAGCAGACGGCCTACTTGATGGACAGTAGTGACCGCCGCCCATGGATATCCGCAAAATGGATGTTGCGAATTCGTTGTCAACCTTGGTTTTTGAAGAAATGGAGGGGTAGAAATAAAGGAATAGTAGGTGAAGGTGGGAAGAGGGAAATGGCAACCGGCTCTCTCACTCACCGGACGAAACGCAGTCATTAATGACTACCTCACGCCGAACTTCTGTGAGAGGATAGTACTTCTCTATAAAGCCAGCCCATGTTCGAGCTGCAGTAACTTGACCACAGCTAGGCTCTACCACCTTATAAATGAAATATTAATAATGAATACTAGATTCATATATTTATTGATTATAATAACATACTTATTGATCATAATCACATATAGATTCATAAATTATGTGATTATACTAAATAAAACATTAGAATATTTTCACTTATATGACTTAGACCGCAAGCTAAAAATATCTTATTTAAAATCCTCCACTTTCTGACTTTAATGATACCGAGACATCTTTATTTAAAACTAATGTAATACTGCAATGTTACTTGTTTTGAAAAAAATCTAGGAAAAATGAGAATGTCTCAAGGAAAAAATATTCATCTTTAATCCACGTTTCTTTGGTAGCGAAATTCAAAAGGACATGATATGTTAGCCTTGCTAATTGCATTTATTATTTTCTCAGTTTCAGTATTTGAATACGCTTTTGGAATTTACGTCCACGATCAGAAGACTAATAAAATTTAATTTATTAAATACTTTTCAAATGAAAACAAAAAATCCACAACAATAAATGAAACAAAACAAACATGTCAGGAATTTTTTATCTTTATAACTGAAATCAATTGAAAAATGTAATATATTTTTTTTTGTTCAGAGTTTGTTATGTATTTTTTAGTACTCTTTAGGACTTATCGTACGGAAAATTACGAGTGCTACGTCTTAAAGAACTAGATTTAGTTATTACATATAAAATAAGATTCCATTAAAAGGAATTAATATTAACCTAGTAAAAGTAGTATAAAAATTTATTCGGCCCATGTAAATTAGTTTTTAATGTCTTTGTTTTGAGCTATCATCAATATGTATTTTTCATGTTATTATAGTAACACTAAAGAAACATCACCTTTTATAAATTACATATACAAAATACGGACGTATCCCAGTCGCGTATTATGGATAGTGTTAACTAAAAATAGAACAGTACTCCATATGCTGAATAATTTGTGCTTTAGAACGTTGGAAATTGCGACCTGTCTGTTGTATTGTTGCTCATATCTATATACCAAAAAAAAAAACTCGTAAGGACCAATGACAATACTAGATCACTATCTCGTTAACGGCTAGTTCATCAGACCGTTTCGATTTTCTTAAATCGAGGACAAAAAGTGCCTTACGCGCAGAGCTTTCATGAAAATAGACTTTAGGTATGCAACTCAAACAATGTGGTCAGAAGTTAGTTTTGGCATTACAGTTTAATAAATTAGGTCCCATGTTCAGTGGAGGTGGTTTCGTTAAATGATTCTCTATTAGTAAATCTCCATGAAAACTATTCGCATTTATATTATGGATTAAGAATTTCATTTTGACATCATGTCCTTTTTTACATTAGAAGGAACGACCTAGATTAGCTGTTGTCAGGTCTTTTAATCCCCAGTGATATCAACTGTAATATATTAGCTAGAGACTTGTGTTAGACAAATTAACACGCTGTTTACCGACTGAGACAACTATTATATTGTAATAATAGAGGTTATTCCCAAAACCAAACTATTTTAAATACCTCTTTCGTAATTTTAGAGATTAAAAACAGATATCGCATTAATAGCACAGATGCAGTCTCAGTGCTTAAATGCCCTTCGAAGACCATGCCAAAGGTACCGAAGTTATTGATGGGACTGGAGCAGATGATATACATGTCGATTAAAACTTCGTAGTTTGGTTTAGCAGTCTCCAGTATCTGGTGGATAGTGAGTTCAATCGGATTCACTAAACCAAGTCGAGTTGATACCAAAAGAGTTAAAATTATAGCACACTGCTCGTGAATATTGAGGCGAAGAGAAAGTGTACCTTTGTAATACTTTTGGTGCGTCCTGTGTGTGCGACCCCGTGGTTGCCAAAAAGGTTCAGCATCTCCTACTCGAATATCCAAGGCACGACCGCGACAGACGCGGCCTCGAAGTAAGCACTGGAACAAAATTAACAGAAATTACCATTGCAAAATTAATTGCTGATAAACACTCTAGGCCGTATCTGGAGCGTTTCTGCCGAAAGATAATAAAAATTGCCAATGAACGGAATAAAACTCGATGATGCTGCACCACTTATTTAAAATTGTAGTCAATTTCAATTTTAATTTATTATTATGCCATTTTATTATGTAGTTTTAATTTACTATAAGTCCAGTTGTAAGTTTAATTTCTTCAATAATTTATTGTTATTTAATTTTAAATTTAATAATATATTTTATTTAATTTATTGTTATTAAATTTAAATTTTAATAATTTTAGCTTTAGTTGATTGTTTTATCTTTTTTAATAGTAGTTAAGAGGTATAAATTGAAATGGTTGTTAACAAATTGCAACCTCTGCCTTCGACAAGGTTTGTACAGTACTTGTTAAAAGTATAAAACTAATTTTAAGTAGAATAAGGAAATTGTACTGTTTGGTAAAATAAAAAAAATTGAAATTCTTGCCACGCAAGAAAGATCAGAGGGCAAACAACACCCTGCGATGGCGGGTGCCTCCAAAAAAAAAAATACTTTTGGCGAAACAAAACAATTTACTTCTTTTTTAATTGTTTCATGCTTTTCTGGGTTTTTTACAAACGAGAATGACGCAATTCACGCTCAGCAACAAGTATTGTAGGCCAAATCACCAGCAAGGGTTATTAACCGGGATTTCTTGATGCCTTGAAAGCAACACTTTGCTGTCGAAGAGTTTAAAAGATGCTAGAATAAGCAAGCGGCAAATTACAGTTTGTTGGATAGACTTAGAGCACGCTTTCGGGTCTATACAACATGAATTAATGCTGTTTGCGTTAAGATGGTACAACTTTCCAACCCTAGTAAGTGATATGATCTCGTCATATTGCTCAAAATTAAAGTTTTCTATAATAACTATAGAAGGCCCTTTCGAAACCCTTTTGAAAACTTTGAGTAACAATGTAGGACTATTTCAAGTTTATTAATTAGCAACGAGAAAAAATGGGAGCAGCAGTTCAAGTTTGATAATGAATACACAGAATCCATTCTAGCCATCGCTGACGATCTCGCAATACTAACACGTAACCACAAATACTGTCAAGTACTATTGGATGAAGTGGACAAACTCTGTGAGTGGACGGATCGGTTGAGGACAAAACCAACTAAAAGTCACTGTTCGTGGCTCATTAGGCGTAATACAAGATATACCTCATACGATCCGGGATTATCGTTAGGCGGTCAATGCGTTTCTACGGTTACGGAAAATGCACCATTTATATTTCTCGATCGTAAGATTGATAATAAATAAAGACTTCAATTCCATAAGCAGTTTAATCATAAACTGCTTATGTCTATTAAATCATAAACTGCTTTAATCATAAACTGCTTATGTCATTGAAGGATTACTCTAATCTCCTTGATAGGAGCACAAAGTGACAGAGTAGGGTTAGGATCAAATAAGAAAGTCTAAGATACGCATATATTGAAGTCTTTTATACGGCGAGAAGAGAATGATAAATATAAGTTCCGTGCAATGGGTTTAGAGATGCAGAACGAGTGGTTAGACAAAGACAATTTTTGCCATCACATAGGCACTAAAGTGAAGCACCTTAATTTATGATTGATCGCCAGCGTTTGCTAAAATTTGATCTCAATGCGGTCCAAATGACTCTCCCATATTAGAGTAATTTAGTAAAATGGAGTGACGGTACCGAAAAAACTTACTATTTCTGTGGGAAGGCAGTTGGACTGTTAGGCATTTGCTTGTGGGATGTAAGTTACTCGTGGACAGCGGTCAATATTTGCGTCTTCACGATAAGGCTCTGGAAATCATACGTGAAGCGGTTAATCTTTTGGTAGCCAAAACTCAAAGGGAAATAACCACAAACGAGTGAGGTTTTGTGAGAAAGTCTCTAGAGCTATAAAATCAAACGTCAAGCCTTACTCCATCCTTAAAGCGGCTTCGGATTGGGTCCTAAAGATGGATACGTTGGACGTTGGTTGGCGATTTCAAATTTGTAATTGGGAAAATATAAGTCCAGGTTTCCTCACGATGTTTTCCTTCACCGTCTGTCAGTGGTGTCTGAATACTTTTAGAATGTACTTATGAGTCAGAAAAATCACATTGGTACTTGCCAGGATTCGAACCCGCGCCCTTATGCACGGGAGGCGGGCCTTTAATCTCTAGGCCACCACGACATAGCTCTAGCAGGTTCTTTTCAAATTTGGTAAGGTATTTTAGGTAGGGAGAGGAGCTTGGACAGTGGAGGTGAGCGTTTAAGGCGCGTTAAAGCTTCTCACCCTGCAACGTGATGGATCCGGCAACCGCACGGTGAATCCCTTGATTAAAAAAATGTTTAATCATTGTTATTTTCGCCAAAGTGTCACTTTTATTTAATAGTGTTATTTTCTTTTTGGAAGGGTGTAATTGGCCGGATAAAAGTTTTAAATTTCCAATCGCCGGCGATTCACGCCAAATTGTGCGTTCTTTTACATGTTAAATAAAATATATTCGACATTTTATTTCTGTTTAATTTTTTTTATGATAATAAATTTGTTTGAGATTCGGTGCCTTCGAGTAGTGAATAATAATCTATTTGCATAAATGTTTGGAAAAATCATTTTAACACATTTATAATTTTTAACAAATAACTAATTAATAGTTTTTTAAACAGTTAAACATGACTGGACAATATTAATTATATCTTGTATAAACGATCAATCATTCTCCAATTTCATTCAATCATTCTGTCTCATGTTTCATTTGTGACGTAAATACTAGACATAAACATCGAAAGTATTGTGTTCGCGAACGAAACCGTAGAAATAAAAAACTGTTGCTTACCTATGAAATAATTAAGTCTTGGTTTAAATAGTATGTTGAATTCTAAATATTTTTTAAATTTGATAAAAATTTACAGGAGTTGGTTGACATTATGTTGAAAAGGATGGATGTAGATTTGGACGGCGTGATAAGTTTTGAAGATTTTCATAAGTCGGTCGTAAATACCCCCTCCTTACTGGAAAGCCTCGGTTACTGTCTCCCAGAGCGACCAGCGGTCTATTCATTTCTAGCAACGTGGTGTCCTTCGTGGGACAAAATGTAGTTTTACCAATCGTGTTTTTTATGATTATGAATAAAAGCTTCCAAAGTACGCTTAAATCTGCGTTTTAAATTTTTGAACACACATTTTGTGTACTAAATATTAATAAAGAGATAAAAAATAAAAAATAGTCTTGAGAGATGAAGTGAGACTTGAAAAAAGGGCTTTAGACCAAACATCTATATGGCTTACTTACTGGCTTTGAATTGTTTATATTCTATTTTCTAAAAAGAGCTTATAAATAAAATATGACTACACGAACTGTGAAATATTTATTCACTTAATAATAATACATTCCAGTTATCTCCAAAATATAATTGTTCACAATGGTGGGCGTGTATATATAATGCTCAATATATGTATACGTTGATAAAAAAAGCATTGTTATTTTATATTTGTTTTCATAAGCGGATAAAGGGCTGTACTTTTTTCCATAAATAAATCTTCTAAAAGTGTATACAGGTTTGTAATATATTACTACCATTAAGTATTAAAAGAGGGAATAATTCACAAAGAAATATTATATAAAATTCGATATAGTTCAAATATTATATGATCTTTACCATTTGTATAAAAAGAAAATATAGTAAATCTGTTTATGATCTGTAATAAACGTATTTATTTTGGACATGTATTTTCTGTGTGGTAAAGTACGCTATATTTTCTTATGTTTTGACGTCTTGTAGCTAAAAATTGTTTTATGATTTTCTATAAATTAAAACACCAACGTACATATGTATGTCACTTAAAGGAGCCGAAAAGAACTCAAGATTTTAACAATCTTTATCCCCATTGAACTTTCTGTCACATATATCTTTAATATGTTATTTAAAATTAGAAGTGATTTCATTATTTTCACCCTTTATTTGTACTTACTACTTATTATAAACGTAACCAGCGGTTTTTATGTCAGAAATTTTTGTTTATATACTTAATGTAATGTTTGTCTTCAATCAAACTAATCAGTTCATTTACAACTTTGATAGACTTGCAAACAAACATTGTTATTTAAGTGTTACCAACAACAAAATGCACTTTTTTTTTGTTATTTGGAAACAGAAAAAGAAAAAAGAATAATTTTTATTTATATGCCGAATTATGCAGTTCAAAGTGGAAAATAAAATTATATTCATATTTGAGTTTTTACAATTTGTAAATTATAAATTAAACTTAGTGATAACCCCGAGGTTAGGATAGTAATATCAAGGGGATAGTAACAGTAGCACCTTAAGTGGTGTTATGACAATACAATATTGTTCGTATTTTTTGTCTAATAAAACAGTAAGCAATTAAATAGTTATTACTATTAGCCACTGTGGTTATTTATGAATTTGTAAATTTTTTTAATTCATTCATATTGTTCACCTTTAAAAGAATTATATTTTATTTGAGAACTTTAGTAAAGTATGTATTAAGATTTAATCAGGTTATCAGTTAGAAGATAATTGTGTTAATAAAAAAAAAACTTTTATTTATCTTTGAAACGCACACACATGCTAGCACACACATACGACCACTCTTTTACGTCGGGGTTTAAAAACAAGAAACAACCACTTGTATATACGATTACTGTAGAAAAAACCTTTAAATATTATTCTTAATATTTGTAAAATAAACCTGCCTATTTTTTTAAATTTGGCGTCATTACGTCAAGAGCAAAATACAATATTAATTTCTTTATTTACTGCAATTATTCCTTAAATGTTACAATTCATTATATCGTTCTCGTAAAGAAATGTTGGTCAATATTTTTTGAAATGAAATAAACCAATAACTTTTTTTTTCAATATCTTTCGCCAAAGAAAACTGTAATATGACTTTAAAGCAGCTTTCGACTTTAAAAATTTCATTAAATAAATATCAATACGAATATCGGTTCTTTGCAATAGATAGATAGGACATCGGGTTTTATTTATAAATTTTTGTTCCAAGATCTATTACCTACTTCTTACTAAGAAAACTATATTCAACATTGATAGTTACTCATAAATACATTTACACATACAAACTAAGTCAGTGGTGGCCTAGTGGTTAAAGGCCCGCCTCTCATGCATGAGGGCGCGGGTTTGAATCCCGGCAAGTACCAATGTGATTTTTCCGAGTCATATGTACTTTCTAAGAGTATTCAGACACCAC
>JAAAKD020000207.1:11771316-11808768 GCA_010014825.2 Danaus melanippus | reverse complement strand
AATATCTTAACTAAGTTTATTTTGATTGTTTATTTGATTCAAAAGAAGTTTTTTGTTTAGTTTATTCAAAATATTAATTTAATTTTTATGTGTTTTTGATTGTAGATTTTTTTAATGTTCCTACTCTTTGTAAGGCTGATGAAACCTTGAAGACTGATGAATATTATTATGTGATACCATAATTAGTTTGAATGATATATAAAACATGTTTTCTTAGTATTTGCATGTGTTTGAACTGATCCCAATCGCTGTTTCAACCGACCCTGGCATGGGGACGGTTGAAACAAATCAGATTTTTTTTTTTTTAACTTCATATATTAAAAAAAGTTATTGTCCTGGAACTATTATGATACAGCCAAATCGTAGCCAACACTTCAAATTTTAATTTCATGTATCAAAATCATCACTAGGTCCATAAACAACAAAATTATAAAGGATAAAAGCTAAATTGTTTCAACCGTACCCAGTCTACCCTATACATTTCAGATTTTCTACTATTTTACACCACCTTGAAAATAATGGATGTTATAATTAAGGACTAGCGAGGTAGTATCCTAGGACTTCAAAATATAAAATATTACAGATTTCATCTACAGCTGGTTAACTAGTTTCGTTTACATTGTAAAATATTCTAAAAAATAATTTGTCGAGGAATATTTTTATGAAAAAAAAAATCAGTCGTTCTGTTTGCGTAACTTGTTTATATTGCGATGCGAATTTATATATAAATGCTAGATAATTTAGAAGAAGATCAAAATGGAAAATATTTATTTTATTACAGAAGTATTTAAGACCACGTTTGTGATGAGGGCGCTGTCAGGAATCTCAGATAATAGTTAAAAGATGTTCCCTTAGATATGCTTCAAAGGTTATTACAAGTATACATTTTAGTATTTTTTTTCATATAAATAATAATAAAGAAACTTCCTTTTCATAAAATAATTTAAATAAGGTACTAAAAAAATTTTAATTATTGTATATATATTCATTATATATAATCATATATTAAGGACACGTATTATCACACAAGTTCAGTATCACACAGTACACATGCAAAATATTACTTTTTATTTTCCATATAAATTTTAATTCAACCGTTAACCCAACATTGCTTAAAGGTTTAAACATAATTATAAATAAAACCGTAATAATGTTTAACAGAAATAAACTTTATTAACACAAGTATTCACTTGTACGTTTATTACTTTACTTAAAACAGGTATGTGAGCTACCAAAAATATATATCCGAACAATCATATTATATACCAAAGAGGCTTATTCATTAAATTGTGGCTTTATAACAATGAACATTCTGCTACATAGGTACTTCATCGAATATTTGCATACGAATTTAAATCAAAATTTTTGCTACCAATATTAAACTGAAGCAATTTATGCTTTAGGGGATATATTTTAGTTAAACATTTTAACTTCATGCTTTTAAAGAATATGTTTGCTACATTATAATATAAATACAATTTATATAAAAGAAATTGCTACAACAATTTTGCAATTCCTTGATAAGAAATGCGCTGTTTCAATGCTCTAATAGAATTACGACCTTTTTTGCATAAGATGAAAATTATATAAATTTGTATTTTTATTATGAAATTGTTCTTTGAAATATTTTTAGATCAGAGAACTACGATTGGTATAAAAATATATTGGTTAAAATTAACTAATCGATGTTTCCTTATTAATCTGGTCGATGCAAAATGAAACGTGAATTCGAATAATTATACAAAGCATGATGTAATCAAAATTTTGCATCAACCATTACGCAGGCATATTTCTAAAATTAGAACAATAAATAAATTTCACATTAACAACCAATATAGAATTATTATCTAAAATTATTAATATTTCCTAACATTCACTGTTTATCCCGTTCCTTTACAGCTATTATACTTTAATAGGCCAGAGATGTCATTTGTTATCTTTGTAATTTTAATTCACTGTTCTAATTGAACATAGCAAAAGGGCGATTGCTTTGTTAAAGATACTTGTTATTGTGTTACGAGAGAATAATAGGGTCCCGGCCCACAAACGAAGGGCACCGGAAACGTAGATTATTACATAAATTGATACCATTATAAAATTAGATACCTAAAGGTTTTTAAAAAACAAAAATGAAAACTTTTGTATATTTTATTGGTTGTCATATATGTATGTTCATGATGATATAAGCTGGTGTACTACTATTTACATACGAGGGAGATCAAAACAATATTTTAAAATGTTTGGATGTTACCGTTTTTAGTTTAAAACTTTATTAATTATTTGATCGTTTTATGTATGATAAATTGGCTATTCTATTTTTTTTATAAAAAACTTATCACCGCTAATTTGTCATCAGCAATATTTGAGGTTTTATATTGCTTATCTTGTTAATTTAAACACTTTTTGGAAAAATCATGGCGCAAAGTTGATGAAAAAAAATTTCGAAGTTCAGTTGTTTAAGGAAATATTTTTTCTGTTGTGTTAAGAAACTATGTAGGTGGTAGAGCCTAGCTGCAGTCATGTAACTATAGATCGAACATAGGCTGGCTTTACTGAGGAAGTAACACCAGCTCACAGAAGATCTTTGTGAAGAAGCCTTCAATGGCTACTCTACGTCCGAACGCTAAATTAACACGAACGTTAGTAAGATATTTTCAGTTATGTATGATTCACAATACGAATATGTCTTACTAATTCAATTTTTTAAACTGTTTATATAAATTACACTGTAATAACTAGTTCTTGGTATTCTTGATGAATACTACACGTGTATATATACATATATTGTAATATTATATTATATGACGTAAAAGGTTCACGACCACAATAGATTCTTCGTTTTCATTTCCTTTAAGTTAAAATCTCTGAGGTTCCAGATAGGTTTCGATAAGTGGCTAATCGGAAATCTTTATAAATGTTTTCTAAGAAGAGAAAATTCTCAGACGAGGACGAATAAAATCAAAGAGTTCTGTCAACGGAGGGGTAAATAGACAGGGATATATAAATAACATAATCCTGATTCCTATATTTTAATTCTTATGAAAAATAATTTCAGAACTCATCAAAAGTAAAATGTCATCAAGTTTTTACATTTATATAAACCAAATCTTATGATTTCACTGGACATATATGTTGATCATAATTTTCGTAGAAGATATTCAGATATATTTTTCAGTTGAGATGATTTTGTTGTGATATAAATTATTTAATTAAATCCAATTTAAGATAATCGCGATATTAATAATTTCGTTCACCTACATCATTAAAATCTATATTTTATGTAAATTACACGACTACTATGTAAGTATTTTTATAAAAAGCCAGAATTATTTCCTCATTATTTTCCTCATTATTTCCTCATTATATATACCTATTCATTAAAATATTAATCGTGCTTCCAACATTGAATTAAGTTGTGAGATGATAATTAATGGTAAATGGTACATTATATTTTTCTCATTGTTAATGTGACCTACGTTCAGAAAGTGGGCACAATAAGTAAATGACCATACTGTAAGACATTTATGTAAAAATTTGATTTTGGTTACGAGCATATAAAAATATATCTGAATTAACTTGTTATGAATACGGCACCCAAATTATATTTTAGGCCCCAATGCTCTATATAGTATGGTTAACATTACTTTAATTAAAATCTAACATCCACCGTTTCTATTGTTTTACGTTGAGGCATTGAAATTATTTCGATATAAGAATGTATAAAGAATATTTCACTGCCTATATTCAGAAATGATCCGTGGTTTATAGATATAATAAAATTAGGGAATGTACGTAATGAAGTTCTCTAGTACCTACTATTTTTAACTCTTAATTAAATCGTAACACGTAAAGCAAAAAATTACAGTAGATGAACATTCAATACCTATATTCAATATTACATTTAATCAAAGTTCATTTTAAATCCGAGAACCATACATTATTATGTTAAAATACGGACCGAAAATTTTGTAAAACATTCTGAGAATTTTGCCAGAAACTTTATATGAAATAAAATTGCTGCTTTTATTTAAAGCTTTTATAAAGGCTTTATATCTTACATGTGTTTTTTAAATTTTTATATTTTAATGGATACGACTCGTATAAGTCACCTGTATTTAAACTATTATTTTGTGAGCGATTCCTTTATTACAATATTTGAAAATGTAAGCTGTATTAATGAATAAAATGATCAAATAAATACATCGCCATTATGATTACTTTTGTTTTTTCTATAATTTGTTTATCAGCATTCGTTACTTACCTGATTTGCTTTTAATATTTAAATAATATGACGAACTTTTAAATCTCAATAATGTCTTCTTTGTGTTAAGCATCATTTCATTAATTTAATCAGGAAAATTCACTTTTATATCTGTATAAAGTTATAAACTTTAAGTAAATCATGCGAAGTACATACTTGAACGTCCACATGCCTAAAAAAGGTTATTTTTAGTAAAAGGTTTAAGAGGGGGTTCATTTGTTATGATTATATTTATATTTCTGATAATATATTTAAAGATTAGAATGAAAGTGAAATCATAAATCGTTTTTATCGTGTGTAGTTTATTTCATTATTATGGAGAGAACATACATCCTTATGAGATCATAATGCTGAACATTAACTTGGTCTATGTGAACAAAGTGTGATTTTGTCTTTTTTAGCTGATAATTTTTATTTGTAAAAACCTAATTTATATATATATATATATATATATATATATATATATATATATATATATATATATATATATATATATATTAGATTTAATACAAAAATTTCTGAAAGGTTTATTATATGCTTTGCCCATCAAAACCAGTTTTAAAATTTTACAAAAGAGAGTATCCTAATATTGTATACATTAGGAAACAACGAAAATGTAGGAGTAAAAATTATAAGTAAATTAATTATTTTTTTTATACCAGTTATTATTATATTGTGATTCATTAATATCCTCAAAAACTCGTACGTACTTTAGAGTTAAAACTTTATTCACATGCATAGCTAGATAATACTGTAAACATACTTGTAATTCTCGCACACAATAAGACAGTTGATTTAATATGTAAAAAAGCAAAGATACATTTGCTACTAAGTAAACCATAAACCATACGTAATACAGACCTCAAAGTGGATGGATTTTTTTTTATCTTTTTATTCCACATCCAGATTACAATTTTCGTGAGCGGCTAAAAATGTTCCAAGCATAAAATCTGTAACATACATATTTGTACTGCTAATCTTTATCCACGGCTTGAGATTGTAACGTTATATGATTATTATTCGTTCCAAAATAGACACAGATAACATCGGAAAGCAAATAAAAAATATGAAACACAACAATTTATTGTATAATTTAATGTGAATTCATAATAAATGGAAGTAACAATGTTTTACTTTTGTGTTAATGTTTCTCTATTTTTCCTCAATTAAAATAATTCTTTGATGTTTTCTCTTAAGTAATTATATAGGTTTATGTATTAGGGCTTCCATTCATTACCATTTTTTAGAACAAATTATGGGTTTCAGCTGAGCTGTGAAACCAAAATATTGAGTTTTCTGTAATCACAAGATTCTTAGTTAAGTGCGCTTAGTGATTGTCCAATAGCAAGGTGGTCTTCAGTTTAAATAGATTAAATGTTTTATTTTATTTAACAACTCAACTCAAACATATCACTTAATGGACATTTAGTTTTCTTTTTAATTTAAAAGTAGCTAATAATAGCTACAAAAACTCTAATAGCATTTTTCTTTTAAGTTTTATAAGTTGTTACGTTATTTCTAAAACGAACATCGAATCCAGAAAGTAAAAAATAAGACTAAGTTTTTTTTATACATAACATGAAAACATAAAAATGTAGTTTATTTTAAATATATTCAGACCGGTAACTATTAAGCATAAAGAGATACAGGTCGAGGTATTCTGACGGTTATCCCAGTGGTGCAGCAAATAATCTCTCAAGATTTCTCTTTACCACATAGGTTTTTAGACTTTATATTGATTTCGAGAACTAGAAAGTGCCTTTTGTGAACAAAGATTTTATTGTACGAATCTTAGAATTAACTTTTCCATCCAATTCAATTGAATAGTTGTTCAAAATCAGTAATTCAATATACATATATGCGTTACTTCAGGATATATTTTCATTTCGATTATTTTCACATATAGACAAGGCATGTAGAAATTTTAAAACTGGTTTTGACGGATAAAGCTTACAATAAACCTCTCAGAATTTTTTATATGAAATAGAATATATATATATATATATATATATATATATATATATATATATGTATATATATATAAATTTGACTTTCACACATAAAAATTATCACATAAAAAAGACAAAATTACACCTTGGTCACCGAGACCAAGTCAATGTTCAACATTACGGTCTCAGTAGGATGTATATCCTCTCCATAATAATTAAATAACACAAGGGGAAACAATGGTTTAAAATAGTCTTTTAACTACCTTACCATATAAATCGTTTCTAATAATTTATCATTTTTGACAATCAAATATTTATACAGTATATCATAAGCATTACCTTCTCAGAACCATAAACCCTGTCTCGAAAATGAAAATCAGACCTTCCATTTTTGACTAATTTAATATCATATTTATTTTCTAAAATTGATTTATACAGAAATTTCTAAGGAATGGACAGGCTCCCTCTCTTTTTCATAATATATACATACCGTTTGAGAACTTTGTTGATTAAACTAGGAACAGTTTAAATGAAAGCATTCAAAACTATAATATACATACCATATTTGTCTTTATCAAATAAGACCAGATCTTTGACTAAACGAGCGTCGTATACATACATAGATGTGTCCTTGACAAAATTAACAACTATGTATTTAAGGTAGATATAAATATCAAATCGAATGCTGTGTTTTATTTTATTTTCTAATTTAATACACTTAACCTTGGCAAAAAGACCGTGATGCCTACCGTATATTAGCATGGATCTTATATTATAGAAACAGCAATTTACTTTCATTGTTCCAGAAAAATATAGACACGTAAAGCAATTTGAAAATTATATAGATTACAATAGTGTCGTATTTATAAAGTTAACAATCATTTACTCATTGAAACTAAAAAATCAAAACACGTATCTGTTTTAATTCTTTTTCTTTTTCTATACCTCTTACTTCAATAACACAAATACATATAAGAGAATTATTTTAGATGAAACATAACATGTAATAATAATACTGGTCATGCCTTTTTCATCGTCAAATTATAATTATAAATATAATTATTAGTCTCTAATAGTAAGCATCCTAAGGAGTTTGTAATGTTGTAAAGTAATACATATTCAATCTATTAAAAAATCAAAAATTTTTTTTGACAGATACAAATTTATTTTAAAACGAAATTCCGTATATTAGAAAGTTCCAAAAGCAATTTTAATGTATTTCCAAAAATTTTATATATAGCTACTAATATTTATTTATATACAATTATTTTATAGTATAGTAAACTTTTTTTTTTATATAATGAATACATCACGGCGGTTTATTATCGTCTGTTTTACAATAGAGCTCGTTATTCGTTCTGAATGCAAAAATGTACGGTTAACGTGATGTGAACAATTCAGTTTGACAACTCCGTATGTGTTTCCTTAATGGGTATTTCATTTCAATATTAAATATAAAAAAATGTTTATATTTTTTTATATGAATGGAATATAGACTTGGTAACCAAAAAACCTTTAATATCCATATTCATTCCACAGCTCCTAGAATTCAAAGCACGAATTCATAGAAATTTAGAAGAATCTTGACTATTTTAATCCTTATTCACTTTTTAGGAATCTATCTTAATAATTAATATTGATTTATCTCACTGATTTTTTTTATAACTTTAGGATGAATAATTATAGTTTATCAAAGTATTGTTTATTTCATTTTAATATTGTTCTTTGAAATTTCAAAATGTTTATGAATTTTTGTCGTGTAATTTCAGGATACGTTTCGGTATACAAAGTCAACAAAAGAAATCTTTTATTTTCCGATTAAGAATGATAATTTTCCTTTTATTTCACTATAGTTATTTAATTATTCTTAAAAGTTATGTTTAATTAACATATTAAAACTCTCAACCAAGCTTAAGTGAGATGATATATTTCTCTGTTTGTTAAAGATTAATTTGAACCCATCGTTCCATATACTAGGCATAACTTATAACTACGGTTCGCCTTTTTATTGACTATCTTAATCTTCTGACTTCGCTTCAGTTAAAATTGCTTTATTTTACGACATAAGTCTAAAAACTTTCAAAGGTCAAGTTTTTCCTTGAATTGTTTACATAATGCTTAGGGAATGAGATTAGATTTCTTCGCTATATTCATGTAAAAGAATTAAATATTTATCTTTGTACATTGGTTGTAATAGTTGGTTTTCACTCCATTACGATATTGATATAAACACTTACCAAGTCCTAATCTGCAATCTCCAGTTAAAACTGTATTAAAGTTATATTTATTATTACTTTTATATTAATAATAGTTCGCCTGCACTTAAAAAAATATATTATTTAGAATCTTATATACATACGTTATATATGCCACAGCATTGTTTTTCCTTTAAATAAAAATAATATTTATTTTCAACCTTTTAGCATTGTTCAGGTAATACATTTGCTGTTGGGACCTAGCCTCTGTTATTATAGTTTAATACCGTAGAGAACACCTGTGGCTCGATATGAAACGTTCTAAGACGGTAATTATATCAATTTGAATTATCTTTAAATAATAAATGAAATAATCTCGTTTACGATACTGAAAATAAATTATGACAATATTATTTAAACTGGTAAATATGTACGAAATACCGAATAAAAAAAAAATATTAACTATATAAATTTGATAATGTGTTTTTTTAATGTCTTTTAACTTCAGCTAAGGTCTTCGTTTTTTTCTTCTGATAACTTTATTTCCATGAAATAAATATGTTTTTCAGTCGAAATATTAAATCATTAAATTCGTTGAAGCTCTGCCAAAACATGATTATAGCATTAATACAGTCTAATTAGAAGGTTGTGCTTTCTATCGAATCGGAAAAGAGAGCGACAGAGGTAACGAAGGAAGAAGCCGAATAATGGATTACCTTTGTGTCTGATAGTAGTTACCTTTACATTTAATTAAGCCGTAGACTATAGTACAGATCTCTATTCAAGATAGTTGACATAAAGCAAATTGAAATATAATGTAAAATATGAAATCATTAATAATATTATATTTATATCAGGTTTCGTCGTACATTGCTTTTATTAGAAACACACATATCAACCGACTAGGCTTATTTATTCTCAATTTTCTTCCTAATATGATTTTAAAACATGCTAATGATTGACTTTTTGATAAAAAAATACAATTGAAGTAGAAATTCCAGTGTCTTGTCATTTAAGGTATATGATGATCATCTGAATAGAGAATTACTGATATTTATGGATTATTACAAATGTCTTCTACTTTCTATAAGCCTTCAATCAGTAAAGGTATATAAATTCCACATAAAATTTTATATCATAACTAAAAAATTGATCCGTTCCTCCGTTGGATAACCATTGAGCACTAGACAATCTGTGGAGTAGATAGGAATCTGAGAAGTCATATTAGCGAGCAGAAAGGGGTTGTTCTATTATCAAAACTTTTTTTAAACAGGATTTTTTTTCAGAGAATGAAGCATAGAAGGCTGGCTTAGTGTGGTGGTGCATTCTATGAGATAAAGAGCGCTTTTAATAATACTCGTATAGGAAGATTATATCTCCTTAGAAAAATTTGTCTATAATCGAGTTCTTGGAAAATATTTTTAATATAATGTTTCCATAGACAGCTATGTTTTCAACGTATAATATAATTGGTTTACTTCAAAGAATCTATAAGAATTTAATATGCAGAAATTGTTCTTTAATGTTTTTTATTACGATTTCTATTTTTATGCTTTTTGAAACAAAAAAAGACATTAACCTGCACATAATTAACAAATCAGTCCAGATAATATGATGTTCAAATATTAAAAATGTTTAATTCACCTGCTTGAGATAGACACAGATGCTTAATTGGGAAAGCAACTGGTACGCGATACTTTGGAGGTTGCGAGTTCATATCCGTTTTGGAATAATTTTTAGAAATCTTCTATTTGATTTTTTATTCAAGTATTAACTAAAATATTGCTTCTTCTGAGATGAAGTGATTTTTTACTGACAATCTTGGATAAATGTAAGCATTATCGAGTATAGAACCATCAATGACACAATCCTGTCACTCGTACAATAGTCAAAGACTTCTATGATATGAGAAAAGGTCCTTTAAAATCTCATAAAACCCACTAGACTTTCAGTGCTATCTGTGATTTTCGTAAGTAAGCATTTAAATAAAAGCATGTTTTACAAATATCTATTTTTTTAGGAAATCGTATACTAAGTTGAAATAAATTTATTAAAAAGCTATTAGAGTATTTTCATATAGAAATTTGCACACGTTTAATTTGGTTACTTTTCGGTTATCTCGATTAAAGTTATTGGTTCTTTGTTTTTATAAAACGAGGTTAATAATAAGCAATTTAGCTTAAGGCGAACATTTTATTATTGTTATTTAATATTTTAATTATATCACCTTAATTTCTTGCTTAGAAAATGTATCTTATATAGGGGAAGATTAAAAAAGTTTACGGTTTAAGAAATAAACTTAAAAACATATCGATAGCATTAGATTATAATTTTTGAATAACGTCTACAGAAACGTCTTTCGGAGTATCTAACTACAAAGTTGTCTTTTTTAAATTTAATCGAATCCAGAAGGAAGAAAACCAAGCGGCCTGGATAATGTTGAGGCTTCGTCCAGCAATTGGCTATCATCTAGAATGATGATGATCAACATTATTTATACCATCATATTTGGTACTTATAACAATTCAAAATATACTATTTTATAATTATTTTTTTCTATTTATCTACAAATACTTCTTTCTTTATGTTATAAAAACTTCGTAAATAATTAATGTTTTTGTTTATGTTTTCTATTTTCATTTCAAGTAAAAGAAAAAAACCCTTAATTAACAACAGAAATTTTTACTAATTTATAAAAATTATAGGTATATGAAAATGAAATTCGGCGCAGAGGGTGAGATTGGGAAGATTTTAAGCCTGTCACACACTATTAAAATAATAAAAAATATAATAAAAATATATTTTTACTTTATAAAAGATAAAATTTGGGTGATCGAGATATTATTTTCGTTAATATTTAAATTCGTCACTTTTATTATTATGTCATAAAATTACGGAAATCATTTTTGAGACATAATTCAGACTTAGAATTATGAAATGGAAAGGGGCGTTCCACAAATTTCTAGAATTTTTCTGATTGCCAAAGTAACCGAAACCCATCGACTCTCAACCTATTTTCATCACTAAGGTATGCTTTAATGTGATTTATACCTTTTTTTATTGCTATAGATTACATTGACACAATACAAATCTTGTTGACAGTTATCGTGTGTGACAACCCTTAGAAGTTGGGTAACGGGCGGGGCGCGGCACGTAGAGCCGAGCGACCGTTCGGCGCGGCAACCTGCACTGTCTCGTCACGCGCCTTGTCGCTAAGACGTCCTGCGACTTACCACTCCGTACGAGACTTGCATTTTACTACACCCCTCATAGTACTCAACAATCGTACAACAACTCGTAACTGACTTAAAAGTTCAGAAAAGAAGTCAAGAGCACTCCGAAAGTATTCCTCCCGTACAGTTGATAAGTAAGTACCCTCAAATATTTTAATTGTTAGCGCCTAAAAGTTTCTGAGTTCGAAACAGACGCGACGCGGGCAACAGGTAGGGCGGTATCGAACGGAGATTCGTTCACTTTTACTTTTCATTTTAAGCGTTTATAATCCTGTCCCGTCCTGTATCCGCCATTTTATTACAGACCCATTGAACTAAACAATCCGCACCAACAACTGTTGCGCTTCCTTCCATTTAATTTTAACGACGCCCGCGTTGTCATGTATGAACGGGTATATTGTCGATAAATTATATAAATAAAATTCACTCATTGCCTCAGGGTAATGAACACTTGTTTTTAAATTGCAATAAACTATTTATGTTCTGGCTATTTTTAAACGGCTGTTATTTATGACAAATATCGTGCGTTACTTAAAATAAGAGTTGAACTGTCGTTACATTTAAATATATATTTAATTTAGTTTTATAGAAGTAACTGTAAGCGTTAATTATCTAGATTTTATAGTTTTTAAGCAGAGTTATAAATATTTCTGAGTATATTATATTTTGTAAACTTTATTTAGTCTAACAACATAAAAGTTAAGATTCTATTAAATTTAGACTCTCGATTGAAAAGCACTATATGAAATTTTAATGAAAAAATAAATTCATTTACAATTTTGATTAACTTATTTTTTTAATACATATTTCTGATGAGTTTTAATAGAAGTCAAAAGAAACATTAATGTTTATTAACTAAATACGAAAACCTTATAAAATCATAAATATTGGAAAGATTTAATGCAGCGTAACCGCGAAAGTGACAGGACACTTTAAATTTTATTATATTATGTTGGTACCATGGTTACACGTATTAATTTAAATCTTTTCAATTTTTCAAATATAATTTAAAATTTAATTTATATAAAGAATTATATAAAATTAAGAAAAATATTAAGCATTTCGTAAATATAAAATCTAATAAAACAAATATAATTATAAATTTTCGTTCAGTATAACATTGTATATATCAGTATAACATTGTATCAATCAAAACGACATTTTTGTTTATTAATTAATGTCATCATTTGAAAAGTTCTAACCATAGTTATATAAAGTATATATCATAATTAATTTCGGTTTCAACGGCTGTACAAGTTGTAAATAATATTAAAATTAATTGGTAAAATTAATTTCCTATAGATGTATCACGAGCGCGAACACTTTTACATTTTTATAATGGCAATATAATATAGGAACGTTTGATTTCCTAAAAATATTGTGTATAATGACCGTCACTAATTTCTTAAGAATTCTCAATAAAAAAAAACATATTTTTTTTCACATTCCATAATGAAGGATATGCAATGACTACCATAAAGTTTGATCATGATGGTATCAGTGATTATTCTAGTCGTATTTCTTAATATAAGGTGTAGATTAATCAAGTAAGTGAGCTTTGAGTCAAGAACCACAAAGGCTTTCAAATAGAGGGACGTATTCACCTTGCCATTATCCTTCTTGTTATAAGAGGTTTAAGTTAGACAGATTATTAATGGCTTCATATATCATATAAAGTTCTGCATTATAGTAAAAGAATGTATTAACCCCTATTCATTACATTTTTATTGTTAAATCCATTATCTCGATAATATTTACATATATATTTTAATAATTTTTTGTGCAAAACAAAATCAGCCCTTTTAATTAACAATGAATAGGATTATTAACAATTTTTATGGCAGAAAATCCTTATTTTTTACAGTAACACAGTACAGTTTGGCGTAAACTTGTTTTACCAAAAATTATGTAGTATCATCTTTTTTAAAAATATATTTTTTAATTAAAAAATGAAACATAATTTTCGTTAAAGACTTCTTCTTCTAGGGTATTTAGTTGGGCGTTTCCTTAGAATTCAGTTTTATGGGTCCGCCAAAATTTCACTGTGAGCTAATCAGAAGAAGATTTCGTGTACAATCATATGATGATATTTTACCGATGTTTTTATAAATAACATTAGACATGCAAGTTTGTGGTTAATAATTATAAAAAACAGGAATTTTTTTTATAGTTGTACACGTTCAAGAGTCAGAGAATCATAAGAACAGTTCAAAGAATCGTATGATATTAAGATTTCATTTTTAATTTCATTCGTACTTTATTGACGCTGTATGCTTTAATGGAAGATTTCAATACTAGGAAATTCAAGTTAGTCTTGTTTACATTTAAACCAATTCTTACTTTTTCCTGTCTCCAACTGAAAGGTATTTATTAGAAACATCAAGGTCAGCCGTAATTCTGAAATGCGAACTTATTTATGTTTCGCAAAAAGGAAAAGAAAATCTTTGACATACTTGACTGGGACATTAAAAAAGTTTCAATATTCTTGAATGATTTAATATTCTTGATCCCATATATAATTCTTAGCAATGTTATGTAATCAAATCGAAGTAAGTAAATATATCAGTAAATAATTTGAATAAAATCTCGATTCTTTAACCGACTTGAGCATGTCACACTATACTTTCGCATCTAAGCGGCGCAATATATTTAAAAATATTTCTTATTTGAAATCGACCATAAAACTTAATAACTAATATTCAGTGATCACTATTGAGAAATCGCAAAAAATATATCTGCCTATAAAAATCTTTAAATTATTTTTTCTTAATTTCAAGTGGATAATACTTGACTGTCATTCAACTAGTTGATAGGTGGAAACGGAGTCGTAGGCGGTGAACGCACTATATCAGTGTCAACCTATTCACCCTTGGCTTGAAGAAGCCCAAATTATTTATGATATTTTTATAAGTTAAACAGGTTTTGTGGAGGATAGAAGTTGAACGGTGAATTGACATTATTTGGCTCGACTCGCAAGACTACAGTTCAGATCTATCCTCCATATCAGACTATAATCCGGAATCCCACGAATCGGTTGTAGCGAAATGGATTTTACAACGATGTTATTTCCTTTTCAAGACTGTCGTAAAAATAAGTCTTCTACATCTCTCTTGTTTTTACTTTTCTCATCTTTCATGTTGAATAAATTTATCGTTACTTCTTATTATTTTTTTAAGATACTTATTTTCTCACATACATTTCGTGTTAACGTTCTGTTTTTATAATTATTCTTTAAAAAAAAAAACAAACAGAACAGACTCACCTTAAAAGAACTGTTTATTTGTTCGTAATAATTTGTTACTCTTTTTACATAATAGTTCAAAGTGTAGACTACTTGGTAAATAAGATACATGATGATAAAACAAAATATACAAAACTAAATTAATTTATTACGCTTCAGTGCTGACTAGACTGGCTTCTTTAAATAGTTTAGGTATGGAGCTTTTAAAAAAATGTATGCTCCTAAAAATACGTAACATTTTGCTTTATATTTACCTGAATCATATTGATTTAGGCCAATAGAAAGATTTTGAGACACCTTCAAATTAGTTCTGAAAAATTTCATGTTTTTTATATTTAGACATTTTATAATTTTTATTAAAAACTGTTATATTATTAATTAAACACTACTTAATAAATAGGTATTTACATATTTATTTAAAGTTATTTTAGACTTATTAAAAATATTAATCAGAAATCCAGTTAATGGGTTTTATGGGATTTCATTTGATATTTCCTGTAAGTAAAAATTTTGTTGTCCACCTCATTTTTTTATTTATAAACCGTGTAAAATCCTTCATAGGCAAAAAATAATCTCCCTACTAAGTTCGTGATTACTGTTTGCTATATTTTTCTGTTTTTTCATATCACTTAACTATCATTGATGACAAGACGTAGGTTATGATCATACTTACTATGAATAAATTGTAATTTACTATTTAAATAGATTCGGTATTAAAAACCAATATTCCTTGAAATATAAAAACTATTTTGAAATATATATAACAAATTGTGAGACGAAAGATGGGAATTTTTCTAGGTTTAAATAACGGTTTAAACTTTGAGGTGCTTTCAGATCGTAAATTTAATGAAAGCTGTAAAGTAGGATTGTTAAACGAATATTGTGTCTTACAACTAGCTTAAGAAAAACGGAAAAAAAACAATCTTATTCGTTTTTAAAAATATTGGCAAATTTGCTTTTATAATTTATTAGTTCGTGATGGCAAAAAGAGATTTAAGACGGCAGAAAACGATAATATAATGAACATTCCACTGAAACAATGGTTTTTATCTTTATAAATAAGTAGTTTAATCCGATTCATTGGTCCATTGTGAATTTATTGATTGCATATTAATTCAAAAAAGCCTTTAAATCGTTGGATTTTTTATTTATCTCTTACTTTTAAAAATTTTTCATTGTTCCTTTTTTACATCTTTCCGGAAATAAGTGAAATCTATACTTGATTTTAAATGTTTCCGAATTTGGAAGACTCATTTATTATATTTTTATGAATATACTAAACCAATTTTGCAAATATACACCAAAGCGACGCTAATGTCAAAAAAAATACTTTATAGTAAAAAATTAAAACTTACAAAAAAGTAATGATAAAATATTATCTGTTTATTGTACTTATTATCTGTAGCCTTAGTTCGTGTTAACACAGTTTTGCCTTAAACAATCTCCGTTGATCCATAATATGTACATAAGTATTAGAAACTTTCGATGACTGCGTAGAAGGTGAGACTGAAAGTTATCATCTAATAGAAACAAAAAATGTATGCACCGACCTATAATAGTTCTGAAGTTCAAATGTATAAAACAGATTTTGGTTTAATTGTCTATATAAATTAATACATTCTTAGTTAAAGTACGATTTTTTTATTGTAATTTATTACCATTTTTAACTTATTAAACAACATAAAATTTTTATAGGTCTCTTTTCTGAAATACTAAAATTATAAATGTCAATCAAAACGTTATATAAATTTTCAGTTACCTCTTGCTGTCAACTAAGCTACTTTACTCCGTATTATCAAAGGAAACAAGATATTATTGATTTTATATATAAATTTCATTATTATTTTCCAAAAATTAACGTAAACTTAGTTAAAGAAAGTGAATTTTACACTTTAACTGCAAAAAGTTTTTTTTGACAATTATTAAATTTTCTATTTTTTGAATTGAACTGTATGAAAAGATACTGTCTGGTTATAACACGAATTTACTTATAATAATTTATACAACATGGAGGATTTAAAATTAAATAAAACAAATCTAATCAAAAGATCTAATTTTAGTTTTCAGTAACAAATGACGAACTGATTTGCTTGCAACATTTGCTGTTAGGTACTCGTACTATGTATCAAAATATTGTGATCTAAATTTCTAATGTGACAACAGATTAGTACAAAACTATTATCATATTATAAAAATGATATTGTATTAATTATACGTAATTACCGGTTTTAGATAACAATATATACTTTATATGGTTGTAAGTATAACATGTTTTTAGTAACGAAATTTCAATGTAATTAATTTTTAGCACAAAATAATTAATACACTAAAATTTTTACGCTATATATTTTTATACCTAGATGTTTTTCGTTTAACCTCCTCCTTTTCATTGACTTGTGACTACGCAAATATATTTAATTATTTTTGATGATCAATGTTTTTCTTAACTTATTACCAAAATAATATTTCAATTGTGATTAAACTACAAAATGATATTAACATCTTGTTTTTTAATAACATATGTTAATTTGTTTACCTTGGAGTGTCTATTTTTAATTTTTAATTCCTTTAAAATAAACAAGAGTTGGTGACACAGCTTTAGCACTAACAATGTTAAGGATTATGATAAAATTAAAATATAACTTGAATACTAATATCATTCTTAACAAACTTTAATCATTCCTGTCGTTTTATATAATTCAATGGATATTTTTGGCTGACCTGGATTTATTTAATCTATATAAAAGGTTTTATTTATATCCTCAAGGTTAGGAATGAGAATTTTATGTGGAAATTGTTACTTGAGTGTCTTGTTGCAATGACGGTTAGCCGTTTAAGCAGCCTTGCCGTGGGGGATCCGCTGCGATAAAATTCCTGTTTTATTCTTTTAAGACTTTTTTATTGTCAAAATAATTTTAAACTTAGAATGGTTTTTGAAATTGCAAATTTTGAAACTTACATATATGATTTCGATTGCTCAATTACAAACACGGGTCTATTTACCTTGTATATACGAAACGACCTATTAAATGATGAAAGCTATTTGCTTGCGAATTAACTATGAAAATACATATATTGAAAAAAATAACAAAATGTGAAAAGATTTAAACAGAACTACAATATGTACCATTAACATGGATACTCAATATGAATGAAGCGGTTTGTGACGTTCTCTGCAATTGAGTTTCCGCTTTATTTGAATTTAAGCCATTAAGCCAATCATACTGGTGAATATTTTTCATTTATTTACTGAGCTCAATAGATTTTAATATTATCGATTATATTTATCGAGATGGATTGTAAATAACATCATAAATTTCACGTCATTGGAACATTATTTATCATTGGAATGTTACGATATAAACATGCAATGATAACATTTTTTAACAGAGTGTTCATTAATACAAAGCGAGCAAAATAAAATGTTTATACACATTTAATATGCCATATTTCAATGGAAATCGCTCAAATAAGTTGAGTTACTTTTCATAATGTAACGATCTGGTTCAACAACAGAAAATATATTTTTTTACAATCTTCGTGTTCTTTATAATATTTTATTATAACGCAACAGCGAAAATTAAAGTTAAGTGCAAATTAAATAGAGACATTCTGATGTTGAATAAAATAAAGAAATAAATAAAAAGTTAAAGTAAAAAAATTTGTTAATATAAAGATTTTTATTACAGTCGAAAAATGTATAAAGGGTTATAATTTTATAAATTAGTATTGTCTACGAAAAATGTTTGGGTATGTGGTGGACTAATTTAATACAAAAGAAACTTTTTAAAGTGAGTTTTTTATATAGAGATGAGCCTTCATCAGTAGATTATACCCGTAACACCAATTATATTATTTCATCATAAGCTGGTAGTTAAAGAGTTTTTGAAAACAATTTTGTCAAATCAAATGTACATACGTAAATTAAAGAGAAAAATACAAAACTTTATTCAAATGTAAATATGAAAGAGATGAATTAACACTGTACATATCAAACAACTCTTAATTCGGCCCTTCGTTGCAAATCTGTTTTATAACTGCGACATTTTGCAAAAAAAAAAAAATGTAAATATAACTGAAATCAAAATAATATTATTGTCATATAAGAGAAAACTCTGAAACCTAAAACTTGTAATCATAGACGGCAATGTCAAAAACAAAACTTCAAGAACTCCAAGAACCTGTTAATTACTAAAACCTTAAAACAATTATACAGGCATTTTATAACATTTATACTGCATTATGTCGTAGATCAATACCTATTGCGATAAAGGGGATTAATTCTTAATTTGTTCATCCTATTCAACTTAATTTTATGTAAATTTTTAAAACACAGTAATCAGAACCTGGAGACAGTTGAAACAGATTTATTAAACAAGACATTTCGTTTTACTTAACATATAACACTTAAATACTTTATACTATACCATTTTATTTGGATAATATTTTATTTTGAATTCAAAACATATAATTTGATAACCATGTTATGTTATGTTATAATAAAAAAAAATAATGTTAAAATAGTGAGCTCTAAACTTTCCTGGCTTCATATCTAAGTCATGTTATTCATGAATATACTCGTATTATTTAATATGAGACACATTGTTACCTGCCCATGCAATGAATTCCAGAAGCCAGACTATTTCAATACATGATACAAATAATAGATATGTTAGTTAGCCTAATTTATGAATACCAGAGATTAAAATAATCTGTTTAACATACTAGGGGTTGTTTGAAAATATATTATCTATATATTTTTCTATCGATTCCGACTTATGAACTGGTTTTGTGAACAGTGTCATCAAGTCTTGACACCTTTCATTAGACTTTTTTTTTTATATGCTACATGTTTTATTAAAATCGACTTTAATTTCTATCTATACATATACTTTGTACGAGTATGTGAAAATAGTTTACAAAATTTATTATTTTATTAAATTATTGACGGCGCCCAAAAAAGATGCATTCAATTAAAAGTAAATTTTACCATCTACAAAGGTAATTGAGAATTTAATAGTACTGTGACATATAATAAATTAAAAAATAATAGTGCATATAAAAATTGTTATAGCTATATTTATAATGATATCTAAGATTTTCGCGAGTTTTATACATTTAAATGAAACTAATATTTTCGGATTATACTACGCGACTTTATTTTTTGTTAAAAACTACATATTCCCGACGTTTCGGCTACTTTACAGCGGAATCGAATCGATGGCGGTAGATGATAAATAACAAGACCAACTGACAGACACTCACATCTCGTCTGCCCGTGATCACGGTCGCTGTAAAGTAGCCGAAACGTCGAGAATATGTAGTTTTTAACAAAAAATAAAGTCGCGTAGTATAATCCGAAAATATTAGTTTCATTTAAAAGCTATATTTATATTACGTATATTAAATCATAATACAGTAGCAGTACAATGAAGTTGTATTGACTCAATAATTGCACTAATTGGTTCCATTAGTGACATCTCGTCCATTGATTGACTTGATGGCCACTGACTTTGCAGCATTAAAGGACTCTGAAGAATCTTAATTAGCTTTTTCAAGTTTTTACGAACAGTCTGAAGTTTTTCATAATAAATATCTTTTACAATTTTATTATTTCTTAACGTTGTGTAGTTCAGTTTTTATTTTCATCAAAAATGTATAAATCACTAAGCTTCTTTAAAGGAATTTTGAATTTGTAAAGTAACAAAATATTTTAAGTTGTATTGTAATAAAAATAGTGATATGTAAATAGTATCCATTTATTTTACATAAGTTGTTATTATGTTATTCTATATGTTATATAATGTATTATTGTGTAATGAAAGTAAAAAAATACTCTATAATATTCCTGATATCGCAGGTCCTTAGACGGATTTCTTTATTGTCGTTTTCTGAATGCAAAGCATCTTATTTAACTTACAAGATACTTTAAAATTTGTATCCTACAATTTTCATACTATCTCGAACCTTATCATACTTTCAAAAAACTCGTTTCAGATTTTTGAAAATTATTGACGTATATATATATTTATTTATGATAAACATTTTTTTAATTTGTGTGTAATTTTGTTATAATAAGTAACTTTCTAAGATGCTCTTTTTCATGTCGCTTCAAGTGAAATTACAAAAATAAAATAATGAAAACTACAACGCGAACAGCATTTTGAGAATGTTTTGGAAAATATAAAAGATAAAAAATCATTCATTAGCATAAAACATATTCATATGCTGGAACCTTAATAATAAATATATTAAATAAAATTCAAGCAGAAATTATTCACAAAGGCATAGAATCTCTACTAGTTATTGAATAAAAGCTTTTGTGTTTCAGTATTTGTATTCGATTTGCAATCATGTTATATTACATATGCCAGATGAATAAATTTAAGACGTTGATGGTTCTGTTTTATGATTTCCCTTGACGCGAAAAACAATTAGTTTTCAAATCATGGTAGACGTTTTGTAAAATAACGAGTATTTTTTTAACAAATGAATTCTTAGCGTTTTTTTTAGCTGTGAAATTAATTAACTTTTTTAATTAAAATTCAAATTCAATCTGCAGTGATCTATTTTGCGTATTTAAATAAGACTAATGTTTTTCGGATTAGACCACGCTTACTTTATTATTGCAAAAACTACATACACCCGACGTTTCGGTTATTTTTCAACAACCGCGATGACGGGCAGACGATTATAATCCGAAAAAAAAAATGTTTTATTTAAATGAATACTCGTTAAAGTCTTAGACCTCACTATTCTGTGTATGTTTTTTCAATTATAATTTTAACACTGACTATAAATACGATTTGAACCAATAAATAAAGTTTGTGGGTTTTCCCTGGGAACCTTGAACGATGAACGTAATGAAACCTAAATATGTATGATTTTTATTTATACTTATCATAAAATGCAGCGATATACGATTTGTATGTTATGTATTATTTAATTTGAGCAGGAAAGATATTCAATAAATCCTAAACTTACTATATACACAACTAATAATTTGTTAAAATATTTAAATATATATAATTTATATGTCAAAAATAAATACCCATCAAGTTAGTCAGGAAAGCACCGGGTATAAAAGCTACATCTCGATTCATAAAATAATAATTTTTATTACTAATATATATAACCTTCATGATATAAAGAAACTTATGAAAAAAGTTTGTAGCAAGTTTAAACAACCAATATTTTGAAGACAGCAGAAATTTATTCAAGATAAATCAGATCTCAACAATTTACAAAGTCAGATTTGTAGTTTTATTTTAAAAAGAATTAACCCTTACATTTGTGATGGTAACTAACAAAAATTATTCATATTACTGTTAATTACTCAATCTTGTGACTTCTTATAAATACATATATTAACAAAATCTCTTAGTTACTATATAAACCAAATGTTTATAAATGGATTAATGGATATATAATTTTTATACCATGTACACACAGTTCCGCAGTTATATTATAAAGTAATATTATAAATAAAAATATAGTTCGTATTAAAAAATAATAAAGGATATATCAATGAATATTAATTTAAAAATAATTGTTTTTATTTAATATTGTTTATACGATTGCTAATGGAAAACAAAAATGTCAAGTGTCGCAATCTATACATATGTATGTGTGAATACGACTTTATACTGCATATATAAAAAATGTTCCGTTTGCGATATTTAATACAATATGATGGATATAATGAATTCTTATGTGTTCTTCTTGCCTCAGCCTCAAAGAAGGTATTTGTTAATAAATTTAATTTACATATTGAAAATAAACAGAATTGGATCACAGTAAAAAGACGATATTAATAATTTGGTAGACAATGAATATAAATACGTCGAATGTACAAACTCTTATAAAACATTTTGATAAGGATATCAAATTCAATGCTCCATGCTACTTATATTAAATAAACTTAACAAAGATTACATTGAAATTCGAATATTTCTATGTGAGTATAAACCCACGTTTAGCGATAATGAGGTCGTGGTGGGGTCTGGCTCTTCAAATGTCTATCGATTTTCGGTAGAGCGCCCTAAAATGCGGTAACCTTACAAAATATACATACATACATACATATAATCTACATAAAATCTTGCCTTCGTACCGAGATGTAAATCTACATTTTTAGTAAACTAAATGTAACATTTTATTTATGAATAAAAATTCACATTAATGTATGGTATTGTAAGAAACAGTCTAATAACATATTTTATGTCAGAAGGTAAAAATTGCTGTGGAAACCTTTTAGACCGACTTTTGACATGTTCGTAGAAAAACTAAAAGTTTGATTGTGTTATTTTGTAAGAAAATAGTAAGTATTAAGTTATTATTACCTTAAAATATAAATGATCAGTTTCATATGTATTATTTACATTGTGAAGATATATAGGTATATATTTTTTTCTAAAAAAAACATCACTCGGATTTTAACTCAAAACTATGAGTAAAAGTTGTTATGTATGATAATTCAGTAATTAGTATTTAAATTGTCTTTACCTTGCTATAAAAATAGTAAAATTTTAAATTATATTAAACGGTTCCAACTATCAAAATGTTAACTACGAATACATTCGGCAGGTACATACATGTTTCGGTGATAAATTTTCAATTCAGCTATGTGCTCCATTATTTTAATTGCCATATTCACTAGCAAATCATTTGAGGTGCAATCGGTTGCTGGTTTATTTAGCAAATTGGCCTTTTTAATGCAAAAATTTTAAGGTAATAAGAGTTTTATAAGCCAATCTAAATAATCCAATTCATATTTATGATAACATTTTAGGTATAAAATTAAGGTCGTGTCCGGAGATTCGAGGCAACGTTAATGAGTTTGGAAATACACTCGATATTGTCGGTACCTCTAAACCTTAATCACGTCATTTGTAATAAGTTTCAGAACAGTTACAAAAGTACCTATTTTTTTTTATTTCGTTTGAAAATCATGTACTGTAAAACCATAGCAACAAATGTTGTTATCGTTTTAGTTCAAATAATATTTGTTGAAATTAACACTATAACTACGTTTAAAGGAAAATCATTTTATGTATAAAAAAACAATATTTTCCTAAAACATCATATTTATTTGTTACCGAATTCGTTACTGTCGTTTAACTCTAAGCGAATTATTTATTGTTCTTGGATTACACTAGTATATATATTAATTTTTATTTAATAGTTTGTAATAAATCATATAAAAAGAATAATTATTGCTGAATTTTAGAACTACTTTCACTCTCCAAACTAAAGTTTGTTGAATGTTTAATAATACAATTAAATAATAAATAGCCTTACAGTATAAATTTATTTGCAAAAGGTTAAAATATAATTTTAATTAAGAAATCTTTCACAGTCTGGAAATATTTTTTAAAAACTCTAGAAATTATAAACGTCTTAAATAACTTTATTCTATTCTTTTGATCCGTTCTTTCTCTATTTTTATCTCTCGTCAGTGTTGAATAATATTCAGAAAAAATAAAAACATTATAATAAATATTTATTTATTTAAAGTAAACAAATACTTAAATTGTATGTAATGAGATTAACTATACAATATTAAGATTTAACTACTAGCAATACTAGTTATTGTGTCACTCGGCATCCGATAGACATGCCTATGGAAGAGACGCGTCAAGATATAATTACAGGAATCGGATTCCTTTGAGGTGTGAACCATGCGGACAATGCAATTATGAAACAATTCTGTAACAGGTTTACTAAACAACAGGTGTTTCCTAGACCTATTAGATAATGTCTAACTTTAAGCTACATAATACGTTATTTAAATTCTCGGTTCTGTTTCCGTAGTAAATAAAAAAAAAAGTTTTAATAGATTAAAAAGGTGCTCTGATTTTGAATAATTGATATTAAAATGAAGTTTTACACACTTTATCTTAAACGATTGAGAAGTAATTAACATAACATAATAGGTTTATAAAATTTAATGTCAGTTTAAAAGGGACAAAGGCCGCCATGATTAAGTTTTAAAAGAAACATAAAATTTTCCATTAGACTCTTGTTTACTTAGGTATTGATCATGTTTTAAAAACTGTATACATGATTGACGTCTTAATACATTTATTAATATTCATGACTTTTATAAGGTATACATTTTTAGGCATAAATTATATTGTATTTATGTCAACAAAGGCATCAGTGGTGAAACTTATTATAACTCCTCAAATTTATCTTACAATCTATTGCGTGATGAAATTACACCCAATCTTATAGTAAAATGAACTTTCATAGCAACTTAGACCGGTATACTTAGGGAATGGCTTGCGTAACACGCTCCTGGACCATTTATATATTCAATGATAAAATTAAAATACCCACCTTAATTATGAACAAACATCTATCATTGGAATGAAATTAATCAAATAATTAATATAAATAAATGTTAAGAACGCGATTTCTTACACCTATGATTAGAAATAGTTTCAATTGCATATCTTTTCTAATACCACACCAAAATCTTTTGAAAATTGTGTCATTAACTTTAGTCATAATACTTCCCATGTACTGATGCATATCGTATTGAGGTTTTGTAAGTTGATGGACAGTTTTCTGTCTCTCTGCTATCAATATAAGCGAAGTATAAGTTACGAATAATGTAAAACGAGGATTCTTTTGCATATTAGAATTTTTAAGTACTTTTCCATAAAAGTAAAACTACTAAATAATATTATAACAATAACTTTTCAACTAGTTTTTCTAAATGGGATAGATAAATAGCGTGATGTGCTAACGTCGAGAAGTTTTTTACTTCTACTACTGTAAACATGAAGAAAATGATAAAAATGATATAATATATATATATAAGAATGACACCATTTTATATGTAGACGAATTCAATTTTATAAATATTTGTGACTGAACAGCTCGTCTGACAACGAGACCAGTAAAATGCTCGACTCAAAATAAATGATGATAGTAAACCGTCATAAAATTATTTGAATTCCTTTTTAATATCTACGTCTCTCTATTCTCTGTTATCTATTTATTATGAATGAATCTTTTCAAAAATAAAATGTTTATTGTTAATAAGAATGACGATAACATTTTGTCAAGAGCATCTTTGTATATAATTCGGCGGTTTCTATAGAATAAATAAACATAAAGTAATTATAATTTTGAAATATATATATCAATAATACTTTATCGATATCTTTTTTTATCAATTCTTTATTTAAAATAAATATACTTACAAAATTAATATACTTCAAAATCTTTATAAAATTGTGGTACATTCTTAAAAATAAAGATGTAAGTTTTCTTATTTACAATTTACACAGAAGAGACTCTTCTTATCCAAGCAATAAAATTTTATCTGCCAAAGCAGCTTTAGGAGTTCTGACCTGATCTTTAGAGCAACGGAGCGGTAATAAACATTTTTGATCGCACTATCCTAGATAGAATTCGAAATGCCCCGTATTATAGAGTAATGTTGTTCATGTAACTTTTATCGTTTTATAGCACATCCCTGCTTTGGTGGGCAGGTAATGAAAGTTTATAGAGATGGAATATATAATAAAGTTAACTTTATTGTTTAGTTTTTATTTTATCATAAAAAATAATTTCCTTTTTTCTTTCTTAGATATACGTCAGTTGGTAACCAGCACTGAAATCCGGTCAACAGATTAACTTCTCTAGTGAAGAATAGTTGTCTAAGATGGCGGCTATAATATCAAAACTAAAGAGCAGCACTGCTAGCAATCCGCCGTCATTAGAAAGCAACCCAATATTGCAGTACTTTGAAGTCGGGAAGGAAAGCAGCTGTGCTGGACCTGGACTAGTTTGGAGAGTTCATGACGCATATAGGAAAAGCGATGGCAAGGTAATTGTAATATTAAAACATACATTACACTTTTTTAATATTACTAAATTAATATTACTATAGAATTCGATTTATTTTATTCTAATATTAAAATATCTACTCAAGCATAATATAAAAATTACTTTAAAGGTAGGTATTACAAAGGATGGCGTAACCGTATTATATTTAGAATTACTAAAACGGTCGTAATAGTGCATTAAGTTATGATATTTTTACTCTTCAATACACTTTACCCAAGCAATCTTCTTTAAAAGCTCTATTTGAAATTTCACTTAGTTTAACGACATTAACTATGAGCGGTGATCCGACGTTTTATTCATTCCACTCTCTTGTCGTAGTCTTACGTTGACATAAAAAACGTTAACAAATTGGTTAAAGAGAGAATGAACGATTGCATTTAAATGGATAGTTTCAAAGACACACGGTTAGTCAAAGTAACAAATTAGGACGCTGGAACTCTTTTTATGAAAAGTATTAAATGCCAATTAATTTATAAAAGGATATTTCTGTATATTTTTATATAAGTTGTTTGTATTGCTTTTCTAGAGTTTGACCATCACAAAACAATGTAAAATCACCTCATATATGTAATATGAATTATTTCTAATTACTTCGTCCCTGAATAGACGCTTGTATTTATTGTTATAAAAGTAATATAAAAATAGTTAAATAATAAAATTTTCAGTATAAGTAACCAAAGTTTTAAAATATATGGTCGTGATTCTATAATAAAATAATGGTTACTAGTATTTTAAGTTAGTTAATTTATATAATAATAAAATCATCACAAGCCGATACTATGTTACTGAAGAGCAAATCTCTCATAATGTGTCTAAGACGCTAATTGATTGGTTTCAAATCCCTATATGCTCACACAATATTCTGGGTCAAGTTGTTTTCTTGATTAAATTGATCGTAAGGAAAGCTATCAACTATGTCCTTTCGCATTATTCTTACGCGATCACGTAAATTAGTATGCAATTATGCAGTCAACCTCAATAACTTAAAGTGAATACAAGCTTATATTAATAAAATGAAAAAATAAATACAAACATAAGAATCTATTTTAAATGTAACAAAAGTATTCGTTTGAGAGCTCTTTCACAAAGAGCTGTTTTTACTAGCCATTGCTCGATAAATTTCATAAAACAAGCTGTGATTTCCTTGGTAGTGAGTCCCAGACGTTAAATCAACTAAGCTATTGTGCCTGAACTCGTCTTAGTGACATAATTGTTTATTAAATGTTTAAGTAATATTAATAAATAATTTTATTACTTTTTAATTTTTATCTACAAATATATTAGCTAAGTTGTCCTTTTGGAACAAGTTAATATAACAAAAATTTCGGTTCGTTCACAAAACCCACTCTTAATCGTTCAATTCCCGAAAAGTAAACAAAAATTTATAACATTAAATCAATTACTTTCCAAATCCTACTTCAGTAACCGTTATTCCATTTAGTTACATACCTCTTAGTTATTTACTTGGATTTTTTTATTTATTTTATGAGATAATTAATCAACCTTTAAAGATGTTTACCAGGAAAAGGAAATGTTAAACCAATAATGCTTGAATAATTTTATAACGGCTTCAATTTAAAACTTTAAGTAATTCATATCTTTCAATAAACGTAGTACAATATCCAATTCCAGGAAACGCTGTTCCATAAATAATTTAGATTGTAGTGGTTATTGAAAACGATTTTGTTACATTAAACAGTGTTTTCAAAAGAACTTTAAACACTTCAGTAAATAACAAGAGAAACTCAAGAAGATATTATTTTTCAACAATAATTTATACACATACCTAATTGACTCTTACTATTTTTGCGTAATGTAAAGGGAAGCGTCGTATGTTTTTATATACAAATAACAAATATTAATGTTTTAAACTTTGTTTTTATAGTAAAATATCAATATAAACATTTTTCTGTTATAAATAATTCTTTATATCCAAATATAAATATAAGTCAAGGCTACAAAAAAAATTAGGATACATACGTCATGATCATTTTTATCCGCCAGTTTTTATCTAAATTTTAAAATAATTACTAGTTTTATTTTAAAGAAACAGGACCCGACCGAGTAAGATTATCATAAAACAATGTAGCATTTTAATAATAATCTCAATATTAACTAATTGTTCTATTATTTAATTTTGAAAATGGCTTACAGCTATTTGAGCACAAGTATCACTGATCGATTAATTTAACTTCTGTAATTTCCAACGGAAGACAAACAGCAAATTGTGCAAGTTGGCTTAGATTAGAATAGTACTGTATGACTTCTCTTCTATACAAAGGAAAAGCAGTTTTAATTATTTAAATGTATATATTCTCGAGAAATCAAATGAATAAGTTCGGCGTAAAGTTGCTCTGAACGTAAATTTATATATGTATGTTATTGAATATTGCTCTCATCTACATAACAACATTTTGGGGGAAGTTTACCAAAAAATATTCTGAGTATTCAATATCATTATATTTTATATCATATAATTATAGTGCTAATTAAAAAAGGTAATTTTCCTTCCAAGACATTTTTATGTAAAAGATCTCTAAAACAATTAATTAGGTACGCTTTGAAATTTGCGAGCTGATAAAACATTGACGAATAAATGAAAATAAAAAATAAGTATAAAGACGTCTATTAAGTTTAATATAAGCGATCCTTACAAATTTCCATTTTGATAAAATGATTTTATAAATAAGATTTTAATAAGATTTCAATATAATCTCGTGTAATATTTCTAGCTCTTGATTTAATATTTCATTATGTTTCTGTAACGATTAATCTAAATATTTGAGATCATTACATATAAATTTAGTCACGTTTAAATAACAATGTGAATGATCTTATATATACTGTAGAGCCTAAATATTAAAGGAACCTGATACAAAAGTCTTTTACGATTTTATATTGTTCAGTTTCAATACTTGTCAATCAGTGATCGATATACGTTATGTAGTTCATTGATTAAAGCATATAAAGCTTGTGATTCTCTCCAATTTTTGACTCCAAGTATAAAATAAGACCGCTAAAAGTATAGAGCTATACGGAATACAATGAATACTGGATATTTTTTACCATTTTATCTATCTAGAAGAAAAAGGTTTTTGAGAGTTTGGCAATTGTGATTTAGTTACTGGTTAAGTATCAAGCGTCCGATAATCCTACTGATCGTTAATCACGTTAGACACAACAATTACCACGGTTCGTAAGGCATTCCCCAGAATAGCTGTCCACTCCCTGGTGAGCTGTTCCGTATTCATGATGATGGATAATTTCATAGACGTGGCAGGTACGGAAACCTGACTACACTTCCGTCTCGATTTGAAAATCAGCTACTATTATAATGATATCTTCGACGAATATGTACATAAAAATCTATCTAAAGTTTCACTAACCGTGGTTGTATGTGAAAATTATCCCGATGACATTGTAAGGGAAAGTTTTAAAGATACAACGAAAAGCAAAGTTAGAATTAATAGATGTTCGTAATAAAACTAGGAAAGTGGAGTTAAACTGAATAAAACAACTAATAAAAGGAAGTCTAGTATAAAGATATTAGTTAAGTAACAGCTATTGTGTTTCCCGACACATTAACACTTGAATCATTCTTATTATTAGTAATTTAAAATTAGTATTTTTTAGTAATTTTCATAGAATTCTAATGCTATCTTAAAATTTATATAAACTTTTATCTTTTAGTTTTATTTATTAGCCATAAACTTCACATAACTTATAATATGACATAATATATTTATACGCAAACAAAATTTATTTTTATATTTTAAAATATTTTGTACAATAAGTATGTATGTTATCGTTTAAAATAAATCTGTCGAAATTGAGGCTCCAATCTTAAATTGTACTAACTAATATCTCCTACTCGGGGACTAATTACGTTCCTATTTTTAGACAGGTAATGATAAATAGTAAGGCAATATATGAGAATTAATATATATTAAGTACACTTACTATTTCTTATGTCAAGATGTAAAGTTCGGTTACTATGGCAGTCGGAAAAAATAAAGTATGACAAAGACTAGCTACATAAAAAAATAACAGAGGAAAAGTTAATGAACAAAATTTATGGATGGATATAAAACAAAATATGTACGGCTTCTTAACGTTTTATATGATTCTTGAGTTGAAGGTTGAATAACGCTTTGAATTATCTCAATTATTTAATAATATTTATATGACATTTATGTAATAAAACCGAAAATTTTCCCATAAATAATATTTTGTAAGATATAAAAAGTAATCACATCTGACGGAAATAAAACGAACAATTCGACTGAATCTGAGACTTTATTGTCCTAAGCAAGAGAATTTTTAAAAAGAAAAATTTATAACCCCATAACAAAAGTTAGATTGGAATAGTAGCTGAGCTGTTCGTTCTATTAAACATTTCAGTTAAAACAGTTCTTTATTCACTTTCACTTTCTTACAATACTGCTACAATAACGAACTTAATTTTTGTAAAAGTTATAAGGATATCAAATTTAACATTGCGGTGTCTTTAAAACAGTCATTAAAGCTGTATAGTATTAATTATAGAAAATATCCTGAGCATTTATAAGATCGTCTTTTCTAGGTATAATATTTTTTTTTTTAGTTTACTGTAAATATAAATTTGATAAATTTTCATAATTAGTTTTCCTTCCAGTATATAAATAAATAATAATATTTTTTTATTATTCTTCCAGTATTATTTAGAAATTGAGATAATTGTTATTCCTTTGAAATGTGAAATTTCTTCATAATATTTGCATTTTGGGCCTCAATAGTTATAGAACACAACACAAAAACAACTTATACATACCTAACAAAAAAACATCTAGATAAAAATAATGAACACTCAAGATTTTGCTTTTTAATTTAATGCCTGCACAATATTATAATATTGCTGCTAATGTAGTTAAACTACCTTAATAATATTACTAGAATCACTGACTTTTATTATGCATTCAAATAACTTTTCAATTTCCCAGCATACTTTGTACGAAGGAAACTGTGAAGTTGCGGAAATTTAAAAATGTTTATGCATTTTCCTAAATTCCCCTGATATTTTTCATATATAAAAAGTAATATTAAATGTGTACATAACATACTTGTAAAGATTTATTTTATCTAAATAAACTTGTATACGTCTGATTGTGGTTAAATGTGATGACGATGAGGTGGGTCCATTTGAATTTAATTAGTTTAACATATTATTTTAATATACTATTTTCTACTTATGATGACACTCGATGTCTTGAAAACTTTCGATATATTTGGCACGGTTACCTTAGTGGTAGGTTTTCAACTTAGCATATCCCCTGTGCAGATTGCATTCATTTGTGACTTCCTACGACACCGTTCTTTGCAAGTAATTGTTAATGGCTACTCATCTGAGCCAACGACGGTCGATGCAAAATTTTATCAGAGGTCTCTCTCCTCTCTGCACATAGGGAGGATTAGTATAATTACATCTCTGAGGTCATTCGATAGCAAAATCAGCATGCTTACAGAAGCTCACCTATAACAGTTATATTGAATTTTCTTTAGAAAATGTGCTCTCAGTAACTGAAAAATTTAATTCCTCGTTCCATTTTTTTACTCTCGGACAACAAGAAGCACGGCCTGTCTCACGGCTTTCACTTTCGAGATACTGTCATGTCTATTTAGTTTACTTCAATCTGCTGATCTGCAAAATAAAATATCGTGGACTTTTGTCAGGTTTTCGTCAGTGATAACTGAATTCAGGGCACCATGGCATAGCTCAGCCAAAACCAAAATGCAACTAAGTTGAAACTCATTCAACTATTTTTTAGGGGTTGACATTAAAGGAGAAAAATCACAGTATCTATTTCAGAATTGTGTAAGAGCTTTTAATGGTCACATGTTTGTTTTTAAAACAAACTTCTTGATTCCGACAGTTCTTGATTGTTGATACCGATTAAAATTAGCCATCTTTGTTAACTATATGTACATATATTGGTAGTTGGCGATGTGTCGAAACAAACATAAAAATAAAAAGGCATGACACAATCTACAGAACTATTCTCGATTTAAGGGGGGACCAAAAAATAAATTAGGAATAATTCTTTATCAACAATCAAATCTAAAGAACACAGAGAATTCCGCGATCATGATATATGGTATATGAATATAAAAAAAAGGAAAGTTTAAAAAATATATAATGTAAAACGAAATTACCCGTAAAAGTATTGAAAACGCTGGTTAGAATTACTTTAATCAATTGGACTGTTTGTTTTTTATTTGATTTTTTTTTTCTGTAATGAAGAAAATCTTCAATCAATAATTTGGAATAACTATTTACTCATTTCCAGAATTGATAGTTCTAAGTTGCTCTGATACTGATACATTTGATACCTTATCTTTTAAAATATGATTTATGAATGTGTATATTTATTCCTCATTCTTTCAGAAACGTGTTATTCAGCTGCTATATCTTTCACTACCACTTGGTAAAGCGTCGTTTAAAAACTATCAATTATAAGAAGGTTGACGTCGGAAAGCACATTAGGTCGAAATCTGCTTGATTGATTTTGCCTGTCCTTTTGATCTATGGCTCGTTAATTTTCAACTCTTAGTTTTATTACACTTGTTGTTTGTATAAAATAGATTTGAGTATAAAAAAACGGAGACACACAAATAAGTTACTTTTTTTTGCCACTAAACATTTTCTCCTACTTACCTCTCCTTTAAAAGCTTCAATACTTTTGTATCAAATATGAAATGAATTTTTCACAAGTAACATAAAAAAGAAGAAAAATACAAATTTCCTTAGCCAACAAAGTGAACGTTTATTTTAAAGACGTTAAATCATCCGCATATCGAATGATCTTCTCTAAAATAACTTGATTTCTGCATTGAAGAGGTGTAGGAAGTTATTTACAAAAAATGGGAGAAAAGAATTGTTATTTACACTGAGTATACAATATGGTAATATTGTGAACTTTGCTACGGATAAAAGGAAGATTTTAGTTCAGTATCAAGATAATTTAGAAACTTGAAGTACATTGTTTTTTCTTAATTCAACGGTACGCAACATTGTTAATCATCATAGGCTTCTTTAAATTTGACAAAGTTTAAGTAAAAAAGGGCTTTAGAAAAAAATATATTAATGACCATTGAAAGGCTTAAATCATCTCATCCCTCGATAATTATCATCCCTCTACATGGTTTCATACTCTGTAAGTTATTGCAAAAATTCATGAAAATACTCAGCAATTACTTACAAAAAAAAGATGATAAAAATATACTCTGGCAACAAATTAGTATTTCGTAACCAGTTTACAATATCTATTAACATTCCTTCTCGCATATCGCGTATAACACAAATGGTATGTTGATAGATATAGTTTTACAGAAAGTGAATTGAAACACATATCAAATTACGAATGCAATGTAAGGCATATTCCGCCGTCACGTATGTTTGTGTGGGCGTTTAAAGAGTAAGTTAAAAACATCGACTTATAACATAAATCACAGAAACATGTACATAGAATTAAAATTCATAAATGATGAAACTATGTTGTGAAATACTTAAACTATAAGAATTCATGTTGACACATCAATAATCAAGCGTTGGCATTTATATCATGTGAGGAACTTCTCAGAGAACCCCCACAACTAAATAATACTAATAAATATGATAGCTTAAGGTTGTGTATTTCATTGTTGATACACTTATCGGAGAGTCAAAGGATTAGCAATATCACTTTTATAAAGAAAATACAAAATTAGTTCACTATACAATACAATACATATATATATTAACCTTTGAGAACAATTTATATAAAAATATTTCCTATTTATAACAATACAATTCTAGTGTGGTTTTATCTTCTTAGAGAACATTGACTGTGTTTTATAAGATGATTAAAAGTAATAGAAGCTCTTATATTAATTCTCTGTTTTATTTCAAATTTTATTGTTTCTACCTCTTTACTCAAGAATATTATAATCAAGAGAAAACGTTGCCTGAAAATAGAAATAATTGATGTTTATTTTTATCTAACGAATATTATAAGGCTCTTTAAAAGTCTTTCTTTAATTGCCATTATGCAAAAAAATATTTTTTAAATAGCAGAGAGTATAATTATGATTATATAATCCATTAAACAAATGTGGTAACATTAGCTTTTATTGGTTATAAGCTAAAACCATTACAATCTTGAAAGCATAATTAATGAACAATTAGAACTAAGACAAACGCCTTCGTGACTACAATGATAACATCAAACGATACAAACATCAACGATAAAAACGAATGTAAATGTATCAATATTGTGATCTACATTTTCAATAAAGCAACTATTGTGTAATTTTCTGGTAAATTGCTTTTAACCTTAGGAAAACCAACCATGACTAAACTTTATATTTTTTGTATTATCTTTCAACGTAAAGTCGTTTTTAAAATCAATCATTCGAAAACAAATAGTAACCAAACTGATTATAGACAAATTAAAATTTATATTTTAAATAACACACATATATATTAATGTGTCTGTGTAATTATTGAGGATAGAATGTTTTCACAGTTAGTTGAGGAATAGTGTCCAAAGAGCGACCATTTTTGTTAAATGTAACTGGAAAAAACTTACAAAGATATAATTCATTTCATTACTTCTACCTTCATAAAAGAATTCTAGGAATTCTATAAAATTAAAACAGGGGATTCTGGAACATACACATAAGCTTCTGAAACACTCTTTAAAATGTGAAAAAAATAAGGGTCATAAAAAAGCTAATATGAAATCGTTCAAGATTTTTAATAAAAATATATCAATACAAAACTTACGTTCGATTCTACTGTAAATAATGTTTATTAGGCATGTTGGATAAATAAACCATCCATTAGAGTAGGATTTTTTAGCAATCCTAAATAATCTTCTTATTTACCACTGAGACAAGGTTCAGCTTTGGCGGTTAGCCTTGATATGGAAAGGCATTCGTTTGGGTCCGACTTCGAAATTTTTTATAGAAGTAACCATCCAATGAAATTCCCGCAACAGTTTTCAAAAAGATAATCGTGTTATCGTGTTACCAGCAGAGTTGTAAAGTCTGCTGTCGGACTTAAAAGCTGGCGTCCCCAGTGGCTCGGTGCCAATCCCGACACTGTCTTTTCTACATATTAATAGACCCAGCGATGTGATGATAAACATAGTTCTTACGAATGTCTCTTGTTAGATTGTAAAAGAAACTCTGTAATGACTTGAGTAAAATAAGACTAGGACCAGAATTGACGGTATTAAAAATTAAGTTTAAGGAGAGATATTGCTTCTTTATGTATGTCCTATCCCTTGTATACTGGGATGTGATCTGAACAGCTGTTTGATAAGGCTATCACAACGGCTATCTTTTATCATCACACTTCTCACCATTCACACCCTTCGTCCCTCATTGCGTTTTAAGAGGATTACTCCGTCAACGCTCGTACTATAGACTAAACTACCTGTTGAGGTTTTTCCGCTAGAATACAGAATGTAGTTATTGAAGAGAGCAGTGAACAGTTGTTTAAAGGTTTGGCGAATTGCTTGTTATACAATCCATATGATATGCTGTACGTATTCAAGCGCTCATAAAGTTATCTGATTTACCGTCTGCCAAAAGCTAGCCCTCGGCTACTGGAATACAAAAAATAAGACTACTTATTTATGAAACATTACCATGTTATAAGAGCTGAAACTTAATAATAATAAAACACGTCTTGTTTATTAATCACAAATCAAGATAATTAAAACAACCAAACCAATTTGTTAAACTTGTACGATGTTGAAATGTTGTAAAAGATATCTTAAATTATTAATGTAAGAAACAACTTCTAATAGAAACCAATTAAAAGTAAAAGCAAAGTTCTCAAGTTTTTTAAATTATCAAATTTCAATTTTGTTACTTTAGCTCACGAAGTATTTTGGTTTTAATATACATATTTTATGGTCATCATTACTGTAGAATATGGTAGTTGCTGTAACTAAAATGGCCCTTTTTTAGTCATTATAAGTCAGTCGTTTATTAATCCATAGAAATAATTCTGATTGCGACAATATAAAGTTATGTGAACTTGGGTATTAGTTTACATTTTAGCACCAAATAAAAGTCGAAAGCGCTTTAAATAAAATATCTGTAATAATTTGGTTTCAAAATGAATATCCACATATGAATAGTTTTTAGAGCTGATTTACCCGTCTTTAACATGAAGTTTTAAAATGGAAGCAAATATACAAAACTCAAATTACTATAGAATAATAGGCACTGAACTAAAACTCAGTTTAGCTCAAAAATACAACAAATTTAAATCGCTCTATTTAACTCACTTATAGACTTGGGATTTTATGATTAATAGATTTAATTATAACCCAGTCGTGACTCTCTTAGTCTTACAGTGCTTCATGCTATTTTAAATTAAAAGTTTTCAATAATTTCAGCAACATGGTATCATTTTATTATTTTAGTTTGCTGTTAACAATTTTCAACCTTAGTGCATCTCATTTTGGCATCTAATTCAAGACATTATTTTAATTGATTTAAAAAAATAAATAATATATTTCAATAAAACATATATATATATATATATATGTCGAAGCACCTAGCCATATTTGATTTTTAAGAAGTGTGACGTCACCAATGCTGCCGTCACAATCACTATTTTCAACAGTCGGCTTATCCATTTTTCATTTAACTAATAAAACACTTCATAAACACTTTCACT
>JAAAKD020000207.1:11625493-11771216 GCA_010014825.2 Danaus melanippus | reverse complement strand
GATTACGCCACATCTACCCTCTAAAGTAAAATACTTATCAAACAACTACCCCTTATATGGGTTTTAAATGTTGTTGCGCCGACACGGCCATTCTGCAGCCTGGTGCGTGCCCTGCACCAGTTTGATAGTGTTGTGATATATCAACGTATCAACATACATTGTTTTAAAGAGATCACAACTACTGTCTAAAGTAAAATACTTATCAAACAACTACCCCTTATATGGGTTTTAAATGTTGTTGCGCCGACATATATATATAATATTAAACATAATATAATATAAATTTAATCACCAAACCAAGAATCTCCGGAATGAAGAGACGTTATTATATAATATCTAGCACTGCCGTATGCAAATTGTTATTTAATCACCAGTTTCAGCCTTGTCTCTTATATTTGATTCATGTCTCGTATGTGATCTTATTACACAGAAACGAGATTTCAGTATTTAAAATGAAGGTTATATTCTGCATATTTTGAACATTTTACTTAATACTCCGTAAATTTTGTTAAATTATAACGAATTTTAGAATTCTATTACCTATTAAATTTTGTCTTTTGAATAATTTATATTTCTATCGTTTTATTTCCGACTTTACACGAGTTGAATGATTTGAGATTGCTATAATAAGGCTAAACAGATTAATTTCATCTTTACAAATGTGTTCAAAGCATTTTCGAGAAAAATCATTTTGTTTTACTTTCGGTAACTAATCTGTTAGTTTCCTAAGTAACCTTTTAATATTTCTTTAAAGAAACTAAGGATCTATGGGTGTTTTATGCTGTATTAATATTTACCGCACCACCATTGAACCCGTTTTATCATGATAATGAGCAAAACACCTTTTATTATATGCTACAGACGATCTTTTGTACAATATTAGTTAAAATAACCTTTACAATCTAATTGTATTTTTAAAATAAAATCAAAATTTTAAAATGACTTCAAATGACCACTTTCCAAATGAGCCATAGTTAAATAACGTTACTCAAAATATAAAAATTAGTCTGTCTGGGGATGAAAAAAAAGTAAAAAGGTAAAATATTACTCACTTTTCTTCTTATACTCATTTTTCTTATTAATTTTGATAAAAACGAGATTTAAATTGAAACTAATAATCATTTATTTATTTTAAGCTGCGTTCAGAAAATAGTCATGTTAGAAAGTTATAAAAACTTTTTAGTAATTTGTACTAAAATCGCCACATTTTACGCCACGATCTAATGGATAATTATAAAAGTTTAAGCAATAAGAATTATATCAGACAAAACTTTATAATATATTTTATCATGGTCTCCTAACATAAGTATTGCGATCACTTGATATATATATATATACATAATTTTAAATAACACATAATAATTGACAAAGTTGCCTGACGACATTAATTTTAAACTGTCACTTTTTTGGTGTGTCTGTATGTCAATAACAAAATATGATACAATCTCTGAATCTCCGAGATTTTAAAATTATAATGATTCCGTAATAATTACCTTTTTTAAAAATGGTTTACTTAAGAAATTCGAATTCTTCTTGAATGAAATTTTCCTCAGAACAAAAGACACTCAAACCCTCATTTGTAAGGGCAACATTTTATTATTAAGAACTATTCCTAGTATCATATTCGATTACATTTCTTTCTAAGATAATTATAAAAAGTACAATTGGAATATACTTAAACATTTTGTTCATTAATCATGCCATAGATGGAATGCACAATAATTCTATAACTGTCCTTTAGACATTAGTAGTTATTTAAGTTACAATTTTTGTGGTTTTAAGCTGTTGCATGGCTTTTATCGCGGGCCTTAAACGTGGAGACTGAATCCAGAAATTCCGTAATAAAAATAACCTAACACAAAGCTCGCACAAGACGCTCTGCTCGAGACGAGCTGCTCCGAAATCGGACGAATACGTGATCAGCTGTTTGTGAGAAAGAATATAGATGTATATGTATTTATCATCTATGTACAACAGTGAATATCTGTACCCAAATATTTCGTTTTAATACTGCATAAACAAATAATTATTTTTGCATAAGTTGATAAAAAATGCTATGCCATAGCTTTATCTCCGCATTCCGCGAGTGCCACACGTCTTTTATTTCTTATTTCAATTAAACATAATTAATAATATAAAAACCTATAATCTTCATAATTTTAATAGAAAAAGGCTATTTTGTTTTTCATTCTTGTGCTACACCAGTGTGAAGTTGTTTTTTATAGGTGCCTTTTCCTGAAGAATACTGAATAAGATGATAACAGGTTTTAACGTCGATTGATAGAAGCTTGTAATAATCTAAGACTGTTTTAAAATAATAATACAATGATAATAAAAATATTTTAAAGCAAAATTTTACACTAAACTGTAATGAAATATAAAAACCTTACTAGAGGAAATTATTTCCAAGTTTATTTAGAAAGACTTTGTGTTCATAAAAAATCTGTTGCCGTCTTTATGACTGCGGCTGCATTTATTTTTCTCTGGAGAAAGTAAAATGTATTTAAATTTGAGCTGTGCTAGTATTATTACACCCTGTTTAATAATATTTTATACTGAGAATACAACATGTGCATTTCCGACACTTATGAATATTTTTCAATTTTCAATGTAATTCTGTAGATGGGGAAATTTATAATAGGATATTTTCAACCTTTTGATTCTATTGCTTTATTACACAGAATTATAATGAAAATTATACAAATATTTTTTAAGATTACTTGATATTGTTTTATGTGAAAAGAGCAAATGAGCGGACGGTCTGCTAGATGGCAGTAGTCACCGTCGCCCATGGACATCCGCAACTTGCCAAACTTAGTTATTAAGGAAAAGGGAGGGATGGGAATAATAATATGGCAGAAAAGGGTGGGAACAGGGAAAGGCAACCGGCAACCGAGTAAGAACTCAACGGACGAAACACAGTAATTAAAAAATACTTCACGCCCATCTTCTGTGAGAGGATGGTACTTCCCCGGTCGAGCCATGCCATGTTTAAGCTGTAATAACTTGATCACAGCTAGGCTGCCACCACTAAATATTATATGTTTAAAGTAATTCGATCACGGATAGGAATATATTTTCTTTTAATATTTTATTAAAACTATTTCCGATATATCCGATTACAATTTGTTATTAATTGATTTATAGATGTAGTAGTTATCTTGAGGATTGAGTAATATAAAATCTAGCTTATTATTAAAATGGTGAAGTCCAAATCAAATCTTGCAATGTTATCATATATAATATCCTTGTAATATCCATCACGTCGGAATAGGAACGTCAAAACGAATTACGTAGATCCATGCTCTTAAATAGAGTCTCAACATGTAATCAAAAGGAATTAGATTTGGTCATAGTAATCATTAATTCAGCTTAATAAAACCCACTACAATTCTATTCCATCATTCACTCCAATATCATTTTAATATTTAACATTTCAATTAATTTTGGTTGACTAAAGTAAATGCCTTTAGGCTTCACAGGACACTGGCTTACAAAGGATAAATAGTGCCACTTTTTGTCTCAATTGTTATTCTTAAAATTTATATCCAAATAATATTTCATTCCACCAAAAAAATCTATGTATTTTCCTATTTTTTCACCTTGTTTAACTATCACGACACCAACCTCTATTCAAACTCAACTGAAGGATTAAAAAAAATATCAAACACGTATAAGAAATTATCTGGATAAATCCTAATTTTACATCTTTCTGGATCCAACAGGCTTTACAACGTTCTACAGGTGATAGTATTTCGAATTAACTTTGGAACTAATTCCAAACATTACAAGTATTGTCAGGTATGAAAGTATATTTCACTAAATATACAAATAGCATATGGATTTTCTTAAACTAACTTACTTATTCTCTATAAACTAATGAAAAGTTATGCTAGAAACCTCAAGCGACTGATCTAAAAATAAAAGCATCACTTTTTTAGTTCAAGTAAGTTATTTCTATTGATAAAATTCGTACAAAAATCCAAAGCAAACATAAAACTGCCATATAATTAGCTACAAAGAGTCAAAACTGGTCAATAAACCTTGTAACACGTGTATTTTTTTATTATACTAATATTTCTACAATAAATGTAACATGTATTTTTACCCTTATTACATCAGCCGTCAGTGAATGTCCAGTCAATTTCGGTACATTCAAATTTTTTTATTGGACATTTATAATATATATCTTTAATATTTTATTAAAAAAAGGAACAGTTTTTTGATATACGTAGTACCTATAACAACTTATTTTCTACTTTCAGTTAAATTTAGGCTTGTATGTTCAAGCTACAAAGTAAAGTATATATACGAACTGCTGCCACACTAGTTCTCACTCGTAAACCGTGGTTATTGAATAAAATATTACTACACTTCGTACACTGAATGCACTTGATGTCATTTATTTAGCGTACTCACATTCCGTTACATTTGATGTCTCACTTGGGTACATATGAAAATGTTTATTTGTTTTCCCTACTTACAGATCCTATATCTTAGCGATAGCTAAACTTAATTTGAAGACACGTTCCTTAAGACTACGTCTAGTGGACAAGCTCTTAAATAAAATAATCACAATTTAATTTACAATTAAATAATAAATTAGAAAGTCAGCCTACAACTAAAGGAGTATTAAGGGAACAAATATATAGTGGAAGTAACAAATTAATTATTTAAAAAATCTGTAAAAAGTAACCTACGTTACTCCTTATGACATTACCTACCTCTGTACCTAATAGCATCAACATCGGTTAAAAATTTTAATGAACAGCGGGAGGTTACTGACCGATAAAGGAACAAACAGACAGCAAGACAAAAAATGCCTTTGAACGACCCCATGATGCTTTTATAAGCGCTTTAGTGAAAAGCCGTGAATTTGAAAATACGTATTGACAGAAATTTAATTTATTTGTATAAATTAAGATTAAACCTTAAAAGTTCAGTATCAATTGATCAAAATTACAGTATACAATCTTTTTCAAATTTTTCCCATGAGGAAACGTAAGTCCTGGGGATACCTTTTAATATTTGGAATTATGATAAAGTCTTCTAAGGTTATTTATTATAAATAAACGAATAATATGATTAAGTCCGTAAATGTCATATTTATTATAATTATGATAAAATAATATTTGTTACATTTATAAAAATAACTTAAACTTAGAATTATTTGTGGAATTCTTACTAAAAGGTGCTGAATACTAAAACTATATCAGTGTGCACCAATTTCTCTTTTTACAAATTTTAAATAAAATCTTATAATTTAAGAAACTGTTAGACACTAATAAAAATGATAAAATCACCCATACTTTTGTGGTTATTAAATTAAATTAAGTAATACAATTTGTAACATCTACTTCTGTTATTAGAATAATGCTAATTAATATATGTTACAACTGAAACTGTAATTGTGAACGCAATATTATTGGGTAGAATATTATACCTATATCCTATCCTTTATATAAAACTAGGAAGAACCTTTTATAGAATGAAACCAGAAAGTGACTTAAAAAAATTTAGAATTTAATGGAGACATAAATTGACCTCCAGCATAATTTGTCATCATAGACGAAGAGCAGACACTACTTCCATTAGCCGCAACCTAACCATACTCATTTCTGTCGTGATTGTACGATTCTAATTACTTCTGTAATGTACTTCACATACCTTTGTATACCCTGTGATTGTTTGAATACCGGGCCACATGTAAATGTATGTGGAAGTATCATTAAAGAAAGTAGACATTTAAATGAAATATTTTTAAAACAGCATTAAGAAATTAAACACATCATTTAGTCATTTTAACGTTATATTAACGATATGTTTTATCTTTAAAAAAGTTCTTAAAAAATTGCATCAATGGTAGTATTATAATTCTGTTGGAATATTGTTTATTCTTAAATCAAATTCTTCCTTTAGAAACTGTAGCAATGGTTTTGACTTTTCATTAATGGAATTGATGTTAAAATCACCGGGCAAAATGAGTGGAAGTTATATTATAGTTAGTCCATGATACTTCTTTAGAATACTCTTGCAGTGCTCGAAGATTATTTTTTTTATGTAGAATGGAAGTATTAAATTAATTGAGATTTAAATTTATAAAGAAACACTCCTAAATCTATTTTAACATTGAGTTATGCTGCGGTTTCCCTCGCGATAACAAATATCGTTTATTAATTTAATGATTAAACCTCTATAAATAATATCAATCGTTTTGTAAGTAATTAACAGAAAGACTTTAGCAATATTTTTGTTCTTAGATTTGTTCAGAAATTATAACAATACTTTCTATTGAATAACATTCATCTGACTCCAAGTTTGATAATTTAGTACCAACTCAATCAGCAGTATCCGGATCTAGTGCAGAAACACTGCCAGTATTCATGATTGTTATGTATACACTGAACAAAAATAATCGTCGCGACAGCAAACTGTTCAATGTGAAATAGAAATACGAAACGAAAATTACTGACTTGCTTTCTATAAGAGAGAGACAGAGGCAGCGAAATACGCGCACGCTGCACGGCTTACAATTATAGAAAAAAGTGACATGACAACTTGTGGTCTCAATTTTTTCCGTCTAGCCCCCTTTCGCAACACGCCATAAGGATCTACGTTTCAACAAATAATGGCATTGCCAAGTTACATAAAAGTGTTCCCATAACTTTTCACCCTAAGTGTATTGGACCGGAAAGAGCTGTAAGGGTAACTGTACATATACTTACTATGAAAACAAAGTTAATTTCAAGCCATAAACAATTTGTATAGAGCAGAATATAGAATGAAAGAATTAACACCAAACTATCAATGAACTATTGGTTATTCATTAAAAAATAAAATGAAAATTATATCTTTTCATAATCCTATATTTACATTCTAAAGCGAAACTTAGGAATCACATTCGATTATAAATAACTCTATTCTCGTCATCATATGATGTCTAAAAAATTATATAATAAACAATAAATCATATTCGTTACAAAAAAAACATCTAAACATTTTGATAAAACTTAAATTTATAAAAAAAAATAAAAGTACATACTATTTAGTTTCTTTTTTAAGAAAAAGAAGTAATTGCTTGAAAATTCAATTCCCGTTAACAGGCATTATGGTGTAAGAAATTGTCTCACGATGAAAATGTAAGTTTAAAATTGAGGAAAATTCAAATGCATTTTTACTTGAGACTTTATAAAAGTCAGCTCAAGTCTTTTCGCAGTTGTGGCTCAAAGAGATAATCTTCTTCGTTTAAATCCCATCGTCCTTTACAATTATCTTTCTTTTGTGCTATTAGTTCTCGAACTATTCAAAAGCGAAGAAATCAGTTAAACGAATGTCTCATAAAAATGATAAATCGAAATATTACATGTTAAAAATATTACAGGATCTGACAAAAAAAATTATAACCCTTTACCATTATTACGGAATTTCATTTATGGTTAAAAAAATCCATCTGTTAAAAACATCACGTGTCAGATTGAATTGTATAATAAAATGTGTCTCAGACCTGAAACAAAAAGTTTTTGATTGTTAAATATAAAAATACATTTTTAATCCATTGATCTAACCATCGCCATTTTGTAGGCTGGATACATACCTTTCTTTTAATTAAGATTAAAACAAACACTGCATATATACTATTATTAAAAAAAATCAAATAAGATTTGCTACTGGATTGAGTATGCTATGATAATCTGAAATTTGAACCGAACTGGGATTTATCACAACTAAACCCTATCACTAAAAATGAAACCGAGCTAGATTAAGGTGTTTTAATGTTACTATTGACATAAACGCAATTTATTAAAATTAACCTAATTCTGTTTACCTTTTCACATTTATTCAATAAACAAACTAAAGAAATTTCGTAAAATTTATTTAAATTTTAATAAAACGTTGTAGGTGACCAAAAAGAAGGGTTGACAGGCTTATTTATCATTTTAAACTCTAAAGATTTTGCAATTCAAATGTTCATCAAATTAATCGTATAATTTAAATAAATTTGTATATATATATAAACGATAAATAGTCAAATGAAAGCCACATCTGGAGTTTATTTGTAATTAAAGTAAACTTCATACTTTTTAATATCGAAGAGTATACGCTATTCGCGAACGTGCTTCGGTTTGGCACACTTTAATCATTTATTACATATAACGAGCTCAACGTTTATGAAACATCAAAACAAATTCATTACACAAATTAAAAATTATTTGCTATTTGCCCTCCATTTGTAAACTTACTATTTAGTTAATGGGTAGCTCAAATTAAATTTCAGCAAAATTCGTTTATGTTATTTACATATATAATGAACCAAATACAACTATGAATATATAATTTTTATATTCTTCCTTTCTATCTTTGAATAAATTAATATTCATATAATAATAAACATAACTATATACCTATTAATCAAGAAATACAATAAAATCTTTTTTTATAATTACAAACTACTGATATATAAAAAATTTTGTATTTGTCAGCCCGTTTGTCTCTCTTTCGATTTCTTTTTATATAAATTAATTTTAATTGAAGTTAGAAATTGAATAGGTAGGCAATCGATAAAAAATTTAAGTTAATTTTTGGGGCGATAATCCATATTGACGCGAGCGGAGTCGCGCCCGAAAACCACTCAAGAAATAACTCAATCAGTATGAATATAATATACTCCTTCAAAATTTATATCTCATGTAATATCGTTCACATTAATATCGTATAAAATTTGAGACGAGCGTTGGAATTAAATTGTCGTTGGAAATTTGCTAGATATACCGTTAGATAAGTTTTATATAAATATCACAAAACATCGAACTAGACGTCACAACTTTGAAATATTAATTACCATCGTAACAATTTCTGTATATTTGAATAGGACTTTACGAACTTAAGACACTTTCGACTTCATGTAATTTGCCTCTGTTGTTTCGTATCGTATTGATCTTTAAACGTGAATATAGAACACGTTCATCAAATGAGAAATACACATAAAAATGTTATAATTTATTTAACCAGAATTCATTTTATCGTTACGTACTACTTACTTACATCGTGAATATTGTTTGTAATCTACTATCAAACATGTATTAATAGCTAAGCGTTATATATATTTGTAATCTTAGTAAATCCTCGTAACATAAACTGTTACTGTTTGTTTTGGTAATACGTAACATATGCCTTTTGGGATCACTTCATAACTCTCAGTTTTCAATACATAACGAAGGACAACCATCTCCAGAATACAAGACAAATTATACGTTAATAGCGTTAATGTATATTTATTAATGATTTTAATTTCAATTGTTTATTAGCAAAACATTCTCGCTGCTTAATTTAGCTCTCTTAAATAATTGATTACACTTGTTTTAAAATAATCGACTACACTTGGCTTTAAAGGCTTAATAAAAGCTAAGCTACATAGATTCTCGAAACACAAAGAAGATTCCGTATACAAATATCATGAACCTGTATATTGTGTCGTATTAAACTCGTTTTTCCTATTTTTCTCTGAGAAGAGTCCATTTTGTAAAAAGGTAAAAGCAACTGAAGCTTATTCCTCCAACATCGGAAACAATATCAAACCACCAAGGATATTGCAGGGTCTGAAAATCCATCTACATTTTCTAATATACCAAGTACTTATCGATACGGAAGACGGTTATGGTATCTCCGTCTTTTATCTTAAACACTGAAACTTTACTAAGAATAATGTAATGGAATTTTTAAATTTCCTTTTAGTTAATTATAAATATAACACCGAATTAATGTGTATTAGATATATGTAAGATTTAAATGTCTTAAAAAATATATTTTATTTCATATAGACAAATATAAACCATCTACAATTCTCAATTCAACCTTAAAAAGCCTTGACAAAGTGATCTCTAATTGATTGCGAATATTATGATATTAATAAATTGATACTTGTTTCAATTTAATTGTATTTTTATGAAATACCCATTTTAATTTTTTTTTCTATTCAAAAAAATATTTAATACGAGGCCGTAACCAATTTTAAATAATTATATAAAAAAAAAATGTTTTTCCATTTTCAATCCACAAAATGCCAAACACAACAGAGTTAATTGATTCTGGCATACGGATTGACATACATACGAACGGGTAGGATGAAATACAAAACTTTAACATTTTTTCGTGCCTATAAAACGATTTTAGTTTTTATTAAGCAATCTATTTTAAGCTTAACAAGTTACGAGAGGACAAAACAATTAAATCCAATGAATAAACTTGTTTTACAAATGAAAACTCAAAATTTTATATACTATCTTTAAATTGGGTAACCAAAGTTAATCATAGGATAGACAAACAAATATGGCGACTGCTAAAGTATTACTTTTAGTTAAAAATACAAATATAATAGCGGATTGCACTTGATTTATCTCTTTACTTTAAAAATACTTCAAGTACCTACTTCAAAGTGACCGTTCCATAAAAAGGCGAGCGGCTGGAAATGAGACATTATAGTTCTATTTAAATATATACTATTCATGAATATCTTAAAAAATATTGTTCTCAATATTTTGTATTTTTCATTTTCTCTTATTAATCAGATACTTATTAATTATTTAATTATTTTTTATTTAATTACTTCCATCGCTGCATTACTAAAATGCTGCGATTTTGCGTAAACTGTATATAAGATATTACCTCAAATCCGTTTATTGCTATGTATTATATATTAAAAGACTAATACTTATACTACAAAATATTTTAAAAAGTTACAGACTTAAGTGTTAAAATGTGTTAAAAGTCTTCAGGTAATAGTATACATAGTGCATAGTTAAGAAAGCCGGGGATAAATAAAGCTCCATTGTTAATACATGCATCAAGAAGTAATAAACATGCCACAGTTCGATAAAAGGAATCAATTCGTATTCAGGTAATTTTTAAATAAGATACAAGAGTATTTAAATTCCTTGGCAGTGTAAAAGTTTATCTATTCGTACTGGGAAGTTAACTCGGTCATGGTAATCGTCGCAAAACGAAGCGTTCGTTAACATAAATCCAAACTCAGTTAGTCCAAAAGTTACAGTAATTTAATGTTGAGGGTATAATCTATTTATAGCATGGCACTTTCCATTTCAATTTTGAATACTAATAGTCGATTCCACTCAATATGACATTCCATTGTTTTGCAATTATGAATAACTAATGTAAATTTAACAATTATTATTTAATATTAGGTATAGTGTGCTTGATAACTACTTGTGTTCGCGTCTGCCATTTAAACCAACTTTTGTGAATCTAATGAAACATATCTTAAGTAAAAATACGCTGCTGAATAAGTAGACGCTAACTTACTAACTTACTTGATTAATTAAACAGCTTTTTTCTTTTTGTAAAGGAAAGATTTCCTGTATCATTTTATTTCGCGCTTTTAAAAAACGCAACTTTCCTTTCAGCGTATTTTATCACCGTTCAAGCGCAAAACGAATTTATTTCTCAGATATATTTTTCTGAAAAAAATTGTCAATTTCACAGAGTAACGTTTTTAACAAAACGTCATTGTTACTCTAAGTAATATCGCAAAGAGAGGGGGTAGAATAAAAGTTTTGTTATATCTGCTTCGATTAACAAAAATCTATTCATATCAATGTCCATAAAAAAACATTCAGTGTCAATCTAAATCAAGTTAAATCTAAGTTTTTTTAACAAACGTATTTATCAACATAAACATTCGACCATCAAAATACAAACACATATTTAACTCATACATATACTTAATTACTAAAACCAAAGCAGTAAACAAAATTATAATAAACTAAAACAAAATTATTTAATATTTACTCAATAGTCTGTTTTTATATCGAATACATAAATGCACATCAAGCATTAATGAGGACCTATTGATATGGTTAATTTGCAATTTCGGAAAATGAAGTGGTAAAAAGGCAAGCAAAATAAATACCATTTCGTGGGCTTTAATCTCTGTAATCATTGAAATACTTTAATTTATTACATATGCATATCGCTAAATTGTTCAAGTGTTATGTTGTAAACAATTTTTCTTGATTCGATACTTCATAATTAGGGTAAGACTTTCGCGGGTATTCAATGAAATAAGCCAAATATTTTTCGTATTTACCTACTAAGCGTTTATGTGAAACATCTTATCTCGTCTGCTCGTGATCACGGTTACTGCAAAGTAAACTTAACCCTCGGGAATATGTTGTTAAAAATAATTATAAATGCGTAGGTACTGTATATTTCGAAAAAACTTAATAAGGTTTATATGATGGTGTTCTGTAATACTCTAGTCGAATTATCTCCCCACATTTATGATAGATTAGCCTTCGCCAATATATTTACTCGCAGCCAATGTACTCGTATTTTTGTTTTAATTGGATTCCCAGGATGAAAATGATGTATATTTATATCTTACAATATGAGGACGGGAATAAAACTTTTATAATAACAAAAATAAGTATTACTGAGTGACTCACTCGTGGCACCCTAAATATATTATAACCCAAGAATTCGGAAATATGTATTAGTTGAACTGATATGAAAGAAGAATTAAAACATGGTCTCAAGTCTTTAACAATTTGTTGAGGCTCTTCAATGTGTTTAGGGATATTCTTTTGTTTAAGTTTGTGATCCATAAATAGACTAGGGCCGATTTCTCTTTATTCACAGACAGACTTGTCAGATTTTTTCGCTACAGATCACAACCTAGTAAGATTCAAAAACATTTACAGAAACATTAAATAAATTCTAAAACATTCATTAAAATATTTTTTTGTGTTTTTCATTTAACTGAACTGTAAGAAAAGTTATAGAAGAAAAAAATAACCGAAATTATCTATATTTTTACCAATTACCTATTTTTACAATTTCACTTCAAGAAACTGACAGATCTTATCAAAGATTTCATTCTAGCGAAATACTATTGACAGAGGCTACAACTTCTGAACAAATTTTATAAGAAACAAATAAATTCCATTCGTATCCTGATGTTTAAAACTTCTCGGATTTATCATTTGGACTGCGGAGCCATTTAAAACCCTTAGGGAACTGTTAAAAATATCCCAAGCTTCTGAAAACATTAGTGTATAAATTAAAAACCTTTTAGGGGACAATATAATACATGAATTTGAAGACACAATCACACAACTGTGGACACTTTCTTCGGAAAGTCGTTTGTTACGCCAATATTCATTTAGTTCTATTGGCTAACTTTATTTTACCACCTTTATACTAAGTGGAAAACAACTTTGAAAAATTCAATGTTTCAAGGAGTTTAGTCAGAGAGTTGAAACTTCTTAAATCAGTTGTAGTTTAAGTTTCAGTCAAATTTTTTCTTATTCAATCTTCCGTCCTACTTGAATGAATAATTGATTATTTTTATATAATTTTTTAAGCTTTAAAACATTCCAACTTTATAACTCCTGTTATATACGTACAAAATGTATTTTATTAAAAAAAATACATCCTGGTATTGACAAGTTGTGAAATAAAATTATGAGTGCACAATATTCACACTAACAACATTCTCTTGACAAATATATTTTTTTCTCTTTTGCTAGGTACTTTGAAGATTTTGAGGAAATATTAAAAATTGTCTACAATCACTCGAAAGTAAATTATACACAATATATTTATTAGGTTAGAGATGTAATTGACAGAATTGAGATATCCTGAAAAACTTTATTTGAATTTTTCCTTCAAATCAAAATTGAAGGTGCATTAAAGGTTTAAAGGTTATTTTATTAAAGGGTCCTATAATTTGGCCATTGAGGTAAATATTGTGAATTCTTTTTTCTATATTTTAAAAGTCTTGCCAATATTACACATAATTAAAAAATATTTTATATTATAAATATTAGAATCAAGACTGATTTAACTCTCTAAAAGCTCGACCACAGAAACCGAAACATGTAAATCTCTAAATCCTCTTTATTAATACGTATGAAGCATACTGTAACTTTGTAAACGTTTTAATGAAACATCCTCTATAATTTCGTATTTCAATACAAAATCCACTAATAAACATCTGCTCTGTATGCTATTCCAATATTATGAATGTGCTGGAAAGTTTAATATTTCAAACTGAGCCTTTCGAGTGAATGCTCTTACCTTAGTTTGCTGAATTAATCTCTCTACTATAAACACAAACTAGTTAAGTCGCTCGCATATAAGAGATTCAGAACTGATTTATTGAAATGTCATATATACATTTTAGTTTACTAAAGTTGCATTACGTGTGTTTTGGGTATAATATATATTTAATATAATGCAATATCGTGCAACGAAATTCAATATCGGTAAAAGGATTTAAGGGCTAAAATTGCGAAGAACTTTCTAGTAGTTTAATACACTAAAAATAAATATGTGATAAGTATTTTTCGGTCACTTAATAAAATTTTATCGAGCACTTTTAGGACAAGTAAAGTTTATTGAAACATTATCGTTAATGGTTCTTTACTCCGCTTCGTAAAAATTTTGTGTTAGGATATAAAAACGGTTTATTTAAAAATTATTTCAGGCTTTACCTTATTTTTCTAAACACAAAGTAATCATGACGTGATAAATTAAATAACACAAAATATTTTCATTCCTTGCAACAAGGTTGCGTGTTCTAAACAAATGAAAACGTGATATCAGAAGTACTATTCGTATCTACGTGCTGTTAAATTGTATTACCAACACTAGAGATAGTCACGTTTTAATTACTGTACATAAATATTCATTTAACTTTTGTACCATCAATAGTTATATTTAAATAATAATTCGATAATTTCGAGCTAAAAGGGTTATTTAACTTTTAGTTATTATAATATTTAAGAACAAACAAAACAAATAATGGATATAAAATCACGGTGCTCGAAACACAGATTAATGATTATAAATCAAAGGTCCCAACTTAAATTTCAAGTCTTCAAATAATTATACAATTAAAACTTTGGTTTAAAATTGTTAAGTCTTATAAACATACATACATGTAAATACAGTAAGAAAAACATTAGACGGAACTTTTGGTAACTAAAGCAGTTTTTAATATCTTCTCTGCAAGCTTATAAATCCTTATAGATTTATTTTGACTTTATACTTATACTTAATATGGGGTTAATGAGAATAAATGAAATAATCTGTTGTTATCAAATTTTATTAATTAAAAACGTCCAATTTAATATCAATTACAAAAAGATCAGGCAGAACATGAACTTATACATGGCTGTTGTGTATAGGCGACTTATTATTTCATTTTTACAGGAGTGCTCTGTGTTTGTCTTCGATAAACGCATAGCGGATAAACTGTATAAACCGAAAAGGAAGGACAGCATACTAGATCGGATAAAAGCTTGCGTCATAACTCTCGACAACATGCGTCATCCAAGAATGCTCCAAATCATACATTCGCTCGAAGAAAGTCACCACACCCTAGCATTTGCGTCAGAATGTGTGTTCGCCAGTCTACATAACATCTTGGCGTGGCACGTAAGTACAGTAGTTACCAAGCCTACCTTTAATAGTTACGCTTTATTATAATGTAACATTACAAATTCAGAAAGCTACAGAAAGATTTATTAATCGTCAAATATTTAAGACGAATTTATATTTATGAACCAGCACTGTTTATAGAGCAGAAGTTAATTGTTTTTTCTTATTACTATATAAATAAAATAACAATTGCTATCAATTTTGATAACCAATATTTCAAAGTCTCAAAAATGTGTATTCTTATATTTCTATATAGTAGCCAAATCTAATTATAATTAACATTAGAACATTTACCCTGAGCTGAACACAATTAAAAGATAGTGCAAGCGATGCTTCTAAGGCTATTTATACCAATTTCACGCTAAATTAATTATGAGCCGGCCCCACCCCCAAATAACTATCGTTGTAATGTATATCATAATGGAATTTTATTTGATAATTATAAAATAAATAATTGATGTTTTGATAAACTTATAAGTAGGATTTTAATATTAAGATAATTTAACGGAATATTTAGAACTTTATTTCTATAGAAAATTAAATAATTCATAAATATTTTGCATAATTTAAATAGCAAGTAATCCTTTCGTAAAAGAGCAATATAAATGAAAGCTTAGGTGTCCGTGTCGCAGGAGGCATCACCGACACCCCCCAGTATGGGGTCTCCGGTTTTGCCCCACCCAATATCACTGGGCCCCCCGACGGCCCAATTGATACAAACCTCGCCGCAGCAAAGACCGCCTTATGCCAGAGAATACCACTTCCTTGATATCGAATTACGCTTTGGATTGCTTCAGGTATGTCATGCTAATTGTATTATTTGAAAATGTCAGCTTAAATATTTGAAATATTTAAACTCGTGGCTTTAAGGTCGAAGGTCATTTAAAATAAGATTTCAAATATAAAGACAATACATAACAAATTATGTTTAATAAAATAAAGTGATTGCTTTCGACGATGTCAATATCAATTCATTTCGTATGTAAAGGAAATTGAAATGTTAAGCTTTAATTCACTTTACGCAGATTAAAATATATTCTCAATTACGAATATAAAACAGAAAGGTCGGATGATTTCTGCTATTGCAATATTTTTAAAACACAATATTTATTTTTCGGCCGCTACCATATCAAGTCGTGGAACCAGTGAAGTGCAAATACGTCTATCAAAAATATCCTCACCGAAATATAGAAACTGAATATTGCAAGATTTTTTTTTATAATCCAATGATATTCAACTGCATAACAGAGAGTTGTGGTATTTGGTACCATTTTTTTTTATAATAAATGCGCAACCTATGACAAATTTTAATCTTGATTTCTTGTTTGATTAAATTTGTTTCCTTGGACAGTTATATTTTTGAGTGAATTAAGAGAAGTTTTATAATACAATGGTGTCAACTAATTCTGTCGCGTGGGTTGGATATTGAAGCAATGTGATAAATTATTATATTATGAGGACAAAAATTACGGAAACGAGAGTACGTTAAATTGATTAATAAAAATCAATCTGTTTTATAAACCAATCTTTTTAGCGTATTTCACGAAATATATATATATTTTTTTTTTTGGCCAAACAACAAATCGAAACCTGTGATGGAATCTTAAATCAATAAATTTTTTATACCGAATCAGGCGGTAATCCTTTTTTAAAATCGGTCAGCCTCTATATTGCTTTGTCAGATCGATTTCATGGGTATAGGTATAAAACAAACAATTTTTTTTTTACTGTTGGCTAGCTTTATGCGTCGTCAAAAATACATATCGCCAACATTAAGAGACATATATAGTCGTAATATTCATTAAAATAAGTGCAAAATAACAAGTTTTACTTTATTCTGTTAGTAAAGTAGATTATATTTAAACAATAGTTATATAGGATACGATTCACAGCCAGCCAGAGGTTTGCGGAAAACTACTTAACTTACTTAGCTGTATACTACTTGTAACAAAAATAAAATATTTAAACATGTTATAACCTTCTATCTAATACTCTGATTGATCTAATTTTACTATAGCAATACAACTACATTTCTTGCATGGTGTCAGGTTCGTTCCGTAAAATAAGCAGCATCGTTCGTTACAATAGGTTTCTTATCCGTATAAAAGTATTGCCACAGCCATTTACGTTGTTATTTTAATAAATGTTACACATACGTAAAACAATTCACTATAAAGATGATATTCCATATTGTAAACTTTTATATCATTGACACGTAGAATGCTGATTTTTTGCAAAAGATTACAATAATTCATTTCAAATATTTAATTAAGGGACTTATCCTAAACAAATCTGGAAACATGAGGCTAATGGGTATAATTTTAATTTTAAAGTAAATTTTATTTACAATCACTTAAATAGAATATTATATCCTAGAAGTACTTAAGTACAATAGTATAATAATATCATTTCAGCACTTATATGTTTAATGGATCACATATACTCGTATTTGGACCAATGACTCCTTCTGTATTTTAATCGATTCGTGGTCACGGTGCATTTGATAAATTACCTATAATAATTTCAACCACAGTATTTGGATTAATAGAAATTGAGGCATTTTTGTTTTGACATTCAGCTATTTAAATTTGGTGTACGAATCACGTTTTCATTTACCCGATTTTTGAAATCCCCCGCGGACATGCTGTGATTTTACTGTCATTCATACGTCGCTCAAAATGAATGCAAATCAATTAATTTAATATGGACATGAAAAATGGCATATTTTGAAAACACGATAATTTAGAGAAAAAAAAATGTACAGACTTGTATAATTTTCGATTTAATTTATTTTCACATACTATTGAAAAATAACATTGAAACAATAATATTAATTAAGGACAAAAATTTTTTAAAATACTTTATTTTATTAATTTCATAATTCATCATATGAAAATAGTGAAAAATATATTGATGATGAGAAAATTAACATGACATAGAAAACCGAAATTAAAATTAATTTTTAAAGGAGCGAACAAAAGGAAGAAATGAAGGAATCTTAAGGCTCTTTTTATAAAGACTAAAGATACCTGGAAAGTCATTAAAATTATAATAAACACCTCGGAACCTAACAGCATGGAAGACGAGTTTCACTTTAAATAAGTTTTTGAGAGAGCAAAAACTGTAATATACGTTTTATTTATCACAATCACGAGACTACTCGTAAATATTTATAATTGTAGTCAAAATATTTAAACCGAAACGAAACCTTTTCAAAGAAATTTTAGCTATATAATTTATTTTTATTTTTATTTCTATCTTCAGGTGCTTTCATACACTAAACATATTTATCCTAATACACCTGAATAACATATATATATATTAAATTTTTAATGGAAAATTTATTAAATTTGTAGTTTAATTTCTACCAAGCGTAATAAATTGTATGTTATTTAATAAATAACTTTTTATTTAATCCTCACCGTTTCACACATTAAAATACAAGGGCTCATGAAAGCGTGAGATTCAATTAGAGGCCAGCTATCGGAGCATTATTACGGCTTCAATCTCGGATGTAAAAATATTTGTACAATAAATAATTAAACTGGTTGAAAACACACGTTTAATACTATTTGATTAAAACACCAGAGGGTAATTGAATAAAATGTTTTAATAATAATATGAAAGGATTTAAACTATCTTTATTTATAAAAAAAATAAATACAGTATATGTATTGTATATATAATTAAAACATAATTCAGTGATATATTAGGATTCTATTTTACATAATGCTGTTAGTTTACAGTTGCTGTAACTAAAATATTGTATCCAATAATATGAGGGTATTATTAATAGTTGTTCTTTTTTTATATAAAAATATGTTATAATCGTACAATACTGTATCTACGGTTACAATAAAACGGAAAGGTGTTATGTTGAGTAATCAATTGTGTAGTGAATTGTTAATATACACGGAAATAGGATATACAAGTTCGAATATCTAGGTGAGCTGTATAGGGGTGACTCTGTTCAATACACCACCACCACAGCTAATATTCTAAATAGACTTGTGCTACTGTCTATTACGTAGATAATAAAACAATTCTATTTATAGATTGTTATGTGAACATATAATAAATTGCAACTAGTTATCACCAAAAGTAAATTAAAAGAAGTTCTCTCGCTTTTAAATTGAGTGTTATATAATGATAAAAAAAATTAAAGTAAAAAGAAAATTTATATTACAATGAAACCTATTTTTCAGACCTTTCTATGATTTTTAATTCATATTTTTTATATATAACAATGATAAATTATAATTTAATGAAATACAAAATGAAATACATTATCCAATCCTCATCCCTCTTTTTAAAGGAATCGCTTTCTTTGTAGCATTATTTATACTTAATGGTTAAAAACGATTTTATACTCTCATATTTTCGCATTTTCAATTTTCCTTTAGGCACACAAAAACTTCCAACAATAGAATGAATGTTTTGTCGCCGCAATTCGTTCTCAAATCGTTCATAGAATTCGGCATAGTTTTACTTGACTACTATTTTTCATTTCTGCACTCAATAGCATTTCAGAAGAGAGTTTGAGAAATTATTTTGAGTAAAAAATTCTAGCTTTAAAATTTAAATAATATATATATAAATAAGATTTTCGAATTTGCAAACCGCATTCCAATAACATTAATGTATGACTTTAGATCATAGAAGCGCTGAACTACTTGCACTACACTGCAAGACAGATACATCGGAACATCTGCCCTCAGATAATCATTGTTACGAAACGTGGGACTTGGAAACTGTTTGGACTGGAATTTGTCGGTAAGATGAAGCCACTTAAAAATAGTTCGCTTATTACTTAGAATATTACAATAATCACAACATAATATAACACATATTTATTAGAATCTTATTTATTTTATTTTTTTTTTTAATCAAACGTAAAATTTGATATATACGTTCATGTCTCTTGTGTGAGATAACTATTTCGTACTAAGTTTATAGTTTATTTGAAATGAGATACATACACCAAAGTTGTTCAAGTGAAAAGTATCCCTAGCAATCGTCGCCTTTTGCAAACTTTCCCTGTATCCGCTCTGCTTAACAACAACATTCTTCACAAATTTGTTTGTATTCGAATAAAAATATTTATGTTTATTTATTTACTTGTTTATTTTATACTTAATAATAGAAATTAAGGGGATTTTCTTTTAATTAATTGAAATATTTTAATAATTTTATATTGTTTTGCATTAATTATAAAATAATTTAAAACTCTTTCACCAACAAACATAATTTTAAATGTTTAAAATGGTATATCACATGATATAAAAAGCATTATGTAGTCGAGAAAATAAATAGATTGACATTAATAGTTAATGAAGACCTTGTTTATAAAATTACAAAGGTTAGCTTACAAGATGTCTTAAAAAATTGGACAACTAGCTAAAATATAAGATGTTATAAATTTTAACTATTAAATAGTAACAGAGCTATGTGATCGCAAACGTTCCTAAATAAAAAGAAATACAAAGCCGTGTGTTAGTTAAAAACTAATTAATTTACTAAAAGTTAGAAGCTCAACATTCGTTCAAGTAAAAATGTAATTTACAATCAGAATCAATTTCCATTGTTCCTTTTATTTATTTTTGAGTTATAATTTAAATTTAAAACATGTCTATAATAGAAATGATAATTTTGTTAAAAAAAAAGGATCTTGATCGCTATCAAAAATACTTTATCCTCCATCAAAATATTTGTTGTGTGATACGTTTAATAGAAAAAAAAAACTATTGCAGGGTTTTAAATAACCGCTACAATATCTACTTAAGACGTTGTTAACGACAAAGTTCACTACAAAACAAAACTTTTCCTTTCACCGAAGATAAAAATAATTGGAAATATCAAGAACAAGACAAAGTGTTTGTTATATAAAAAGAAACTTAAAGGTAAAATTTCTAGAAAATTCTATATTACGGGACAGAAGTTACGACGATACTCTCTCCCGAAAAGTTTAAATTAAATTAGTCTAGCAAGCTGTCATAGTATTATCAAGAGCTATGATGATAGAAATAAAAACTCTAATTTTCCTTCTTCTGTTACTGTTGTTTACATCGTCACCGTACATACCGGTAATCAAAAATATTTCAATTCACAAACTTTCGTACATTAAGGTTTTATGCATAGGTTAATTCATAAGAAATGGGAAAAGCTTTAAATATAATGTGTTTATGCAAACTTGTGCTTAACATGCTGACAACCGTTTGTGTTTCATCTTATTGCTTCTAACGATCCATATAACTTAATTGCTGTCTACATAAAGTATAACATTAATTAAAAAAATGCCAACAACCATTAAACGTAAGAAAATGTCACGATATTGTGACCTCTTTCATTAATAAAATAAACGGAGAACAAAAAATTATCTAAAAAAATCTGATAATTCCTAAAATTTTAATGATCTAAGAAACGACATATAAATTTTCCAATAACAACGTTCACTGGAATGCTTTCGGAAGAATTTACCGAAGAGAGAACAGGATTTCAAGCGTTTGTTTAATCTTGATATATCTTTTGCGACATATTAACAAAATGAATTATAATATCAAAAATCTAGCTTGTTAAATAATTTTCAATGTAGTCTCGATTCAATTTCATAATTACATAAATAAGAAAATATTATTAGTCAGTAATTTATACTAAAAACATACCTAATAGCATTTACGGGGACAGTCACATTATGATGTATAAAAATAATGAAATCTGTTGTCTGTTCTATTTTTTTATTGCTTATTGTTATAAAAATACCAATGATCCTGTTTTATAATAGTACACGGTTATTTATATTTAGCCAACGACACTGGAAACTCTCCCTCGTGGGCCGGGACCCTATTATAGTCTCGCAACACAATAACAAGTATCTTCAACAAATCAAACGACCTTTTACTATGTTCCAATAAACAGAACATTTAATGAAAAAGCCAAACACAGCATTTCTTATTTGTTACTTGGGGATTATAATTTACAAGTGTAATCATTTGATTCCAAAAAGATTATACGTAAGACTAAACCATGAAAAAGTTATACAAAATTATAATTAATATATATTTAATTTTCATATCGTTTAATCCTCTAAGGACTTGATATGAACTTTTTGTAACTTTCGTGTATTTATGTATAAACGTTTAAAGAAACTTTTTCACAAACGATTTTGCTTCAACATTTGAAAGTTATTGATGTTATCAAATATGTTTCCGAAATTGTCGGTACAACTTTGAGATTTGACGACTATTAACGAGTGTAGACTTTACTTTTCCAACAAACTTATCTGTAATTCATAGTACCATCGAATTCAGACCGGAATAAACAGATTTTGTAATATGATTTAGAAAGTTAATGCTGACTAAAATATGATCCCTAAATTTGTTCCTTTTTGCGTTATAAAAATGTTTCAGACTATTTTCATACAATATAGATTTCAAATTATATGAATAACATTGGCATTAATTTAAAATGTTTCGTTCAATTATAAAGATTCCATAATAAATATTCATTTTGTAAAAATAGAATTAATAACTTATGAATATTGCCGCTAACATAAAGAAGAAAAGCAGAATAAAGCAATTAATGTCAATTTAAGCTAAATAACGCCTTGTTTCTGAACTAAGTGTAGAAATATTCAAGCGTATTTTCTGTTTAATAAATTTAATGAAACAATCTTATTGCAATATAAACTATCCATTTCAATAAAGCAATATCTGAATGATATTGACGCATTAATAATTATGCAGGTTTTAATTTACTCGTTCAATTTATAAATGTTATTTACTTGATATGATTGTGATTTATGTATCTTTGTATAAAACGAGCCGGTTATACTTGATTATTATAAAAAAAAAGTAATCGTTAATAAATTTAATAAGAAGGATGGTTTAATTTTTCTGAGTAATTTTTATTTTTTTATTATTCTGCTATATTTGTTAAATTCGATTTCAGTCTAAGATGCTGTTTTTTCTATTAAATAATTATGAAGAGACTGAAAAGCGTCACCGTAAACATTAAAGTCTAGATTTTACAACAACACTTAAAAAATTCAAATATACGATATTTAATAACATTTTTATAATAATAAATGAATGAATATTATTTTGGCTTCATTTATTATATATTATATTTTGAAAATTACATATGTTTTCGTTATTTATAAAAATAAAGATTGTACTTTAATTATTTAAATATATAAATCAGTTTGATGATCTCTTTGATGTGTTTTATTTTATTTTAAAGCAAAAAAAAACATTTGAATGGAACACTCTTTATTATATAATTTTATTGGTAATTTTCCACATACTGTTAAAACACGACTTATTTCTGTTTCCAAAAGGTCATGTTCTTTATTTAGAGAAGTATATTTGTATGATTATTTTAGTTAGAAATGATTTTGCGATTCAATATTTTTTGGTTTAAAACAGAGCCATAAAATTTATAATTTTCTAATTCAAAATTTCTAAATGAACGAATAAGTAAAGAAACTATTTTTTCACAGAAAATATAACTCATGATCCGTTGGACATGGTGAGCGTGCCGCCGTGGTCCATCAAGGTTGCGAAGATATGTCAACCGACCCTCGATTATTTGGGTAAATTTTTGTCACAAATTAACTTAATAAAAAAAAACAGTCAAAAATTTACTGGGGACAGTCAAAGAATTTATGGTTTAAAACAAATTAGTTCATATGTAGAAGAAAAAGAAAGAAATAAAACGATTTTGATTCGAATGCTAACTAAGGTACTCCAAGTATTACGTTTTAAAATAATTCTACAAATTTTTGTTAGCTCCCGAGGTGCAACTCAGCGGTCATTGCAACATCCTATCTGATATGTTCTCATTGGGACTTATTATTTGCGCCTTATTCAATCAAGGCAAGTCACTGCTGCAGACAAACAACAATCCCATGCTGTATCTGAGACAGATTGAGTTTGTAAGTATACTTTCATTAAACATATAATTTTAAAAGGATTTATGTATTAAATATCTTATACTAATAATAGTCTTTGATTATAGTTTTTATATTAGGAACAGTATTGAAGCAGAATATATAGAAGAAAATATATGAATAGTCTATATCTTCTCATACCCTTGCACGTTTTCATCTGTGATTAACCGATTTACTTCCTTCAATTCAGCCTCTAGTTTTCTAAGATTTGGAATATTTACGACAAATTAGGTGATTTAATTCAAAGTTATAGAATTAAAGAGGAATACAGTGAAGCTTATTTAATACATGAGTTGCATAAATTTGATAGTTTTAGGTAAATGTCTGGTAAAGGAAAGTGTGAATAGGTCAATCGCTACCATAAAAAATGAAAAGAAACATGTTAAAGAACGTGATAACAAGAATCCAATTTATATTCATTGTGTATACAAATATTATTATAAAATAAAATACTCCTAGATAGTATCATAAGGTTTCCGATATTTTCCCGGTTTAGAGCACGGAAAAGGATTTTAATAAAATTATATTGTAACGAGCAACTCCTTTGAACTTCAAACACATCCATATGTAACTTTATTAGACTATTAACTATACACATATAATGGTTAAGAGTAAACATAAAATGCAATAAATATATAATGTAATAAAAAAGATAGAAACACATAAAAAAATACATATATTTAAAAATTATTTACCGAGAAATATCAATTTAGTTAGGGATTTCTCGTTTTATCATATCTAAGGGAAGGCAGTCGTCCCTTGTGAATTAATGTCCGAAATTCCTACAATATTCTCAGGTTCATGACATAAATACGTTCACGTAATTATTATCATATTTTGTTAGAATATAAAACAGTATTTAAAAGGAATGCAAAGTTAAAAACTATTTTATATGATTGTATGTACATATAAATTTAATATTATTTCCTCTTAAACCTCACCTTATTATACTATATTAATAGAAAGTAGTAGAAAGACGGACTTTGTAAATACACACGAGTAAACTGTGGTACTTATTTATTATAAGAATTATCAGATGGAATTATACACGTGTATAATTATATGGCACACGAAGTAAGAAGATACACATACGCTTACTGTGACACATTACATACATTTAATAAAGGACTAGAGGAATCGAAATATAATTAGTACATAAACTGTATCAGTATTTAGAGTCACAAATGAATCAAATATTATAGGTTTCCAAGCCACTAAGCTTTTGTTAATTAAAGGTTTCTACGGATCGAGAGTGCCTGTCTGCTACAAGACTATAATCTTATTAGAGAAATTAGACGAATGCTGATACTGGGAACGATTTAAACTATAATTTCCAATTAATTTTGCAACGGATATGATTTTTGATGTACATATAACGTGCTTTCTATATTTATCTAATACATATATCGTAACTGATTAAAAATTAAATACTTTATTTTAGATTTGATATAAGCAAATTAAAACAATATGTCACTTTTCCAGTTTTGAATATTTCTGTTATAAATATTTCCGAGTATCAATATTATTTAAATTTTATTAATAATAGTGACTTAAAATAGTGATCGGATTTACTTAAAACTACTGAAAGTAGATTTTGTTATATTATTTTTTTTTTTAAAAGATACTGGTTAGTTTTTAAATTTATTGAAATATTCCAAAATAGAATCTGAGAAAATTCCTTAAATTCTATATTTCTGAACCTACCATTATTTTTCATATTTAATTTTAGGAACATTAAATTAATTATTCTTGATTTTAATTTCTAGTTGTTAAAGTTATTAATAAATAAAGAATGATGGTTGCAATAAAACTTTCAGAAGTCGGATTTTGATGTTCTAATAAATGACTTGCATTTCCAACACGTGTTCGAAAATAAAATCCCATAACAATTGCAAAGTCGTATATTTTCATAAGAAAATTTCTATGAATGTTCAATAAATCTGATATTTTTTGTTTGAATGAAATTGCAATTTTAGTTCATAAATCTTTCAGTTTTAATAACTGACCTCATCGAATACCGAAGTAATAAACTGAATTCTTAAAAATTACAGATATTTCACAGTTGGATAAAGATAGACATTTTAATATTTGTTTACGGGTAAATTACACGATCCGACAGCTTTAATACAGTGTATATTAAGACTTACATTAATTATTAAAATGTACATATTCCGAGGGATTTGGCTGCCTTTTTTCACGCATTAATTTATGTATATGGAAAAAGACAAATGTAATTTTTTCTGTTACATTTTGAATTATTGTACCTGGTGTAAAACAAGTTCACCCAAATAGTCAAAAGAAGACTGTAGTTACAGAATTTCAAGTATTTTTAAAAATATAGTTTGTGCAATTCACTAAAAGTCTTAGTCTAACCGGTTCCCCCCTCCACTCTCTGATTTTTTCACTCTTTCTCTCTCTCTCTCTCTGTATTGCACAAAACTGTAAGAAATATTTTTTACCGTCCAATTTTGGGAGGATAATATATTGATGCATTGTCCTGAACCGAAGTGTGACTATGGGCTTCATTAGAACAATATTAATAAAACCGTGCAACCTTGAACAAATATATAATTATTAATTTTATTCCTTAATAATTTAGCTAGTAAAAGTCAACGTGGAATTTTAAGTACCCCGTCTTCTGGGTTTGTTTTATGTTAAAGCATTAAACCTAACCAGAGGTACTTTAAGTTAAATATTGAAGATGTAAATGAGTTTAATTTTAGTTGGATCAGCAAGTGAATGCGATGCTGCCTGGCGTACCATCCGGTTTGCAGGAAGCAGTCCAGCGTCTCCTCTCGCGGGACCCACATCCTCGTCCTACCACTCAGTTGCTGCCGCTTATCAACTTCTTTAAGTAATAATTTTCCTTTATAAATGTTAATTCACTCAAGTTTGGAAATCATCTACTGATATTATAGGTTTAGGGTACTTCCTATGAAATCATATTTATAAATAATTAAAACAGTTATATACCTACGTTGATTTTTTTCTCAAGCTATATAACAAACAGACAAAGGATTAATATCAAGTGTAAATTAACCTTATAAAATAGCATTAGGAGAAAAATATTTGGTTATTTATTTCATAAGTTGGAACAAAATGTCAATAGATGCCAGAGTGAACCGGCAATCCAGGCAATGCAGTTCTTAGACGTCATTACTATCAAAGATCCTGTACAGAAGAGCAACTACTACCGCGGACCTTTGTTAGAAGCTCTTCCGTTTATACCAAAGGTATTTGTTGATTTTTACTTTCTTAGATGGGACACAAAGCGACTGTTACTGTGAGTATATTTTGATGTTTTTTTTATATAAGCTGTGCTTTAAAATTCTAGATACCTTAAATATTTAATACCATTAACCTTACATAAATTTTGCATTTCGATTGCAATAAAAGAGTAAGGTAAACTGTTACTTACCTATAATATTTTTTATACATTTCCATCTTTACAGTTATAGTTATTAGTAACCGATTTTGTAGATAGTTCCTTTTTCATTAGCGATAAACAGCAATGAAGAACAAAAGCAGCCAACAAGTATGGTATCCATTACATGTATATTTCAAAGGAATTTTATCCTTTTTTTAAAAAGCGAGCTATTTATAAAGTTTAGAGAATTTTATGATAAAAACATTCTAAAAATGTAAGTTCTTATTTGTTTTAAAATCACCATTGTCGTATTTAAATAAAAGAGTTGTTAAAAGAATGTATAACTAACGGTTTTTTATTGTATGTAATTTTTTGTTACAGCATTTTAATAACACAATTCTTTTGCTTATGCGAAGACTAATTAGTTAATGTTTTAAAATTTGATGTATGTGTATTAATATAATATTCGATTATTTTAATTGACATATTATACGTTATGTAAACCTAATAATCCCAAGTTTCCCCAACAGCGTCGATAATTAAGATCGTGTTGCAAGAGAATAACGTGCTTAATATTATGAAAGATCCTGAATTGCAACACCACTTTTACTATAAAATTACTTACAATTGCAATTAGTAAATATTATAATTTAAAACAAGAATTTTGTAAGTTTTATTTCTTTGATTTGGTCATTGTATTTCTTTATTTTATAGATATTGTGTCGTCATTATTTTTTCTTACCAAACAATCATCCCGAAAAAATGTTTAGCTTTGAAAGTATTTTTTACTTAATAATAGTTTTTATTTAATTTTTTTTTTATTTACGAAGCAATTGTGCAACATTCTGGATTTATAAATGCTGTGCTCGCGTATAGTAGTGCTTACATTTTATTATAATTTGACCACAACCTTACAGAAACTTCGATGGCAACTCATCTGGCCAGCGATACAGTTGGAACTTAGAACATCTGAAGTGTTGGCGTCCGTCCTGATACCAATCATGTGGATAACGAACGAGGCGACTCCTGAGGAGTTTGAGGAGTTCATTATGCCAGCATTGAAGTAAGCTTATAAACCAACTCAATTTCTTTATTATTGCAATCTTGCTAAAAATCATTTCCAAACAAAAATTTTGTACTCTCTTTATCATCAATGGATGCATATTTAAAACAAAATAACAATTATTTTGCCTAATAGATACGTACAAAATAAAATTTAACATATTAGATTTTAAATTTTATTTTGAACATATCAATAGCAGTCGTAAACCAAGACTCAGGCCATATAAAGGATTTTAAAATAAACATCTGTAAATACGCTCGAACCTTCTCCATGTGAGAAGAGGCCTGGCTCAGCAGTGGGCTCTGATAGGCTTAAAAAAAAAAAAAAAAAAAAAAATACAATTTACATTTGTACTTTGATCTCAAACAGGGTGACAAAGGAATATCACAAGATGACATTTACCGTGACTGCAGAAAGATCTGAAAGCTTGGAGATATAATAATCTATTTTGACTTTTAGGGGTATGGAATTTCAAAACCTCATGAATTCAACAAAAACAGTCCCAGCCGTTGTAACTTTTTTGGAAAACTTACATATTGTAATGCGCAAATGCTCTATTGAAGATATCAATAAAGAAATTTTACCGTTACTATATTTCGCCATGGATAACAGTAGCAGCCTGATACAGGTACGGCTGAAAAGTATTTCAGATTAAAAACAATATTTTATATGCACTTTTTTGAGCTATTTTCAAAAATGATAAATATCTTCTACTTAACTTTTTTTTACTTTCGCTTTACTTAATGTAAAAAACTGTAGTTTGTTTAATAATAACTTATAATTATATTTTACTTCTAATTATAGTTATATAGCAAAAAAAATCACCGTACGTATTTTTATACGTACGGTTTTTTTTTGGGTGTAACCAGAAAATAGTGCAAATATCTGCTGCACAAAGTTTCATTTAAAATCATTTTTAAAACTTTGAGAAGTACGAAAAAGTTGCGATGTTTAAAGTATCTTTAAAGTTTCACAACAATTCTACAGTACTTCAAATTCACCACTGTTCTTACGACGTGCAATGTGAAACGGATTCCACTAAAGAAATTAAATACACAAATAAATACTCTTATCGCCAATTCAACAAACTAAAATTGTTTTTTTTTAACAAGAATTACTTAATAAAATATAAAACAATATGAACGTTTTTCAGACCTCATCGTTAATTGCAATTCAGAATACAGCAGACTTGCTTAGTGACAAAGTATTGCATTATATTATTTTGGGCAAAGTCAAGATGTTATTGGAAAAGAATCAGAGCGATGTAAAAGTAATTAGTCTCATTCTTGGTATCTACGAGAAGGTGCTTACACGACTTGAACGAAATCATATTCTAGAGGCTGTAATTCCGACACTACTAGCTATGAGACTCAGTGACCCGGATATCATAACTCGAGTCGTCAGTAAGTTATCTTAGAATCACTACTATGGCATTGAAGTTAAATCAATCATCAAATGAATATACACAACATTAGTTTGCCATCAAGGTTTTAGTTGCCTCTTTACCAATTTGTCAAATTTGCGACGCGATGGTTTATGCTTGCGAAATATCACTTTGTTTTTAAAATGCCGGCGAAAGTTTTATAACCAGATATGAAAAGCGTGATAATTAATAAGCAATGCTGAGTATTGTTTTACTTTCAATATTTATACACACTATACCAATTGCTATTACTTTCAGAGTTATATAAATGTATGCTGGTAGAAAAGAAATTCGGATTGACTACAAACGTTATGGCTACAAAGATGATACCATCATTGGCCCCACAGACAATTAACCCTACTTTGAGTATCGAACAATTTTCGAGCCTTATGGAGGCAAGTACTATTATTACACTTCTACTGTATTTACAGTTAAGACCAATGTATTGAACTACAATTAAACTTTGTATAGCCCGATACTAGTAACATAATTTTTTACTTAGATGCGTTTTTTTCAAACTTTATTTCATCGTAGCTTTATTCAGATAATATAAATATTATTTATTCTTTAAAATTATATGTTTTTACACTTAATATCGAAACTTTGACAAAATTGTAATTTGTTTTATTTGACTATTAATAAAAATTCACGCAAGCTTGAAAATTCTGCTTTGATCTCAAAACAAGAATATGTTTAATTTATTTATTACAAAATACGACGAGAAAGATAATTATTTCTCCCCGTACGCCTAAAACTTAACTATCTTTTGAAATAAAATTATAGAACGGAATAAGGTTTTGATAGGCTGTTAACAACAATTTCATTTCGTGCTCTACTTTCTCGAGACTGCAAGTAAATAGGCCATTATAACACGTATTAAGTGAGGAATTATAGGAAAATAACAATGTTTAAAATTTCTTTCAAAATGAAGTGAATTATAATAACGGTTTAAATTCTGTTCTCGTTAGATTTTATACGATATGTTGGAGAACATTAATAAGTATCAGCGTGGAAAGTTGAAGTCTGAAAATGTTGCTGCTCCCAGCCCTGAACGTAGGGCTCTACGCCATCAAATAAGCACTGATAACATGAACGCACCACCGTTTAATATACCCAACTTGCGCGTCGAACAACGCAAGACATCTAGTGCTGAAGACATGGCCCGCAAGAATTCAGTCACTGCACCCCCTCCTACTACTAGTGCAACTGGAAGCACAACCGGTTTTAAGAGTAAGGATCACATATTACGAAAAAAATAAATGATTTATTTTGAATGTACATTAACAATAATAAAAAATTCTAGGTACTGGTATTGGACAGTGGTTCTTTGGATCTAGCAATTCGACAAACAATGATAGCAACTTTTTGCGCGTAGCAAGCGTATTCCCAAACCGCCGCTTATCCGATAACACTTTAATGACGCCAAAAATTAGAATTGCTCCGTCATGCGCTTCATCCCCCGGAGGCACCCCTGGCAGTACAACTGGTTTACCAACACGTCGTCATTCTAGCATTGGCCCTCAGGAACGGCGTGGGTCTGCTGTGAACCTGTCACCACCGACAGTAAGTGCTATCATACGAATAACTCGTCCATACGAACTTTTATATGTTGTTTTTAATATATGCTGCTACATTAAAAAAAAACGTAAATAAATTAGGAACGTGGTGGTACAGAGCCAACATTTGTAACGGTGAAGTGTCGGTATTATTTTGACAGGTTCACCAGTACAGGGGGCGAGGCGGGTCAGGCTCAAGCCTATCCGTGCCTTCCACCTCGCATTGCGTTGTAAGTGATGTAAATCTCCCACTCCTGCCTCGTAAAACAATCTGTATACGAATTCTCTGTTGAATGTCAAAATGGAAATGCTTTTTTTGCTGTGGACTATCCCTTACTGAGGTTGCGTCTTTTTCTCACATGGTCGGGGGGAGATTGTGACATATATCATCATCATCATCTTCTCATACGTTCATCTGCACGAAACTGGTGACGTTCGTATTAAACTCTTTCTGTCCCACCATTAAATCTTTCATCATATCTTTACCACTACTATTAGTGTGAAGTGACCAAAATAATAAACCTTCGAGATCTAAGATGTGGTGCATGGGACGCTTATACTGTTTTGTCAACGAATTGTGATGCATGATGCCCAGCAACTTATACATATGTGTCAAAATATTCTTTGCTGTGAGGATAGATTTTCCTGAAATAGAATCCTCTGTTGTGTTGTGTCATCTATTCTCGGGGAACCCGCGTCGAATTTGTGTTTAAACAACCATTTTTTACTTATTGGCTATATTTATGACAGAATCAAAATTCAAAATTGTTTCTATGTATTAAATATATTAAGTAAGAGACTTACTCTTGTTAAACACGCAGTCGACTTAAACTCTGAGCTCCTTAAAGCTTGCAAAGTTTGTTTGTCGTATCAAAAGAAACTTCATTGCCATTTCACCCATGTTGTGTCTGAGACATGATTGGTTGACGCTGTCTCATTCACTGTTGCTGTTTGTTCTTCTACGCAGCTTGCACGGAGCATGATCGTGAGTATGATCTTCTATTTCTTGTTTGTCGTCCATTTGCCACTTCTAATTGACTTGCAGTAAAATTGTTAATTATAGTATCATAACGATGTTGCCAGAGGCTGGTAGATAACAATACTTTTTAAAAAGAGATCTACTGGTATGCGTATTTTGCAGCATCTATGTGTATTGGACAACTTTGAGTGTAGTTTAGTTTATAATATATATAATAAATTAATTGAGGCACAAAAATGTAAGTTCTACACGCTTCAAATGCTGGACTGATGTACCTGTATTTTCAAGCATGCGGTAGTATATCCTACTAATTGCTTTTAAATCCAAACAGGTGAAAAATGGTGTAAGTAATCTCATAAAACTAATTTCCATAGTACTTTTTCTTTCAATTCCCATGAAGCCCAAGTCTTGTAAGTTCATTTTTAACAAAGGAATATACATATTTTGTTTAAGTAATTTAAGATTTACGTTTTATTCATAGTGTATCTTTAAATTATTAAGTTCGAATGTTTATTTCATTAACAATAAACAATATTAAATAGTTTTACATAATTCACATAATCACCAAAGCTTTTATGTAGAATGAATCACAAAAAATGAGACTATCTTAATTTTTTTTCGCTACGCACGCATATAACAAAACTATAACATTCTTCAAGGGAAGTAATCAAGAAGATAGGTGTTCTTCTAAAGGTTATAGAAGTTAAAATAAAATAATGTTTAGGGTGGATCGATGCCAAATACTTCGTCCAGCGTCCCATTCTTGCTGACTTCATCAATGCAGTCTATTCGGTCCAGACGACCTTCAGCGTGCCTCAGCGGCTCCCAAGGATCCAGCATCTTGCAGCAGATCAGCAGCGGCATGGTAAGGCACTTGCCGGCAGGCTCCCATTGCAATGTACCGCACGCCCAACAGCCCTGGGGGACGTTGCAGGGTGCCACGTCAGCCGGCTACAGCGCTTTGCGGCACACGGCGATGGCAGTCAGGAAGTGCCCCTCACTTAATATCACTCTAACGCGTTAAAGCGGTTTGGCCGTTCACTCGTAACCGACGATATGGCGCCCTAAATTCTGATCAGCAATATCGTCGGCGTACAAGTGGAGAGGCAAAGGCGTCGCACCAACCGGTTATCCGTAACCGTGCGACCCTGCTATTTAACTACCTTCGCATTCATTCTATCAATTAATGAGTATCTGTAGTTGCAGTATCAGTGTTTTAAACGTCACATTCATAGTTTCATTTAGCATGGGATGCTTAAACTATTTTTCCTAGGTCATTTTAATTTACATTGTAAGACTGATTATCAAAAATGTTTAGTTTATGTACAAACTATTTTTATTTGTTTCAAAAGTATGTTGCTTTAGAATGAAGTGGATAAGTAAGCTTTAATTGGTATAGTGTGGACACGTTTATTACCATCAAAACAAAATATAATGAATTGTCCAATTATACTAAAGTATTAGAAATTTTAATAAATTAAAAATATATGAAAGTGTTACCAAAGTAACGGTATATAGCCACCTGTTGGGTATGGTGCTGTGATATGGTATTGTTATATGCGTTAGAAAATATATTTACAACATCTTCTGTTATAAAAAATTTGTTCCAACAATTATATTTTTATTATAAAATTCAATATGAATTAACCTGTTAATCTTTAAACTATCCTGATAAATGAAACTGCCAATCAGAGGCCCCATTAAATATGTATTAATATAATAAGCGACCATCACAAACTGTCTAATAACTGTCTATACTACTTATTAAAATATTATTATTTTATTAAGAAGAGAAAATATTTAATTAAGTCATCTATTTTCTAAATATAATTATAACAGAATTAAGGAAATAAAATTTATTTAAAATATAATATAATAGTATATTAATGTAGTATATAACATTTTGAATTGTACTTATGATAATGCCATTATCATTATCATTTTCGTTATCATTATTTACATTTACATTTTCAGCAAATAAAGCCTGTCATTTATTTCAGATTTGAGTATCATAACAAGTAGCATATACTTAATTTTTTTTTATTCACAAATGAACAATATTAATTATGACATGCTTGTTTCATACGTAAAAACATATTAACAGATAACACTTCGTTTCCATTCTTATTTGAACACAGGATCTTAAATAACATTATCATACTGGTGTAAATATCGAAATGATAAGGTTCCTTCAAGATTGCATAATTCAAACTGTCTAAGTTTAAAAAAGTGTAAGTGGGTACGGTTTAAAACATTTAATGGAATCTCGCATCCTTATCAGTAGCGCAGAGTAAAAATGCTTTTAGTTTTGCCATGTTTAGTGTTTACAGTATTTCAACTGGGACATTCTATCATAATAGAAGTGTAGTATCATAGCAAGCCTCGGAGCGAGCGGGCGGAACCGCGCGATTCGTCTCGCTAACCTCCAAATTTATTACCGTTACATGGCTCGAGTTTATAATCGAACTTCATTTAATGTATTTTATTTACTGCTCAAGTTAGGTTTTATTCTAAATTAAAAACATCGCAGCATAACATTTTGTACATGTGGACTAAACAATAAATCGCATTGTATTGAAATATCAATACGAGGCGATTTACTCGCTTAAGCCAACTAACGTTAATAAATCGAACCTCAGGTGAGGCGCGCTTGAGTTTTAATCAGTTATTGTGGTTGCTTCCAGCACCAGCTGTTTTCTGGACGTACGTAAGAATTTGATTAACGGGTTGGCGCTGAAGCGTGCGGCTTCCGTCGGCGCCTCGCTTCTACCGCGCTCGCTGCACTCATTCTCCATTAAATACCATCTAACACACCACATCATACACGCTTAGTGAACTCGCGATCCCTCTGCATGAACATTAAAGTTCTGTTCAAGGTACCATCGATTCTCTCACTTGCATTACCAACGCGACGGTACACACACAAGTTACGCTTATGCACGATGTTAACCACATTTGTCTCATACCTGATAATACTTGGGTGTATTACGTTTGAGGAAAGAAATCTTGAGGGAATCGTTATATTTTATTGAAATATATATATAATAATTCATTATTTCAAACTTCCACAGCTCCAACTTATTCGTTATTTTCTATGAAAAATTTTAGAAATATTATACACTGTCGTGGATGAAATTTATATATTTATTGAATTTGTCTAATATGAAATTTCGTAGACATATCTTTTATCGAACAATTGACACGTCCCTGAAAATATTCATTATTTAAATATTTATCCGTACAAAAAGATAAATGAAACATAAATGGAACCTAGTAATATCGTGATTGTGATTTATTTTGGAAAGGGATTATATGTAGATGTAATGGTACGTTGTAAGAATATCCACAAAGTGAGAAATATATATAAGTCACATAGATGGGCATTTAACAAAGTCGTAACTCTATAAATTTATGATGACTATAAATTGTTCAATAAAAATAAATATTATTATTGTAAACCTAACAAATAAAACTGTTGCCTTCAACATTACTCTTCCTATATTAATATTAACAGGATGTGAAAGGTTAATGTTCGTCGAGGAACGTTTAGGTCTTATATCGTTAATTCGAATGTGATGTAGTTAGTCATCCGAAGGATATACTTTCTATAGAAGATTTATTTATTTATTGTATTCAAAATATTTTATTATTAAAATTTTCACTTTATAAATCTTTAAGGTGTCGGTGCCTCTATATTATAATTGTATATAAATGGTATGAAGTAAATATTTTGAAAGGCAACATACAATTTACATTTATTTTACCAAATACGACTATTTACTTTCGATGTATCGTCTTCTACGGGTTGTGCTGTTTGCTCACAGTTAGTTTTTAAAAACATTTGTGTCCCTTATGAGCATCTTGTAAAACAAATACTATTACAATCTTTTATTATATCTAGTGGTTAGAATTTACTAAATCGTGCTACCTTGTGATCTCTTTCTATAATGTCTTCAATACCATTAATCCAAGGCGGGAATATTTTCAATAATTTTATTGTCGCTTCAACTTCTCGCCTTGAAGATGGGTTCTTTATAATTAATTATAAGTAGAACACTATCGACTTTGAGCTTTATCCTTTATAGGTATGGTATTTCCTAATGTTTTTATTTTATAAAAAAAAAACTCAATTTTATATTATATATTGTAGGCAATATTGCATTAGATTATACCTGACTGCTATTTTCTCTACATAATATTTCTATATGCTGTTCCAGTGTCCTTAGCATTTAACTCTTCAATGTATTTTAAATATACTGAGGGTCATTTACATTACTATTTATAATTGTCAATATTGGATCTTGATATTCAATCAGTAGTGTAAACGATCCTGCGGATTTAGATCCATAAAAAAACATATTTATGATTAAAAATTATTAAGGAATATATCTATATATTAAACTGCATGTAGATGTCATTACAGTGTAATTTTAAACAATGATAATATCTTTGAAATTTTAAATCAATTATGGGTAGATCTGAAGTTATTAGTAATACCATTAACGACGCAATGTGTATTCATCTGTCGCAACCTTGCGTCCAATATTCCTGATATAGAATAACGCAGTCAACACTGCTTTAGTATTAAAATTAAAACGACACGTCTTCTATATTTAGCACTATAAATACATTTATTACAATAATAATCAAATTATATGTATTATGTCAAAATTATAAATTAATAATACTATTTTAAATGTTTTCAACTCATAGATTTATTTTGTTGTCACTTGCCGTTCGATGTATGTATACGTGGAAGTAGAAAATAAAAAATATAAATTAGAATTGAAGTTTCATTTACTAAACCTTAATATTAAAATTATTACTTACATTATAGTTACCTATGTATATTAGATTCAGTGACTTGAAACTAATTCCCTACACTCTTCAAAAGACTTAACCCATGTAGAAACACTTACCAATTATTTAAATTTTCATTATTAATCATTTTCCTTTCTCAAAAAGTGAAATGAGTTTGTTTAAGTACGATTCAATATTAGCTCATCGACAAATTTTGTCAATTAGCGAAATTTTTATAAGTAGTAACCATTATAGGTTGCATGTTATAAAAAAAAAGTATATTATATTATAAATCTGTCTCAAAAATATATGGTATACATGAATAAATATTATCTGATATTTAAAACAATATTTTGAGTAAATTTTGTTCGTGTCAATAATATTTATTATTAAATGAAGTCCCAATAGACAACCCATTTGTCATGTTCGTTTTTCAATCAAAACGTTCGAAAGTTTTCAATTTTAAAATGTTAATATATCTTAAATTTAAACGACATAATTTACTACATTATTATTTTTAAGCTGTTGCATGTGTATTATGAATACAGTTATTTAATAATATACCATTTTTATATTTTAATTTCAAAGTTGATGTAAGTGAAGCAGCTTATATACATATATATTCATTAAAGTATGTTTGATGAATAGGTAATTGGTATTGATGATATTTTTTCTCACAATAATATTCAACTTCAACTCTTTTGGACGTAGTTTTGATTGACTCGTTAATGACAGTCCGAATATGAGATATTCAAAGTTATGAAATTGCTTTGTCTATAATGTGTTGTGGTATAAATTTATTTATGCAAGACGGTTTAGAAATAAATAAATGATCATGAGTAGAGACAACCTGAGATGTTTTATTTCTCTAATAAACTGAAAACACTGAAAAAAATCAATAAATACTTTGGTGAAAACCACAAATAGTTTTATATTTTTGGTTACAGAAAATAGTTTGTATAAATTGGAAGCACTGTGCATAAATTGGAACGAAACTCACCTCAAAATATATACCTAAATACCTAACTACCGAAAGGCATTCAGTTATAGTTATGATAGATATTCAGAAGCCAAATTGGACGGCTTGCTTTACTAAAACTAGAATTTAAACTCTCCCGAGAAATGGAAAGTCACAGAAAGTTTTTGCTATTAAATTACCACGACAGTCCGACGGCAGGCTAAGTTCACGCGAACTGAGTAGGGCCGCGCCGACCCCCCACAGCGCTTGTGTGCAAAACCTATGTAGCGCCGCCTCTTTTTTTCAAAAATCTAATATTTTTATTTATTTTTATTTCCTTATTTTGATAAATATTAAATAATTAGATATATTTTCGTATAAAGGTAAAACCAGTTCGTTTTCGCTTGCAAATTATTACGAAAAATAAAACACGGATTAAAATTTCAATTACATATTTTATTTATGATATTCCATTTAACCGTATATTAATAACAAAATAACTGTATTTTTGTAGTATAACAATTTAACTATTACTTATTCTAAGTTAAAAAAAAACAACAAGAATGTAGAATATATAAAAACATATTTCCATTCGTCTAGATTTCTTGTTTGAGAATTTTTAATAGTTTCGTGTATATTTATATGGCCTAATACAGCCCCATTAATGGATAGCTATTGTTGCTAAATTTATGAATCTTTCCTGGCTTATTGTTGAGCGTAGGTAATTTTTTATTAGTTTTAATCACTGGCGTTGCCGAGCCGGAAAGCTCCGGAACGTCCTTCCGGTAATTTGTTTTTGGACATGAACGCGTTCCGGAATTAAAGGTGATTTCTGATTACGGGAATTGGCTGACGTATTTAAAAAAACAATTGCATATATATTTTTTTCAAATTGTTGACGAATTTTTATATTTGTTATTATTAACATGGGTTTGAACCGAAAACGAACCGGCTTGTTTTTTCGAACCGTGAACCGGAATCGGGAACAAATTTTTTTTTACTGATCCGGAACTCCAACCGAACCGAAACAAATATATGATCCGGTTTTTGAACCGGATCACAGACCACACAAAGCGGCCGCCTACCCAGCATCTGCCCTTTCTATATAATTAGTAATTACCTATATATACGACTTCCAGTAAAAAAATTGCATAACATCACTGGTTCAATTTTCCCCGCATCATAATTTATTTTTTTGAAAAAAGATTGACATGATATATGTAATTTCTTCACACAAATGACTTTATGACATCTACTTCATAATTAAATTTATTCTTGGTTATCATTAGTTTAAATAAAAAAATTAACACATCAAATAATTTTACAATAGGGGGCACCGGCAGCGGAGGTGATATTATTAGAAAGTTGCAGATTTCCAGCTATAGATTTAAATTTTAATTCGAACACGGAATATAGATTAAAAAGTAATACAATTCTTACATTAATCAAAGGTCACACACAAATACCGCGGAGGAATTGAAATACATCTCCTATACAAACAGCTTATGTGAGCCGAGTAGAAACTAACTTTTTGGACAGCTAGATGAAATATTTATCATATATTACTTATAAATTTTGTTTTAATGACTTTTATATTATGTAAGGTCGTAGATGTAACACAAAAGTTTTATTGTATCCTCCCTTTTATGATTCAAATCCCGAATTTAAAATGATGAGGGTTGACCCTAGACAAAATAATCCCACCCTTCAAACTTCACAACGAATTTTCAGGAGGGGTAAATAACCTTAGTCCACCGTAAGCTGAGCGGAGCGGAAACCAGTGGCCGTGAATATTATTTCTTTAAAATACGAAATCAGAGAAAAATTAAAGCCCACCGGGATAATTCTGCTACAAAAAAATTATACATATTTAGAAGTTACAAAAAATATCATGAAAACAAAAAAAAAACAATAATAAATGTGATGTCATGTGGTCCAACTTACGCTCAGCGCTGACCGGTGCTGTTGAGAGGCAGTAAAAATGGATACCGTTGCGAATGATTCTAATGGAATGACAAAACAACAATACGATCTTTACAAAGGCGATATGTAGCAGCCCTCACAAAAAATCCTCATAAATTTGCAAGATATACTCCTAATACGCGCTTTGTGCGTCCACTAGTTGCTGGAACCTGGGAAGCTATTGAAACAGAGATGAAACATCACCAAGCAGATTCACATCTCAGGTTTAGGAAAAACACATAGGCGGGATCAAGGTCATTTTAAAAAATGATTTTAAAAATGTCATTTTAAAAGTGACTGTGTCTCGAAAACAAGCGCAGAAATTGAGTTGCTTTCATTTACAAGGGAAGATGACTCTAAGAGACAGGATCATATAAATTAAGCTATTTAGCTTAAGTTATCCGTCAAGCAATGTATCGCAAAATTTGATTTTGATTTATGCACCTACGGAGAAGACCATAAAGGAAGTAAACGATAAATTTTGTACCACCATACTAAAAATGCTTAAAACAAATGCAAAAGTTGGCACACATCATCTGACAATCACTTAGACTGTATGTTCAAGGTACAGTTTCAGATTTATTTTTCGATGTTCAGCGTTACTTCCAGTAATGTAACACAAAATGGGTGAAGCCAGTATTTATAGTTTTCAAATACAGGTTGATACTTAAATGTTGCCATTACAAAATTACAGTTTTTCAGTATAATAATTAACTATAATCAGTCCATAACAATAATTGTAAGGGTTATAGTATATATCGGATTTATTACAGATTCGTTGTTTTTAAAGAGAGCGACGCCATCCTCGCTGACGTCACTATTGTCACTTCTTTCACGAAGGTTCCATGATATGTTAAAATGAAGCTTCAATTCTTCTAAATATCCTTGTATTTCTCGAAGGTTCTTCATAATCACATTTTTCAATGGTCCGCACTCACTCTCTCTCTTCATGCGTCCAGACGTCATATTTATAGTCAAATTCAAATATAGTTCTACATATTCTCCTTTTAGACAGCCTTTCATTTCATTTTACTTTTAACAATAATTATGAGTACCAATAAGTTTTTATAATAATTGATGACAGTCTCAATATACTTTCGTTGCATCCGTCATTAAAGCTGATAGCGCCGATATATATTATAATTAGTAGGGCACGGATGGCGCCACTTGTCACATGTAGTTAGACATATTTGTTTTGACGGGAAACACATCGTTTACTAAGCTGCTTAAAGTTGGCGTCTACAAGAAACTAAGTATTATTATAGTTAAATGTTGCCATTACAAAATTACAAATTTTCAGTGTAATAATTAACTATAATCAGTCATAACAATAATTGTAAAAGTTATAGTATATTATAATTAGTAGGGCACGGATGGCGCCACTTGTCACACTTAGTTAGAAATATTTGTTTTGACGGAAAAAAACAGTCGTTTACTAGCCTGCTTAAAGTGTGCGTCTACAAGAAACTAAGTATGTTTTATTAACACTCCTTAACAACATTATGCACACCGAACCTATTAACACCTGAAAATCTTTAGAATATGTCTACGGAAACAATTGATTACCTATTCCAAAGCATAGTTACGTACATTTATAACTTGACTTTTTTATAGGAACTGTAATTGTATAGTTAAGTTCACTCACCTAATTAGTGAAAAGGAGAAATAAAAGACGGTAGATGTCCTTAATTATTTTATTTTTACTTATGTGAGACACATGCATAAATTTTACTTACTATCTTTTTAAAAAGCAAGTGACAACATAACAGCTTTATTTTATGTAAATCTAAAACTATTTCTCCATCGAGTATAGATAAGCATAATTTGAATCGAATTTAAAGACATATTGAATTAATCACATATCTTAATAAACTGAAAAATTCATTTATTAAGTACTAACAACATGTAGAAACTTAATATTTATAATGTACCATATTAGATGAAAGAAACGGCATACCGCCAACATACTAAATCCCATCAAATCAAATACATACGACAAATGATAACAAAAAAATTCGCAAATTAATTTTAATACAATAACAAAATAAAAATTAACAATATTATAATTACACCATAAATTAGTTTCATTGAGCTCGAAATATTTAAGACATCGATACTATTCTATCATACATCAGAATATTTAATAATTATGAAGGATATATTTCAACTAGTGAAATTAAATAATGCGGAAGATTGGAACGCCCATCGTTTTGTTACGGGAACAGGATAATGATTTCATGAGGAATCCTCGACTAGTACAGAGACTAGACCAAAACATATGTCCGTGGAGATATTTAAGTCAAACATTAAGTACTCTGTTAGGCCGGCGATTTGCGTTACAATTTTCCGCGACTACCGTACATCCTATTCTATATACTTCAATATATTTGATTGATATACGTATGACTGAATGGATCAGGTCCATCAAAAAACACTACAGAACTATTTTTTTTTTCTTTAACTATTTAAACATACTGACAAATATATTTTGTAAACACAAATGTAATTACAAACTAAGGGGATATCAGGGTTAGGGAAATATTGATATGTCGACCTAATGTGACATTCAAACGATTTTATAATCATCAATAGACAAATTATTTTCAAATATCGATTATGCATCATATTACGGGAACATGTTTATCATTAATACATTAAGATCAAGTTGTACGTACGTACGACATATATTAGGAATTGTTTAGTTAACATTCATATAACATGCAGTGTTTATAGTCCATGTACGCAACACGATGCCACTTATGTCGAGCAATTTCCGCCTTAGGCTGTCCCTGATACTAACTTACACAAACATATATTAATGGGCGACAAGTTAAAAAGTTAAGTTTAAGAATTCAAATATATGTATATATGTAAGAGAGAAAAGATAAATAATATAATTTAGCACAGACCGATCGATTTAGGATCATACGAAACAGCTATGGACGTCTGACTTTGACCCAATCGTAAATTTTGATATATTATCCCATAAATATAATTATATTGACAATCGACAGGGCTTCGATACATATTATTTTTTAGTGCCAATTCATATACATATAATAATACCCTGTCCTCCCGCTTCTTATTTTATACACAACTTTCTTAAAATGGTCATCAGACGAAATAAATATAACGGTACATTAGCTATACCATACATCAGTCCATATGTTGATGTATTTTGAAGAGAAAGTTGAAAGATGAGAATAGATATCTCTTTAACATACAAATGACTGTCTGATTCAATGTTATATTGTGATGTTTAACTTTTTAACTTGATACCACCGAGCTAAATAATGATGCCGAACCCTTTTATTAATTAGAGCTGCTGCGTTCTGGCGACTTTCGCGTACTCGTCCTGGAAGATACATATGAATCGAATATTAGACACAACATAAAATACAAGAAAAAGTATAGAGGGTTTGGAGCTATAGTACTATAGACTGCTATGTAGTATTGACAGTATTTATAACTTGTTTGTATGACCTGGTCTGATTGAGGAAGCGTGCAGTGGCGACAAACCGGCGAGGCTCGTAATCCTCGGAGACGGCAGCGCGCTCGCGAGCGATGCATCTCATGTGCTCGCGGAACGCTGCCCTCAGCTCCTCGCCCTGGACGCTGCCCAGAGACGATACCTCGTTCACGCTCTCTGGAATAAAAAAAAACATTTGTTACAAAAACACAATAATATAATAAATATATCAAATCAATGGACAAATATGTATATAATTTACCAGCGATGAACGCGTTTAGTGTCGTAGGAGGTCGCGACTGTCGCACGCATCTGCGTTTCTTAGGCGGCATGCCCGAAAGGTAGGCATCACTGTAGGGCTCAGCGGTATCACGCTGTTCCTGCTCCTGAACATCACGGGTGAAAGTTGGCACCCATTCTTCGCCCCAATGTTGCGCTATCGACTCAGGTGGTACCTACAATATATTCGAAATAAAACCCGCACCAACCATAACTTTGAAAAACAAATACGATACGACACCCATCTAAACTGTAACCAAATTTTCATATCGGGTAACACTGTTACTGCCAATCGATCTCATATTGCCGTCTGATGGTGTTTTATGTATATGATCTAATGCACTTTTTGATATTACGGCATGAAAGTTCACATATAATTTGAATGCTGGTGACTTTTTTTATTGATATTTACACTTGGTGAAGCGGTGGAGCGGTATTATTTGTTATATTTTTTATTAATTACAAACCGGATCTTTCTATTGAGGCCTCTTTGCAACTAAGAAAGCAAAAGCTATTACCAAACACGACAACGTTTAAAAACTATTAATCTAAAATCGCACTGTAATAACTTTCTAGGACTTAACTTTAAATACACGACTTTATTTTGCCTTCAATGCAGTGCATTATCTCATTTTTATGTAATTTATATCAAAATACAATCCGAACAACTACAAGCTGCCTAAAATTAAAATTATATCACAGAATTTAGCTGAGGTTTTAAAAGCACGATTATATTAACAAATTATATGAAATCAATAAATCGATGCAAATTAATATATACACAAGCTACAAGCGCCCTCATATACACAGCCAAGTTGACAGAAAACCCCATCATTTCCATGGCAACCATATTGAAATTTTGACAAACCCTTTTTTGGATACAGGTATATCAATCAAATTGAAAGAAAAAAACATCGAATATAAATATCGAGTTTTTATTACCTTAAGGCCAACAACAGCAATCCTGTTACGGTCAAGCTACTATATAGAGAAATAAGTTTATTTTAATATCATATTAAAATAAACTAATTTATGGGAATTAGTCATTATACAATTTCTTCAGGTATGCACAAGACGTTCTCGGTAAAAATTACACTGTTGTAAAGTTAAAAGAACTGTTTGGTCTTCAATAAAAAAGAGTGTTCAGTAACTTACGATGTGATATTAATACTGAATCTAAATCTTATATAATTTTGATAACTCGTTGCTATTTTTAAATCTGCTTTTCTTCGTGTTTTGATGTGTTTTGGGAAAAATAAGTTGGCGACTTAATGTGAAAAATAAAGTTTTATTAAAAAGGCTCTCTATGAAAAATATAAATACAAATTTATTTTCTTAGCCATAAGCTGATTTTCTTCTTGTATCGTCGACCATTCTCTCAATTGATGAACGAATACTAGTCCCCTAATGTCTCTGGACCGAAAAGATTCTGGCACCCCATGGTAAGGATTTCCTGGTGAGATCTTCCAACTTGTTCTCACAAACTTCTCCCCAGTTCCAAGTGAGACTTCAAGAGCTCATGTTTCAATAACATTCTAAAACCTTTTTGTAGTTCCTTAATAGTTGTCTTTATAAACTGACCTTGTACAACTCTATAACATATTTTTATAGTTTTCTTATTTTTTATTCCGAATAATTATTTTTCCTTGTTTTCGTAATTTAACGTAATTAATAATTTCACGTAATTTCGGATTCGCTATATTTCTTTATTACATATCCGTATATGTGTGGGCCCATGATAATCTTTTTCCAATACAGTTTTCTAAAACCTCCTTAAATTATTTTCATTGCTGTTTAAAGTAAGAGATTTTCTGAAGATTATTACGTGTAGCTGCTGCATATTAGTGTCTGCTGGTAGAATACGGTTTAAGCCTCAAAGTTAACATTTTTTCACTTTCACCTAAATGTTTCTCTCTTTTAAACATAGAAAACATTAGCAATTTTGCAAATAACCGTTTTAATTTTTGTTTTTTTTTATTAATTCTAAAATGTCCACTAACTTGCCAGTTTTATCCTCTGCAGCTTTTTCATATCGGTGGCATAGATAGATATTGGGGATTTTTTATTTCCGTTGTGTGCTAATATTCCACTAATTACATTTAGTACATTTCCACTAACAACTCCCAATCCTTGGCCACATGTTTAGTACATAAAATCTTCCTTAGTTATCACGTTACTTCTGATAAGAGATTAAATTGTTGCAATCTTGACATCTAAGTTATCATCATCTTATTCAGATAGTTTGAAAACGCAAAGTTAATCAAAGAGTTTACATAAACGTAAGCTCTTACTGCTTCTATCTTCTGACCACGACACAAACGAAGCTTCCGTAAAAAAGATTGTGCATCAAAATCGAAATCTATTTACACGTTAAGAAGAAGAACAGCAAAGGTTACTGTGAAGAAAAGGTTTCGTAGGCTAAGATGTTTCAGATTAAACGATAATGAATCAATTCATCTCCAGAAACCCCCGGACAGTTGTTTAATAATAGTACCTTTATATATACATAAGTGGCGTACTATTTAACTGTATATATATATATGTGGTATGGTAACGTACTTGGCACAGTCTTCTATTCACTCAGTAACTCAAACATTTCAAAAATATTTTTCAACAGTCGGTAAGTGCCAATTTCTTATCTTGATGGCGACAGTAAAACCACAGTAAAACACGTATCATTTTCACTGATCACTCCGATTTTCTTTAAAATAAATATACACCTAAATAGGTGTATGAGAGACAAACAGAAACAAATAAGCGAATTTAACACAACCACGATAAAAACCAAGAAAACCTCCTCTCATGAATGCGGCGTGACAATAAGGAATGAAACGTAAAAGATGACAAACAATTCATTTTCTAGTGCCGTCAAAAACAAAGTGAAAAAATACTATTTCGTATGTAAAATGACCAAACACAGTGTAATTTTGCTTTTGTTTTTGTACAATTTAAAGTTAGTTTATTTGCAATTGTTAGTGGCAAATGAATTTATCGAATATATGGGGGAATCTCTTTCTCAAAATTTGGACAACTAGTGTTAGTAACGATGCAACGGTCTTATTCATAAAAAATGTGATCTTACAAACTATTGAATAAAGTTTTACAAGAGCATTATCAAAATTTTCAATTGATAAACCTACACAAGTATAGTGCGTTTGATTTACGCTGAGCTTTGCATTTATGTGAGTGCACACGGATAGTGTAGGTGTGAGGTAAAATTTTTGAATGCCACGTTCTTTTCTTGGTTTGAACCGGTTTGTACTGCTTTTACTCCGCCCCGCACCTTCCGCACTTCACCCTTTGTACTGGTAGCAACATCAAATGTTGAAAACGCAATGTCAAGTGAAGAAGAATTTGTATAGTTTTTTCAAAATTTTTATCAATGAATATTTTTTTATTCCATAATATTCATAATACTTACATCCGTCCTTTTAAAATTTTGCTTATTTTATTTTTAACCCAGAATAGCTCTAGCAATAATGTTATGTATCTATTTAAAATATAATAAAATTTTATTTGAAAAGTTTTTGTCTGACTATATTTTTACTTTCACTCACACAAATGCAAAGCTCAGCTTAAGTCTAACGGACTATACAGGAATAATACCGTATGACTTATAACTTAAGTATGGCTTCATCTTATTGTGGAGATGTTATAAAGCTATTGTAACGTCAGTCACTTGTCTTGCCACTGTATTTGAAAATCAAACTGTTTTCCAATTATTTGTTGCTACCTTTTCCATTACATTATAATAAGTAATGAGAATAAACATAATAGACATGACGAAACAAAATATTCTACAGCGGCCTCGGAAAACATAAGATATAATATAAAAATAAAATAATAAGTGGCTCTAATAATATTTAATTTTCACGGCAAAACATATATTCAGCAAGGAAACAAGTAAGCCTCTAATTGATGCGATAAAAATAGACCTATGTTAAAGTTTTTGAGTCGATTGACGTATCACCCGTATGCATATTAAGTTGGCATCGTCAGAACACATATGAAGCGTCTCTCGTTAATCATGCAGTAACGTACGTGAACAATGTAATGTTTGAAGATTTATGAATGAGAAGTTATTAAAATTTGGTGACGACGCAAAATTTAGAATGAGCTTAACAAAGGCAACAGAGGCTGGTAAAATTATTAAAGCTAAAGTTCGTCGAAACCTCATTATGACGCAGAAAATTTTATATTAAAACTCTATACCGTACTGTCACACAAGAACTGAAGGACATATCCTAAATCAATCTTTACATTTAAAGAGGGTAGATCGATCAAAACGCCATCTGTCGTGATACACAGGTGAATGGCACAGAAAAATCCTCTCCCGACTACACAGTTTTCATGATTGAAGAACACTACAATAGGCAAAATGATAAAGCGTACGTTCATGTTTGTAAAGAAGCTGCTAAGTGATCGTGAATCGTGATCGCAACATCATTCTGCGACAGTAATCGTTTGGTGGGGTGTCTTATCAAGGAGTGACAAAACTACATTTCTTGCGAAAACTCCAGTCAAAAAATATCAAGTCTTGGATCACGTTGTGAAACCCATCAGAGAAAAACTTTTTACAAATCCATAGAATCATGGCCAAATAGATTTAAAATCTATATAAAATACAAAAGTTGGCCTTTTTGAATAGAATTTTTAATTTTTGTTGACACTAATAAATATGTAAGTATAGTCCGTTTGATTTAAGCTGAGCTTTGCATTTGTGTGAGTGCACACGGATAGTGTAGGTGTGAGGTCAAATTTTTTAATGCCACGTTCTTATCTTGGTTTGAACCGGTTTATACTGCTTTTATTCCGCCCCGCACTTTCCCCACTTGTCAATGTCAAGTGAAGAAGAATTCATATAGTTTTAACAAAATGTTTATTATTTTTTATATTTTCTTCCATATTATTTACATCTGGCCTTTAACTAGTTTTGCTTATTTTATTTTTAATCTAGAATAGCTCTACACCTATGTTATGTATCTAATTTAATTCTAAAAGTTTTTTTTCTAACTCTACTTTTACTTTCCACTCACAAATGCAAAGCTCAGGTTAAGTCTAACGGACTATAGTAAACATTAATATTATATCATTATTTCATTAAATGTAATGCATTTTCATTTGGAACGGATCTTTTGGCTGGATTGTTTTATCGGTTTTGTGGTGTATGTACATATTTATTGGCAAAAGCATGTACTATTTCCTTCACCAAATGTCATATTTTAGAAATTCGCTGACATTTTTTCAGAATATAAAAGAGGATCAAAAATATTCTATAGAATAAATAACAAAATATATTTATTTTTTTGTATTGACTTTAATGTACCAAAGGTAAATATTCTACTTTTGTCTTCATATTCCGAAAAATGCCAGCGGACCAGTGTCTATTATTAATTTTATTGAAGGTTTAATAAGGCTGTTGACAGAGATGTTAAAAGATATATTTTAAAATATTCAACTTTATATTTGTTATATAGAAATAATTTTAAATCTTATTGATTAATACTCATACAAAATGAAATATACCTATTCCAATAACAAGTTTTCCAAGTAAAATAAATTATTATTTAACAAATTTCCCTTCTACCAGTTCATAAAGATCTTCTTTTGCATCCTGTCTTTAAGCCCACAGTCATAGTGATTCACAAGGTGGAGAAATTTGGGAAAATTAGTTATAATTTAAATACAGTAATTTTTGACTATATTCAATAAAAAAAATTGTAACTTTTTATTTATATAGTATTTATAAAAACATACTTAATAATTATTATTTATTACTATTGATTTATTTCGAAAAATAAAACTATAATATTACTATTTATTTCGAAAAATAAAACTTTTCTAAATATAAAATAAATAAAATATTTTTCATTTTGTAATCATATTGTAACTATTCCATGTATCTCTGTCAGTATTGAATCTTGTCGCCCTTAAACCTTCAAACATTTCTTATGAATAAGACCGTATGGGTTATATTATATTCAGTTCATCTGACCTCAAACTGTAACTAGAATAAATACTTACGAATAATCCAGAGGCATCTGGCTTAGAACCAGAGCCAGATTTGTTAGCTCGATTCACCCTGAAAGAAAAAATACGATAAGGTACAAAATGTAATTCCACTCGTTAATTGCGTCTAATTTTATAACAATACTAATGGATTTTTAAAATATTTTATTTCAAAGATTTTATCGTTTGAAAATGTTTTAGATAATAATTAATATATATATTTGTTATAATTTTTCTATAATTGTCAAAACAACTGTGTATTTGGTGTATTATTGTCAAAATAACTGTGAAAACTGTTCTAGCAGATTGTTTTTACCCTACCGCAATAATTTATTCTAATATAAACTGCATGTTTTCCATAAATAAATAATATAATTACTTGCGGTGACGTAAACCACTTGTTACTCTGGGTGCTCCATATCTGACGAGCGTGACATTAGGCGCACTCTGCAACGGTGTCGTCGGCTGAGCGAGCTGCTCCCTCGGCGTAGATGTCTTGGGGAACCTTGAAGGTGTCTTCTTGTTTGAATTCTTCAAGGTCCACGGCTTCTGTGTTGCGCCAAACAAAACTGGCGAGAGTGAATCGACTCTCGACGAATGATGTCTCCTTGACTCGTCCCTTCTGTGCTGATCGCGTGATGTCTCACCCTTTGGTGACTGATCAGATGATGATTCATCTTTGGGCGACATGTCCGAGGAGGATTCCTCCTTGCGATCGCAGCCGGCGACTGGTACATCCGACTCCTCTGAATCATCTTTATCATCACGTGGAGACATCGGCACCGGCTCGGGCCGGGGCGATACGTCCATTGTAGTCGGCTCATCCATCATTACGATCGTGGACTGTAAGATAACGTATAGAAGTTTAATAACTACGGTGAGTAAAACATCTTTAATATTTATTTCTTTAATATTTATATAGTTATTTTTATATATAATGTATATAATACCGATGTTGAAGGCTGTTGTTCCTTGCGACGTATGAACTGTGCGAAGTGGAGCCTGTTATGCTCAATGCGGCAGATGGCAGCATTCAAGTTCTCCATCGATAGGCTGTAGAGAAGATCACGTACTGGTTCTCCAACATTCTGGAGCAACTCCGTCTAAAAATAACAAAAGAAAATAATTGTATATACCTTTCTTTCACAATATCTAAATTTAAGTTTTAATTAGGGCCAGAAACCTGGAGAACGTTAAGAAGTTATGTTGAGTGTAATGTACTTATAAGTCATAGTTAATGAACACCAAGGATTACAACAAAATATTGTTTAATTAATAAGTGTTTACCAAGAAAGAACGGTATATCTTCTTAAGACCCTCAACCCCCTCCAAGCAGCAGTAAGAGATGACTCCACATAGTTCGTAGAAAAGCCTCGGGTATACGATGCGGAAGCGACGAGAAAATACTTCATTGTTCTCAATCTCCAGCACCGTCATAGCCTCATTCAAGAAACGAAGGAACACAGCCTTCATTGAAGCAGTCACATCCACGTTGGGACGAGTCGGAGTTATAGCAGTCTGTACAATTATTTTTCATATATTATTGTATTATGTAGGCATTTCCAAATATAAATCTTATGAAATGATATACCCCGGAAGTAACGGAAAGGTCATCTAAGTTACAATTCCGATATACTTCGTTATACAGTTATAGTTAGTTATAAACGAAAAATCCAACGTATGTTATAATTAAATATACTCACAACGCGGTTAATAAATTCGGCATGGCGCTCGAATATCAGATCAGCGAGGTGGGCTTGTGTGCCAACCTCGTACTCGCCCTGCATGAGTTCTCGCATGTACGCTTGGAGACGATGGCGCAGTGGTTGCAATTCGTCCGGGACCAGAGTTCGACCCCCCGTGAACGATATGGCCTCGCGCTGTTTCATATGTACATTGTTATAGAAGTGGCGATTACATGCTGTTTTAGCGATTTATTCTATTCCGAAAACAGAATTCTCGTATAAACCAGCCAAATTAAAACAACTTACCAGAGTGACCATAGTAGCTATCATGAGAGACTCTTCATTAATGGCGTTCCGGTCGAAACGTTCGTACAGTGTCTCCACGTTATTCTAAAAATAACTCAAAATAGTAATATTGGGCTACAGGAAACTTTTTTAAAATAATATTTGACAGTCTCTTCCCGGCTTTAAGTTGTTTCTCTTCCCGGCTTCTTTAATACTAAAGAATATTTAACTCTACTTATTGATTAAAAGATATAGAAAAAATTAATTTATAATGTTGTTTACTAAGGAAGTGTGATTTTTACTGAGGCTGTTTTGCATATTTAATTTGAATCCTGCAGAATATAGGAGCTTTGGAAGAATTAAATAATTAACACTGTCTTATCTAAGGCCCCAATCAAGTTAACTACAAGGCTAGTTTACTATTTATATATTGGGCTAAGTAGCAACATATATGCCTATTTTGTACAAAAAGTACTATTATATGACTAACCTGCACGCGTTGACTGTTATCGTCACGAAGCAGAGGTCCGCCGGCCAAAGATGTCTCCTCACTGATAGTACAAAGTTGAAATGAAATCCAAAATCTTAGGTATTTTTCATAGTTGAAATTATATGTAAGGGAATATTTAAATACAGGGTTGTGATTTAAATATTATATTGAAGATTATGGTAATATATTACCGGCGGCGTGTTAGCTGACGACGGGCATGGTGGCTGTCGCATTGAAGGAATCTGTCGTATACCAAATTGTTCAAGGACACTGTCTGACCGCGAGCCGTGTTCGTGCCTTGACGACGGCCAGTGACTAAAACACAAAAATATATATTGGTAACACGATAAATATTATACAACTAACATACTTGTTACTTCTATGATAGTTGTTAATAATAAATTCGTAACCATTCACCTACCCTTAGTCGTAAAATGTCCAGCCATCTGTTATGCAATATAAATGAGTAGAAGCCTTAAATTATATAAATACGTACCCGGTTGCTGAAGGCAGTGGAAATGCGTATGTAATGGAATGATCGAAATATAAGACATCTGAAATAGACACATACATGACGGATACTTTCAAAATAAACTGTATAAATTGAATCATGCAAAGAAGTGGAATGCATGCTGGATTGTCATGCAAAACATTAAAAGCCGAATTAATTTGCCACATACAACATTTAACGAGCCTATCTCAAGAGTTATCCGTCAATACTGTCCAATGTGAACGTGATTTTGTTTCCATGTTAGTAATTTACGCGGGACACATCTGTCTAATACATACATAGCCTTGGAACGCGTCGCGTACTAGGATTTGTATTTTGTTCTGTATTGGTCTGATTCTCTTGAGATTGTTCTTGAGCTGGTGTCTGGTTTGGGTCGGGTTGTTGAGGCGGGGCGTTGTCCGCCTGCATTGGAACCTGACCTTCACCGAGACCTTGACCTGGCACATGGGCCTGTTGCACGTGAGCGGTCATAGCTCCCTCCATCCCAGCAACGAGACCCTGTCTGATAACTGAAGACACGATGTTCTGCAACAGATCTGCGCTCGGAGCTGCTTGATTAGCAGCACCCCACGGCATTTGAGCGAGGTATACTGTGGAAACGTGTAATATATTTAATATCTACAGAATCCAAATCAAAAAGTGCCAGCAAAAAAAAAATCAAGCAACAACAATAATAGCTGTTTGGTAACAGTAACAATATATATACTAACTTTGTGATCCGTACAGAGGTTGGTTACCTCCCACTCCAACTTCCGGCTGCAAATTCATAGATGGAATTGCGGCAGTGAAAGTACCATTTACCGGAGTGATCTCTTCCATGCTCATAAGTACTTCAACTCCCCTAATACCGCCGGGTTGTCCCAATCCCCTAAACAGACTTTCAAAATCTACAACAAAAAGTTCCATAATAATAACGACGACAATCTCCTACGACATACGGTGTACAAATAAAAAAAATAAAAACTCGTTTGGGACAATTGGTTAGAATCAAGAGTACAAAATTAAATGGAGATAATAAGGGAAGTCATAGAATTCATGCAAAATGTTCTACATTTTTTTGAACTAAACATTTTAAAGACATTTAAAGTTACATCAATACCACACACAGAACAGAACACCATACGAACAGTTTCACAGCATTCATTAAATCTTAGCCAGCAGTGCTTTGAATTTACAAAGACAATTTTAGGATCTCCTAAGTTTTAACCAGTATATACACATTACATGTATAAATAGTATATCCCTTAAGAGATCCGTTAAGTGCATCAGAATGGGTGTCAAAAGCTGGGTGAAGTTTTAATGTTATCGTATAAAGCGGTTATTGCGACTCCTTTGCCTTCATGACCCAAAATAAATGTCTTACCGCTCATAGCTTGTGGGCGACCGCCCAGATCCTGACCGTCCTGGCTCGGCATTTGATCGTTCAGGTTTTCAGCCGTGGCTTCAAGCGGAACCCTGGTTTCTATTTCTACTTGGTAGGTAATAGGATCTGGCTGTATATCTATATTGACGGTCGGGTTACCGGCTTGTGAACTGCTGGGTTGCGGGCTCTCGGTGGATGGACCCGCGCCGGTCGATGAAGACGCGTTTGTCTGACGACGGTTAGCGGGTGTTTGCACAACATTAATGTGCGCCTAAAAACATATTAGAAATCATTAAAATACGAATTAATTTAACTGTCCAGATACTTCATATTAATCATAGTTGTATAAATAGATAATTTCAGAGTTTTTTGGGCGGATCTATTAAAAGAAATTCACCTGCAACGGCAAAGGATGGCGCATCAGAGCCTCCGACATGAGACGAGAGTTGCGGTGAGCCAACATGAGTCCAATATCGCTCACGACATGGTAAGCGTGAGAGAAGCTATGGTACAACTCGGCGGCCAGATCAGCAGTGCGCTGGCGACGCTGGAGTACCTCCTCTGTCAGCTGGACCTGGTTAGAATTCCTTCAGGTTTATTTCTATACTACCAAAGTTTTTGCACAACTGGTAACTAATGTTCCTCAATTTAGATAATTTTATGTCCATCATTATGGACCATTGCTCTTATATGAGTATAAATGAAGAGGATTTTAAAGCAACTCGTCTTTGTTGACTTCTAATAACATACAATCCTGGTTACCAATATGTTTCTTATTTGCTCCTCTCTAGAGACTTACTGATTTTGGATTTTCTTTCATTTTATAGTTTGTTCTTAAGCTGGTCTACCTATATTTTTTATAAAGACCTGATGAAGGATAAAAACTGTCTCGATAACACTAGAAATGTCGGTCTTTTCAATTTTGTTGGATTTGTAAATAGTTATTGGTTTACATTACAATTTTTGCAGAAGATAAAGTAAGTTTTTTCGTGTGACGGCATTTCAAGGCATCATGTGAAATTTTATGGAGAAATTTTAATTTACTCGTATACTCACATTCGAATCGCTAGCTTCATTTAGCGTCATGATGTATGCCTCCCTGAAGGGAGTGAACTCATTATGCAACTCGTGGAGCTCAGCCACGAGCCGGCCGAACTCAATAGGAGGCGTGTGGTAAGCAGCCTGAGCCTGACGAATCCTATATAAAATATATTCAGATAAAATAATTCTTTTTAATTATGATGATAATTAATGTAATTTGTAATATTTATTATTTAAAATATCCGTAATTTTATTTTTGTTGAAGACATTTTTTTAACCAATATTTTCCTAGCCATATATATATATTATGTCGATTAAAGGATATTTCAACTCCTAGGTTGATTTGTGTTGCGTACAGAAACATGTTTTTGCCTAGGAATCTGAATTTATTTAAAAAATATATTAATTGAATTTAGAATACCTTCTATCTGTTTTCAAACAGATTTAACAAAGTTTGACATCAATATCTGTGTCTGTGTGTGTGTTCTTGTGTAACCGATTTGGATGTTGTACTTTGATTTAAAAACCAGTTTCTTTACGGTGGTTCCTAGCTTTATTTTTTTAACCTTTGACCAGAATTAAGAGTATCAGCTCTTTCCTTTCATTTTTTGACTATCATTGATCGACGAATTGTGCTTCTCGCATGCCATTGTGATAGTTAAAACAGATTTAATGTTAAAGGGGATTTTTAAAAGACAATGAAATGTTCTAGTTTATTTAAAATTCAGTTCCTATTTATCAGTAACAAAGCTTTTGAAAGTATTTCAAAACGATCGATGTGTAATGTCCTATGAAAATTTCAGTCTATATATAAATGAGATCAAATCTCTTCATGAACTTTGCCCTTTTACGAATTTCGCATGCGCAAACTCTATCACGATCAATGATTGTAAAACAATGGGCTGCTGCGCAATTTCTGCATAACCCACCCTATGTTATCAAAACCCCTTCGACACTTGCGATTCTATGGGACGTATATCTTTATGGGGAATTTTAAAGTCGTTTGAATAGACCCTTAATTAAAACTGAACAACTTGGATTTAGGTTTTTTTTTTACATTGTTTCCCTGGATACAAAAATATAGGATTTTTTTTTTGGGTTTCTGAACACATTTGTAAATTATATATACACAGATATTGTAATCTTATGATATCGCCCAAACACTAAAGCTTCTGGAACACAGACACTACTAATAAATTATATTCAAATGTAACCGCATTACTAAGAATATAAATACGCGCACAATATAATATCTAGAGGAAAAATATGAGGAACTTTTTTATTTCCTTCCAGCGGCTCAATTGAGATTTTTTATATCATAAATATTTGGATGAAAAATTTCATATCAATAACCTTTTCAACTGTCTGATATATATAACACCTACTACTAGTATCAAATGCACGTACAATGTTTCACAGAATCACAATTATTATTAGGTATTGACTAACCTGCGTCCGCGACCCTCGCGGGTACCTCCGGTGCCTTGATCGAGCTGTAAGAAATTATGCAAATTAATTTTATAAAAAAAAAAAACAACATATAACCCAAAACCTAAACTAATCAAAAAATCAGTTCCGCAATCACGTTCCCAAAAAGCCGGTTCAAACGTTTATCACATTCTTTATTTACAGTTGCATAGCACAAACTCCAAGCAGTGTTAATGTCCCATCCCATAATGATACTAATGAGGGTTAGAATGCTTTGACTTTATTCATCCTCTTGCTGCGTCCCCATTTCTGCGTTTTAATATAACATTTTAAAGTTTTTTTTTTTATATATAATTTTTATATATATTTATTTGTAAACGCATTAATGTTAACATAGCTTTTAGAGTTCTCAGTATCGTCGCTTAGCTAATCATGATTAGTTATAATAATTTACATTTTCATTTTTTTAATCTATACTTACAAATATAATTACAGAAGCGACGATTACAATAAATATGTAAATCATCAAAATGATAAAATTTCCTTAAATTTTAATATTTTATATTGAGATTATGAAAATAAAACACAATACCACTTTTATACCGCATCATTGCTTCAACTTTCTCTGTTTTTTTTTATTACTATCACATTAAAATGTATATCAAACCTACTTTAGCTATGCGACGATGTATACAGCCAAAATCAAAGTATTTAAAAAATATATATTTATGAAAAGGAAAATCTATTTGTAAACTAATATCTATACTATAACTATCAAATATATTTGTTTGTGACTGTATTAAAACCATAAGTCAAAAGCCATGCGCATCATTTATCTACGTGGCACGGACTGGTTGATCCTCGGTTTGACGTATTAAAAAAAAAACACTGTTAACAAAGAAGGTTGCATTCGATTACAGTGCATAGAATCAACCAGTCAGAACCATATAGACGCGTCTATGATCAACCTGATAAAGAAGCGGTCTTTGGTGGACTTGACACATCACCTCATCTGGCACCGAACTAGATTCTCCCTGGCTTGTTCTGGGTTCCAATGGATCTTCAGTTGAAAAAGTACGTGGTTCCTACAGGCACAATATGTCAACAATTCATATATATAACAATATAAATATCACCCCGCTTTTCTTATTATTTGCTCTTATTTTTTTTTCTGATGTAAATTTTTCGCTAGATGGTAATGAATTTTTCAAAAATAAAATTAAACAATAGGAAAGGAAAGGAAATGAAGGGAATCGATTAAATTCAGCTTAAACGAAACATTAAATCCTAATGAGGGTTATTATTACAAAATAAATAAAAGGAATTTCTATACCACAACAACGATTGGACAAGTATTATTTTAAATTAATATTTTAACGCTTGAAAGACAGATATATATATTTTTTTTTTTGGTCATATACACGCTGCAGTATATTTCGCTTAACACCACAATATTTATTGCGTGGGGACAGATGTCTCTTATAATGATCATCTGTGTAAAATTTTGCTTTAGGTCATATTATTTAAAATTCAGCCGTGTACAGCGGCTTCAAGACTTTTCTTACATTACTCTCATTTTGAATGATAGCATCGAGGGTTGATCGTATTTCAATGATGAGACGGCGTAGGAAGTCCAAGCGCGTCCCAGTAGGAGACAGGGCGGAGCCCGGTGGCTCTTCAATCTCAATCCCATGGGCCGTCGATGCCAAAGCCTAGAGAGACATTGTTTTTATACAAATGACAAGTATATAGTAATTATGCACAAGCTAGATCTTAGAACTATGTTGTATAACATACAACTCTTACCTGTTAGGCAATCGCACCTGCAGACAAATTTTTGACAAAAATATTTCTTACCATGAGGCGTCTTATCTGCTGTTGTGTAATGTGATTTAAATGAACAGCCCCATAGTTAATGGGGTCCGTATTTAGGTTGGTGAATGAGTTCATCCTTTCACGTTCCCTCTCGCGCTCCCGCTCCCGCTCCCTCAGGGTCTCCCGCTCTTCAAGGCATGGCGGTGCCCTTTGCACCATGTGAATCACCTTCCCATGGACATCTAAGGACACATTTTCGTTGTAATAAATTTAATTAATTATTACTAAGTAAAACCTATGTTTGAATGTACTATCCCAAAATTTCATTATTGCTCACCATAGTCAGCTAGTTTCTTTTCATCCGCAAGAACTCTGCCACAAAAGATGAGCCGCTGAAGTCCAATTTCAACCCCCATCTGCTCCTGCACTTTCTCCTTGAGCTGTGCCACTGTAATCTACAATTAAAAATTACATAACAGATAACAAATTATATGAATATTAAAAATTATAACATTTTCATCATATAAGTGTCTAGAAAAAGAAAACAACTCAATACAACTCAATATTGCTATTGCCACTTCAAATGTATACATAGCGAGCAAAACAATTCATTGCCATCCATTGCCATTGCTGCATGTTACATATTAACCAAAGAAGAATCAAAACGGCTTATTAAAAGAAATTAATATGATTGTGAACATTTTGCACTATTAAAATAATAAAATACCCATTACTACTAACCCATAACGAGTGCTTTATGAGTTTGAATACCGCCTAGTAAATTTATAAAACATCCATTTTACATTTGTGATGTAATTTTGTTTCACAGCATTAATATTCAATTAATGTATTTCGGGCATTTGCTTGGTAATGAAACAATGGAACTCAATACTGACTTTAATATTTTCATGATAATTTTAATGTAATCACTTTACAGTGCTTATACATATGCATTTTAATTTTCATGTCCTATGTGAATGTATTGATGTACACTTTACTTATTTTTGCTTAAACGGCTGGATTCGATAAAATTCTACTTTGTCACTTTGAACTTTTACTATAAAACTGATTTCACTTCAGCCATGTTCAGAAAATGGGCACTTTTTACATAACTAAGGGTTGACTGAAAATTTTAAGCCCATTTAAAAATGTGACTAAAATAGCCAAAACTTTGATGTTGACAATATAAATGAGATTTTGGTATTGACGAGCTAAGGCTGTTTTTCACTTTTTTATATTAGTCACAATTTAATTAGCGGATGTATAGTATGTAATATATAAAAACACAAAAGACAATATGGAAATTATCTGAAAAATATATGCTCTTAGGTTGTTAAACCTTTCTCAACAATAAATTTCAACTATCCAGAGGAATGTTGTACACAATTATTGCTGAACTCACTTATCTTAAAACTAATTACGTTACGTTCATCAAAAAAACATACAAATCATTAAGATTGCAATAAAAAGATAGTAAAACAAAAAAATATTGAAGCAGCAGCATAAGTCTTAATATAACAACCACGCCTCAGCTCTATGATACAAAAATCATTGCATCGATTTTATGGACATATACTATTATACAGTGAGCAATCTCCAACAAAATAATATATATTAAACAATATATTTTTCCTTACCTCATCGTCCACGGAAAACGGGTGATCCCGGGAATCTAGCGTTTTTATAGTGAATTCAATCATCTTGGTGAGAAAACATGAACAACCTCAGCAAAGTAGATGGTCGTCGCAATGGAACTATAAAACAAAAACGTTTTCTAATAACTTTCAAACAAACACACCTATTACAACGTACTTTATAATGCACCCACGCTTAAACAAAGAATTTTCTAATGAAAAGATAATTTGCAATATCTATGATGGTCTGTACTCGGGTAACAGAACTATGTGATTCCATACGCAAGACGAAAATGGAGCAAAACTGAAAATGCAGTGTTGCCATATTCTGAAATCGTATTTATTAATTCGCGGACAAAGTCGGAGGATATAATCATAAATATATATAGAGAGTGTCTTTTTTAGTTGGAATTATTTAAATTAATCATTATTATATTATTTTATGCTTTGTCGAGATATCCTAGTAGTTTCTTCATTATAAAAATCTGATTCTTAATTGGAAAAATAATTCACTATTACCTCATTGACTTTAGTCTTTATATCAACTAATCTTACGCATGTTTAAATTTTTTTATTTACAGACAGACAAATTTATTTATGCATAAAATATTAATATTTTATGTCTTAGCAACACCATCTTTCCTAACGCAAGCGCGATAATATTGATTGGCGACGGCGCAATCTAGCTCGCCCAGAATTTATTGATAGGATGTTGATATACGGTTGCATTATGTTGTGCTGTTCCTGCCTACGCAGGACCTAAATACCTTAATTCTGTACCTAGATTTTCCAGAACCCCAATCAATACTTTAAAATTTGTATTGCCAGCATCTTTTATATGTTGCTAGAAATTGAGATTTAAAACTAAAAAATATAAATAAATGAAGTATTTCGAAATTAAGTAATATCAAATTCTCAGACAATTAATTGCTCATTATATTTCATAAATTTTGCATGTTATTTTTTGTAATTAAAGTAATAAATTTATACTCTTCAAAACAAATTTGTAAACAATAACTCTATGAAAATAATAGTGTATTAAAGAATTCATAATATGTATTTGTATATTCAAAAAAGTAAAAATAAAAATAGCTGTAAAATGAATTTCAAGAGATAAATTAATTTTCTATATCATTAGTAAATCCCCTGGACTGGTCTCCTAGAGAGAATAAATTTATTTATTTTGTCAGACTTAGTAACAATAAATAAAAAGGTTTCTAAAAATAGTTTCGTCTAATATTTTACTGTAAATATTCCAATTTTTTATGTTCCTAAATTTTCCTAACTGAACTTTTTTTTTTAATATGTGGGGCTAATCAAAATTATTTTTATGAATTTATTATATTTGAATTATCAAAGAATGTAAAACTATGAAATAACTAAACTAAAACTAAAGTGATCAATAATAATTAAGCTAAGATTTATTATAGTGTAACCTAATGGTTTTTTATTATCTGTATTCCCGTCTCTCAATTTGTCCTTACAAGTAAAATGACTTTGACGGCTACTTTTAGCTTTACGCTTATCTGAAACTCGGCGTTTTCTGCAGTTAAAAACTATATATCTCTATGCTGTCTGTATTCTAATTCATATATATTTTATTTATATATATTTTAAAATTTACGAAAATGGCTACTAGTAATGAAGATACTTTGCCAGAAGGATGGGAGGCCCGTAAGAGCAGAAGTACAGGTAAGAAACTTAATGTAATGGAATCACACTCTTTCAATTAATACTTATGTTATTTTTTCAAGATACCTACTGAATGCAAAGAACATTATTATATATTGACATATTAAGGAGTTGAATAGATAAAGGTATTTTTGCTATAACACATTTGAATATTTATATGTATATTTTAATTGAAGCTATGTCTTTATTAACAATAAATTTATGGAATTTATTGTCAATGTCCACTTTTTTTTTGAAACAAATATTTTTTTGAAAGTGAAGTGGATGTCATTTATTTCAGTATATAGTCTTAGCTCCAGGCCTGAGTTGTCTGTATTCAGTAGAAAAGGCCTAGGGGTTAGCGTTACATGAATGAGATACAACAATTAAACCAAAGAGAAATAAAACATTAATTATTTACTTCTTTAAAAAAACCTTTGAATTGTTTGAAATATTACAATAAAGCACCTCATTTTCTTAAAACCTGATATATTAGAAACAAACAACTTGAAGATAGTCAGTGGTTGCCTAGAGGTTAAATGCCTGCCTCTCCTGTATGAGGGTGGGAGTTCAATCAAGTACCAATGTGATTTTTCTGAGTCATAAGTACTTTTTAAGAATATTTAGACACCCTGGTGGACAGTGAAGGAGAACATCGTGAGTAAACCTGGACTTATAATTTCAAAATTATAAGTTTGAAATCATCAACCTGTCTAGAGCAAGCGTTTTGATTAGTGCTCAAACCTTCTCCATGTGAGAACAGGTCTTTGCTCTGCAGTGGGCTCTGATAGGCTGATGAAAATGATAACAAATTCTCAATTTTTAAATTAGAAGTGTGTTAGAAATTGGTGCATCTGGTAAAAAAAAATTGTTCATGGAGTCCTTCTGCTTGGAAGAATTGAAACTTTGTAATGTGAAAATGAAAATTGGCAGGGGTAGAAAACAATTTTTAATGAACTCATATTGTTTTGCTTGGACAAACTTTATAAATATTGCTCACAGTTCACAATAGACCCACCCATTTAATGGCTTGTTCTCTCCTTCTATTCTCCCTCCCCAGGTATGTTGAATGTTTAACACAACTTTGTTCAAAGTTTATATGTAGTAGATATTATAGAGTGGCAGAGAACACGTATACAACACATTCCATAAAACAACACTCATGGTACTGTGAGTATTGGTACATTATATTCGCAGTCAAAAGAGTTATCATTAAACAGAGCAGAAAAAAAAGGCAATATCAGACTAGTATTTGTAATTGCATCAAAACAATACTTAATGTACGTTATTTTTGTAGCTAGTCTTTTCTTCAACAGCAAATTACTTATTGTATTGTATGTTATGTCATATTTTCTTGCTTAATCAATTCATACCTTGGAATATGTGGTGTACCAACTTTATCTTCTCTCCAAAATTGATTTTGCATATCCATAAAATCATAATGGCAATACACAATTATTTTTTTCTAACATGCGATGGTTACAGTGTGAAAGTTAGTGTTCTATTAAGACAATGACAAGGTATAGATCAATGACTCGTAATAGTAATAGATTACATGGGTGAGCAATTTCTACTTGTAAACAAAAAAAAAGCAGGTTTCTAAGTAAGTTTTATTTAAATTCTTGTTGTAGTTGAGAGTGTAATGTTACATGGAGAGTGTCATTGCGTGGAAGACAAGCTCATCTCACCAAAGTCAAAGTCACCAAACTCAAAATGTTTTTGATACATTAAGCAGTTTCTAATTAGACCAAGTGATGTTAAATAGAGTTTAAACTGTCTTTCTATTTCACCATTACATCTTCTTGGTCATACATTGTCTTGTTTTTATGGGTTTATGCAAAAATATTAATTATTTCTAAACCCTTTTCTTATAGTACAAAAAGATTTGAGTAAATGTATATTTTGTATGTAAAATTAAAGAACAATTTTGAATTTAAAGAACATTGTTTAGAACTGAACATTACAACTAATAAATGTGTTTGTAAGAAAAATACTGTAGGAAGTATTTTAAACTGTTTTGTAGGTTTTCAAGATACTAAGAGTTTGTAGCCGGTGGTTTACACAAAATTTTGAAACGGTTCTTACTTATATTTATTGCAAATGAATCATATTGTAAGTATATTTTTTATACAATGTCATTTATACAACTAGGAGTGTGGACACATGATATGTTCATTGACTCTGAATTTAAAATACCAAAGGTGTTTATATACAAGTATTTGAATGAAAACTCTATTATATATGCAGCTATACATTTCATCATATGATAAAATTTTTTTTAGTCCTTTATTGGCATTGAACTTAACATTGCACATGTATGCAGTCTGTAATAATTTGTACATAATAAAAATAATAAGATTACTAATTTTCTCCTTACTTATATATATATATTTTTTTTTTTTCAAAAATAGTACTTACTCTTAAGTATTAAAATTACTACTAATATCTTACAATAAAACATTTCAGGTATGACCTACTATTTGAACATGCACACTAAGAAGTCACAATGGGATAAGCCAGATGAGCCGGCACCATTGGTTGATGAGGGTGATGATACACCTTCTCAAGTCCAATGCAGCCATTTGCTGGTGAAGCATAGTGGTAGCCGTCGCCCGTCCTCCTGGCGCGAAGAAAACATTACTCGTTCTAGGGAAGAGGCTATGGAGATTTTGGCTGGTATGTGACATTTTCATTGTGGTTGTATTCTTATATGTATATACAAATTATTTATATGCAAAAAAAAAAACGATTTGAAAGAGGAATTGATGGTGTAAAAGACAAAGTACTAAATATAACTTAGTGATTTTTAAATTACTGTATCATCACAATAAGGTAATATTCATTATAATTGTTAACAATATTATCTTTTAATGTTCACTACATTCATTAGGTTTTTCATAATTGTATAAAATTATTGTAATACCTTTAAAATGAGAGGGGAAATTGAATTTATTGCATGGGCTCAAATCATTTGGCTGAGTTAAGTGTCTTTGTTATCTAATAGTTAAGAGATAATTGGGATGATATTTCTTCCGTGATCAGTGGAATGCTTTAAGTCGCTACAAACATAAGGTTAAGGACAGTGGAGTGGTATATTTTGGAAGGGCTCTGCTGTAATTTGTTGGAAAGCCCAAATTACTGGATAAGATTTGTATCAAAAGAAACAAAACTCACTTTATTAAATTAAAATAAATGTTTGTTGACGTAAACTTATTACAGTCTCCTAGAATTGAAGCTAGAAAAACAATTATAATTAAAAATATGAGGCAATATGTATCTTAATTTGTTTTATATTTACATCAATTATTTATTTATACATGGAGGTATACATTAAAAATTACATAGTGAGTCTACATACTAGTGGGTATTTTTTGCAATCTTCAAATCCGTGCTAATAATGTTTTTATAATACTTGCTATAGGTGTATGCACAAAAATATTTGATAGGGTAGGCAAAAAGTGAATGGTATTTAATATATTTAAACACAAATATATAGGTTACATACAATCGCTTATTAGTCATTATAACATATGGCAAAGAAAAAAAAAAATTCACACTTAACCCTGCCCAAATTTGTCAGTTATTTAGGTACCAAGTACCGTGTACTAAGCATAAACCTTTGATTCAGATACATTATGCTTCGGGTCAAGATAGCTTCAATGTTTATTAACATTTGGAATATGTTCAATCACAATTTGTAACTAAATATTACCAAAGTACTTAACAGCATAAAATTCTAAAATCTTAATATACAGAACCAGGAGATTTATAGAATTCACGTTAATTATAGAACAAACTATAGCCACCCATTATTTGCCTTGTTTCTGGAAATTGTGTCTCCTATCGCCACTGTTAGATAAATAGGAAGTTGATTAATTCATGTACTTTTTAAAACCATCTCTCCTTTTCTACACCAAGTGGCGTACTCTGTATATCCAAGTAGGCATGTTAATTTTTTATTGTCAGACATATATTCAAATAACATATATTTTTTTGTTATTCACAGACTACCGGCGCAAGATTGTTGAAAAGGAAGCTACCTTCGAGGAGCTGGCTCGCAAGTTCTCTGATTGCTCTTCAGCTAAGCGTGATGGAGATTTGGGCAGATTTGGCAAGGGGCAGATGCAAAAAGCGTTCGAGCAAGTCGCCTTTTCTCTGAGAATTGGCCAGCTCAGCCAGATTGTCGATACTGACTCTGGAGTGCACATCATTCTCCGGACCGCTTAAACTCTTCACATATACAGATTTTTGGCATTTATAACACAACTTCTTCCTGATGTATACATTAATTCTCTGCTGTTTTTTTTACAGTATGCTTTGCCTTGTTACAAAAAATTAAATAATATCTGATCGACTGTAGTTTATGTGGGAATAGTGCATTGCATCTTATATGTTTTGTTGTGGTTTTTTCTATCATCTATATGACATATATTTTCATTTTAAAATATGCTCTGATGATTATTGGTTTTGTATCTTTAAGATAAATATAACTGCTTCTGAGGAAATATTAATATAGTTGATTGTTTGAAAGAAAAAGCTGTCATTGTAGGTAAAATCTGCTTTTTAAAAGTATTGATATCTATATAAAAAACATGTTTGCAAATGTTAATTAAGCTTATTAATATATTTGTTTATGTATTTTATAAGGAATAACTTGAAAATGACATTGCTCAATAGGTATTGTTCCTCAGTTACTACTTTTTAATAGAAATAATGAAATATGTTTGTCTTATCATTTCATATGAGGGTTTTCTCTTAACAAACTTTTTTATAAAGCTAGATATAATCTCTTAATCATTTTGCTAATACCTGAGTGATTTCTTTTTTAAACGATTTATTTGAATTGTTTTCGCTTTTATCAAATTAGTTTCTTTGATTTAGTTATTTTGAAGGTAATGTCGAAAGTTATTTTAAAAGCGAATATGTATAGCAAAAAAAGTCTTAAGATCCACTGACATCAATTGTTAATTTTGCATTCATATATAAAATCCGTATATAATGTCCCTAATAATAGAAACACAACATGTATGTTATGAAATACAACATTAAAAAAAAAAGTTATTTTATTCACCTAACTACTGAAAACATAATTAATTGAAAATCTATTTCATTTCACTCAAAACTAAGAATTAAGATTAATCTTACAGACGAATCAAATACCAGCTGTCTGGTAAAAATAATAATAGAGAATCATTCTCCAACACATGTATGTATGTATGTCCGGCCATGTTGATAAAATTTGAAACTGTAATAAATATCAGACATTGGCGTGGATTTTTTATGAAACTTATAGAATTTTATATTTATTAGTTTTGCCATAGAATTATTAAGAGCGTAGATATAATGTTTATTATTTAAAGCCATTGTATAATCTACAAAAAAATTTTGAATAAAAAAAAAGATTATTGTTTGCTACAAAAGTTGATTTATCTATATTCTTTGGTCACTACCTTCCAAATTATGCATCAGATTTCTCGATATTTTAACGTCGTGATATAAAATAACATTGGAACACGAAAAGAAACCACAAAAGGGTTTCATATCCAGAATAGTTGAGTTACGACGTCACATTTTTGGGTGAGATTGTAATTTATGACTAATATATTTACATACATGTAATGTATTTATAAAGAAATATACAGAAAAGAAGTGCACAAGATATTTATTATTTAATTATGATATTATAAAGATAAAAGAAATATATATGTTCTCTTTCATGAATAAATTCACTGTTTGCCTTGTTTTCTGGACACAATTGAATTGTAGGACTTTCAAAAGGAGAAAATTTTAATTTTAATTATATAAAGCTCATGGTGTACAATCAGCGCTTTATTTAAAACTTTTGTTTCTAGACAATAAAAGAAAAGAGTGTGAAGCGAATTGGTATAATTCAACAAAAAATCCTTGCCAGGAAAAATAGTTCGTAAATTTTAATAATTAATATTTTTGCTTAGTAGAAACATCTCTTTGTACTAGAGATCATTACTTACTTACTTAGTATTTGTAGGTTTCTTAACAAAAACAGGAATCGAAAGTGGATATCGGAATACGTGGTTTAGTTATATAACTTTTTATCTTAGCTCCATCTATGATGAATTCGAGAACTAATATTTTCATTGTAATTCTTACTTCGCAAGTAATTTTAACAGCCATTTATGAAAATAAATTTGAATAAAAAGTAACCTTCTTCTGAAGTACTCATACTTAAAGTTATTAATACTATCCGATAGATGTCACTGTTTACTCAGTTTACATTCATCTGTTTCGATCTGAGATGAAATAGGGAATGAAAAAGAACTGTTGATATTGTAAGAGGAATAAACCTTGAAACCATATTATGGAGTTTATATGTATTACCTCTAGTTGTTTCCGAGTCTTTAAGTTTTCATCATTAATATGAGTGTCCGAATATTAAATAGGAATACGATTAACTTGTAACAGCGACTAGAAAAAATACGTGAATTAAATAAAAGATATAAAATGCTTGCCTTAAATTAAAATATTTGAATAGTTGTATTATAAAATCATATTTTTATTCTCCAGTTCTCTTATTAGAGGAACATAATTTCCTGTGAAGACTGCATGACTTTAGTATTACGTCTGCTGAAATACAGAAACATACCGTACATGTATATATACACATATACTTATATAAACAAGATTAACATGCGGGCAAAATAGACCTTCCCTCTACAGTAAATGCTATTCGGACCTACGTTCATAGTCATAGTGGGCGTAGGTTTTGTTCCAGCAATATACGAATTATACATAGGAAAGTTAATTTTAATTAACTTGTTTGTTGTGGTTATGTAAGAATGGTTATATATATACATACCTACTTTTAAATGCCCATCTTAGTATTTTTGTAATTAAAATTCATTTCCTTTTCATTAATGTCCATAATAATTTAATAAAATGCTCTGCTATACAATATGTATTTTAATTTAAACTGTGTAGCAAAAAATTGAGTTTTATTTTATTATAAGTAGTCGAAACAATTTTTAACTAATTTGTTAACGAGTTTTATTTTCAATTTGCTCCGGCAAGTATCTTATGATGTTCCAAGATTAGTTTTTTTTGTTCTAAAGAGGTTATTACTTCACAACTTATTATTTTTTTTGGTATGAATATTACCGCGTAAATTTAAGGCCATTTTTGAAATTAGATTAACTAGAATAGATAAATGATAAAAGGTATAAAGAGTGTAGTTTAGTTTAATAGTAATTAATTTCAAAAGAGACATAGTTTAACTTGAATATTAAAAAGAAACAGATAACTGTAAGGATTCTTGATAATAGATCGGGAGCTATACCGTCGGCCTGCACATATATGATTTCAAATAACAAATGAGTGTAAGGAAGGCTTACTGGACAGCTTCAACATTGAAAATTTTCCCTCCTGTGAAAACTAGGTGCATGTTTAACTTAAGAATATGATTGTTACTACCCTAAAAAACTAATACGCCAGTACAAAACAAAACCTTTATTTCTCAATAGTATTAAAATTTAAAACACAGATATTCCTTAATAATATAAATATAGCTCACGTAGTTTAACCTTCTATTTGATACATCGATACCAATATTTTCAATAATATGAAAAGCCCGTTAGGTATTTTTATTATAAAATATAAAATATTTTTAAAAGAAAAATGAACAATATTTGTTAAAGTTTATATGTTATATATTATTTAAAAATTATTATCTTAATATTTATTACGATTTAATTATTTTTTACTGTCGAAACATTCTTTGGCACAGTTTTTGCAATTAGTCATCACATCCTATAGGCTGGATATATCCAATAATAATTAATGAATCAAAGACGAATAATGTCAGAAGCACTTGAACCAATTAATTTTAGAATGTTGTTGATGATAATTTTTTTGGGTTTTTATAACAATATTAAATTAAATGAATATCGAGGAAATTTGATGACTAGTATGTCCCCGTGTCCTTCACGATACAATTTCCTTTAAAGCAATAAGTAAGAAAAATAAAGATATATGTTTGAATTCCTCAATTAGAGATATATCTACCACGAATACGTTCAGCAGTCGTACAGGGAAAGCTGTTAGCAGTTTAGGGTCACAAATAAAGTAATAGTGCTTTAAAAACAATTTTTTTGTACAAACAATGTAAAGACGCCGGCTTTTATAATTTATGTATTCACGCTTCTAATTTCTATAGACGATGTACTTTTAATATTTTCGTTAGGGTAATTAGTTATAATTTAATATTCCAACTTACTATGAAAACTTCTAATTGGCTAAGAAAATATAGAAGTTTAATGAAAAGTTACGGTGAATTTTATTCATGGAAATGATTCAAATAGAATGGCCCTTTAATCCAATTTATGAAACAGAAATGGTGGATTTAGTATAACAAGAGCAAGAGCAATGAGCGGACTCTAAAAAGGCTATCAAAAGTTTTGACTGCAGGTTATTGTGAGTTCGACAAATGAAAAATTTTTTTAACCTCTGACTTGGACATTGGATACGAATTCATTACTATAATTGCTTTATTTATGTAGGTGTGTCCGCATTTCTATAGAAAGCACGTCAACCCAATTTTTATCAATCAATTATTTCTCGAATAACATCCGTCTTTGCTGTTATCATACTCGTCTATTATATACAAGCATAAATGTACTGAAATTATAAAACTTAATTATTTACACAATGCAAGTTATATTGCTATTATGCAATTTTTATTACTATACTATTTTTTTATTATCGTTAAGAGGGAAGTAGTAGAACCATGTATACTTTATAATTCTGTATTCTATTGTATGCCGGACGATCCGGCCTCTGCTAGGTAATGAACGCTGCCCCGTTTTTTATTCTGAATAAATTGATTGAAATATAATTGGCACTTTTGCCGTAAACAGCGTTCTCTCATTATTTTCTATGACTAATATATTTTATAGAAAAATATGCTTTTTATGTATAATATAGGTACATATATATCGACATTACTGCAATCCATTCGGTCGAGGTTTTATGATTCATATATGTAAGAAACAATTAGTAATGTTTGAAACAAAAGTTAAATAGCACAATAATCGTCTCTTTGCTATCTTAGGGCTTAGGCAACAAACCAGCAGAGGTTTTGACTTTTAGAGATTAATCTCATCATCTGCTACGATGTAAATGAAATTCATTTATGTAACATTGGTTAAGACAAGATAGTGTTTAATGTGTATTAAATTAATATAGGATTTGTTTCCGTTTTTTTTTTAATTTTAATTGGTCAACATGCACTTTAAGTCGATTAAAGTCCAGATATTACTGTCCACACATTACTTACTATAATAGTATTCAAACAGGATTATGTTAATAAAAACGTCTGTATTTAAATTTATTGTAGAATATTAGACAAATATTAATGTTTCATTGAAAATAAGGTTCAATAATATAATAATATATACTATTTTCATTACGAGATTGGTATTTATTTTAAAATTAAGAGATTGGTATTTATTTTAAAATCCAATTATAATCGACTATCAGCATCGAAAAAAATAATATTAATATTTTATACTTTTAGCATTTATATACTTTCTTATATAATTATAATTAAAAAATAATCTATTTCGAACGTGATAATTTATCATTTAATTTATGACCAGTGTCGGCTCTTTTGTGTGACATATCACCTCGAAGGGTTATAAAAATTATCTTTATTTATATGTATGTTTTAATATGTTTTTTAAATTTCAAATCTAACCATCTAATTTACACTATACTTAAGAACCGACTCTAAAATACCTACAGCTAGTTAAAAAATCTTCATAGAAATGATAATCCAGCTGTATCAGCAGTATTATATCAAATAATTATTATTACAATGAGTTATAATAAATTTTGATCTCACAATTTTGTTTTAGGAAACAGATTTCAGAATTATTTATACCTTCTGTTGTCATAATACAAGCTTTTTTTTATCTATTTTCGTGACGCGAACTCGAAAAATTTAATATTCATAGGTCTTAATTTCTAACGGCTCGTACAAATTGCGCGTAATAAAATTCAGTAAATAAAATTCAGACAGCAGTTATCACACGAGGGGGGAACAAGAGGGGAAGAATAAAATAGATAATAGTCGTAAAGGGGGCTTCTGAGTGAGCGACCTCAAGGGCAGAGTGTTTATGAATTTATCGATCGATTGTCTGTTTAACAATAATCTATTTAAAAACAAGGATTTAGTTATATATAGATATTATTCAGCAAGAACAAAGATTAACATTTCCTTTTAAGCAACAGTTCAAGTAAACTTAAAATAAATGTTTTTCTTAAATAAATGGATATGTATGAATAAAATAGTTTGTTGTCCAGTTGTGAACATAAAAACATATTCATTACGTTTGATTGGTTCATTTGACATTCAAATAATTTGTTGTTCATTAGTGTGGGTTCAAAAACGATTTAACAGATTTCAAAAGATTTACTTGTTCTTCATTGTAACATTTAATTGTGTAATAAAAGGAACTTGACTGAGCATAGAATGTTTGTTTTCAAAGGCGATTCTGTTTTGATTCATTTTATATATTTATGATAATTAATACATGTCAATTTGGAAACTATTACTTTTGAAAGATACTTTAATAAGGCCTTTTGAAGGAGATCGGATCGAAGATCTGGATTACTCATTAAAGAAAGATGTTTACTTTCTCTATAAGTAGGTGTTATTTTACAGGTGATATGAAAATCAAGGTTTTTTTATAAGTATTTGAAAAAGTGTTTGATAAAAAGTAGTAAACAATTTACTAGTGTATATCCATGAAATCTACAAACAAGTATCTACAAACAAGTAACTTTATCTTAAGCTGATACATTTTGTTCTGTGTTGGAAATTGTTAAGTCTCACATATGATATGTTTTCATTGTTCAAATGCAGTCTTATTTACTTATCTCTTAAAAGATTAAATGCTTTATTTAAATAACTAAGGTTTTAGATTGCAACGCATTTGTATAATTTATCGATATGTTAACTGAGAAGAGACATCGTCAATCAATATACGTAGAGTTAAGATTCAACATTCATATGTGCATCTTCTATTACGTAATTATAGCTCTGACATATTATTTATTTTTATATTCAGTTCATTTTCTACTCATTACTTTTTAATTATTTGCACTCTCTTTAATAAATATATATATATCAGCATAACTGTATAAAATTTTAAGTCAAGTAATGAAGTCTTGACTTGTCAGCAGATTTGAATGGTGCTGTAATTAATTTACAACGGTTGCTTTATGGACAAAAGTTATTCAATTTCTTCCTCATTTATAAGATTTTGTGGTAAAAAAGAGTAACGCAAATAGATATACAATGAATATAGTTTTGTATCACCTAAGCTATTAAAATAAACACTAACTAAAATGTAAAAGATGAAATAATTAAATAAGAAATCATGTTAGCAAAACATGAACCTCATCGATCTAATCCAGAATGTCTTTTCAGTATAGCCCTAGTTTCTTTAAAAAAAAGACCATTACGAATACAGACAAACTGAGATATTAAAAGTCCTACATGAATGTAGGCCTTGGATCTTTAAACTGTATATTAAACTATTTTTAATTAGAAACTGTAATTTAGACCAAAACACTGGTTAAGCTATAAAAACGTATGTGTTACCTGCAGATTAGTATTGTGCACGCGCCTTGGTAATTTACTGCAAGGCCGCTCGGTAGTGAGTTACAACCTCAAAAGAGAGTAACCACACTTTAATAAAATAAAGACGGGAACAATACATTATTTTAAATTTCTTTTTCTCATTAAAAATCAGTTAACGTTAAACCAATCCTTCTATACATACATTCAAAGGAACATTACATAATTAGTGTTTTCTCTTGTTTCATATATAAATTTCTGTTATAACGTGAAAGTAAAAAAGAATGAGAAGTTTTTTCATCATTTAGAAACGCTAACACTACCTTCACTTACTGAGTCCGGTTCTTTGATAAAGCCGTGGGTATTTGTATATATTAAGTAATTGCTACTAAATATGAGATTTAAGGGAACATTTATCACCAAGGGAAAGTAATTTGTTGATAACGTGATGGAATTACAACATCAAATCAAGAAACCGTACAATGTAACTAGGGCTACATGAAAAGCGGAAATTTAAATTAAAAAATATTTTTTTATGTTTTAATTCTCGTTTTTGTTACAATCACGTTATAAAATAAAATATCCTTTATATTATTCCTCTGTTATTTAATAGTCCTCCTACATTGTTGAGTTCACTAAAAAAATATTAACTTTACAATGAAGATAAATGAGTGTGTTTTTTAGTTGATTATTATTCTAAGAGCGCAATCTGACAAGCGTTGTTACTTACTAAAATAAGTGTCGCTTTGAATTGACAATACGGACACGTTCGGAACATAAACATATTCTTTGAGAATATCAAAATAAATTCAATTTATCATTCAGATATGTTGTGATTATAACATTCTTATACAGAATATTTATTTTCAGCCCCTAATAGTATATAACGAAAACGACTGGGGTACGACAAAACAATTGAAATAATTGTTATTTATACTATGATATCAGTCGTTCATGAATGATTAATTGAATTATACATTCAATAAAGTTTTATTATATTCATAAGTTTTTTAGCCATTTCGTAATACACATCAACAGATATTACTTCGTGACTTTGACATAGTTTGTTGGTTTTCCTTAAATTTTTCTGTTGTATTTATTTGTAGTTGTCATATTTATATCGATATAAATTTCACATGAAACAATAAAACACAAATGAAAGCCTTGCATATTCTTAATTAATTCCTATGTTTTCTGCGAACGCTGACAAGACATTTACTTTTTTTTTCGTCTGATGGTTTAAACCTGCTGAAACAGCGTTGTATCATTGTCGCTACTCTAAACAGTAGTAAGAATTACAGCATTCAATTTACCAGTTAAGATAGTACTGTAGGAATTTTAAGCGATATCATCATTTTATATTGCTTTTTAATAATGAGACGCTGACCGAATGCGATTCTCATCTGATATTGTATTGGAATATTCTTTTTAATTGTTTCAGTTAAGAATTTTATGAACTATACTGATTTGAGAATATAATAATTATATTGAAATTTGAAACCGGTTGGATCAAATTTAATAGTAACAGTATATAAATGAATTCTATTTGTCGTAAAATATACTTATATTGGATGACATGGAAAGTAACTAAATAGGTTGCAATTTCTGTCATGCATTGCGTGCAAGACAATTTACTGTGTGCGTGATGTTAATGAATCCTACAGAGATCTTGGTAGGATATCATAGTTCATTATATGAATATAAAGTGACATACTATTTTTCAATTGGATAATTTTACAATATTCAGTACGAGTCATTACCTGTATATATATTTCTTTGGACTTATGTATTTCATGTTTTTTATTATTAGGGTTTTAATGTATATGTATAAGAAAAATAATGAGAATGTATTTATTACACCGGCCTTACTTGATCTATTTTAGTGTTATCGTAATGGTAAATACAGAAGGGCATTACCTTAATGAGACCTCGATGCCTCATAATAAAAAAATTGGTGCAATAAGACTTAATTTTCCGCGCTTAAAATTCTTACACGAAGGCGTTCTTTGAAATAATTATCCGTAAGTGATGCTGGAAAACTACACTCTGTTCAAATAGCAATACTTTTAATGACAGAAAACCCATTATAGAATGGAAGATCGGTTTAAAAGTAACTTTATCTGCAGTTTTTATTTCGTAAAGAATTAATGGATGAGACTAATTTAATTTGTTATAAAATTAATAAGTAATAAGAACTTCTAATGTTACGAGTCGAATGTCTATATATATTTTACATGTACGAGAATCCTCTATTGTTATGTGGGTCGAACGTTGAACCGGTCCGATCGGGTTTGTTACACATCATAAAAGTATTTTTGTTTCTTATTTCATTCAACAATATTATTTTGAATTCCTCTTAATAAAACTTCATTGTCATTTTATTTCTTTACGGACAAAGAGATTATATTTTTTATTAATATTATAAATTTTTAATACCAATATTGAAATGGAAACTTAGTATTATTGATATGGAATATTCTTATATAACCGAAATCAAAATTTGTGATGCATGATACAACTCCCGCATTGCAGGGAACTAGCTTGTCGGGTGCGGTAAGCGGGATTTGTGCACATTAACATTTTTATTTATGTTTAAAACAACGCTTTTGAAGTTTAATATATCAATAAAGCAAGCTTGCTTTTAGAATATTTTGTAACTGTTATTGTAAATAATATATAAGGCGGATTTATTCGAAATGCAAAATAAACTATCTAGTGGTCAATAGAATTGAGATAGTCTTAAAGTAGGATATGCATTCATGTACCTATGTATGTATGTATGTATATGACCGCAACTAGCAGCATAACACGCTTGTGGTTAAAGATGGCTATGGCCTTAGTGGTCAGACGCAGGTCTCATTACTTATGATTACCACTAGACTATATCATAATTACAATAATACCTTGGAGTAATTTATAAATGTCACTTAAATGTGGAGAATGGTTTGACTGGAATTGCGTCATTTCGAAAATCGGTCAGCTTAACATCCTTTTTGGTCTTAAAATCTTTTAAAACTACGTCATACCAACGGTAGCAGACGTGGATATTAACAGAAAAAGAGTAAAGAAATGTTAAACATTCAGTTCTTGTATTACAATAAGAATAAATATATTTTTTCTATACTTATATATCGTGTATTTCGAAATATTTTTGAATATTAGTATGCATATTTTATTAAATGATATTTGGTTCATTTCTCTTTTACTTACTTTCATGAAAAGGCATTAGTTTCTATTTTCTAACTTATCATAATATTTTATTGCATTTTTTCTAATTAAGCTAATTTATCCAGTTTCTATAAGAAATAAGTACGAATTTCTGTGTATTTGTGAATCAGTGTTATTTTTTGTTTCATTTTAAACTTTTTACTTATAACATCTTCTATTAACTAATGTATTTCGAACTGTAATTTGATATTTTCAGTTCCAGTCATTTTCTAAACTACCTAAAATTTTACTTTTTATTTCAGGATACTTATTGAAAAGCATTTAAATATTTCAGAAATGTTACAGCTGAGTTATACAGTGGTACATAATATGTGTCTTTCAAAGTTTAAATCTCCAAACTACATTCACGTACAATTTTATGATAAGAAACGAACGACATATTTTTAAGAAATAATGTTTGACTAATAGTTATTAAAGTGAATATGCACCATTTTTCTTATTATTGTTGATTCTTTTATTTACATTTTAGAGTTATTTTATAGGGAGTTATTTTACATTCCTATACAAATTCATTAAATTATTTCAAACTACAAAACTTATCTGGAGAGTTGGCCCCCAGTGATCTCTTAATTACTGACCTCAGCAATGTAGCATAAAATTAGACATAACAATACGAAATTCTTATTTATATAACAATTTTATTATTATAAAATTTGTATAAATATAAGAAATAAATTGTTAAACGACTGTTTATTATTAGAGTTAATGGTATGTTTTTTAATGCCGTTTAATGATATAATCTTATTTTATCAAATTATTGATCAAGTCACGTGAATTGATATAAAATGATGTACGTACTTACAGATATTGACCTACATTTTATCACGGTTTTTTATCTTTATATTGTTTTTTTTTATATTATTTTATATCTTTTCTACTTAAAATAAACGTTGAAGTATTTCTTAATGTGACCGCCTTTTTTATTATTACTATTATAAGTGGTAACGTAAAATCGTTGATAGAATTCTTTGGTTATTCTGCTTCGCGGATAATTTGAGGTCGAATATAAATATGAGATTTCCAATACGCTTTAGCGATATTCAATGTGAATAAGTTTGCAATTTGATTTTGCATTTGAGCACAGAAAGCTACTGAAGAATGCAATGCTATAAGATTTACGTATTCTTGTTGAAGAGAGGCTTCTAATACCAATGAGATATGACCTCTGTTTACTTTGGCTATTATAGGTCCTTATAATATTAGTTTATTTTGAAGCATATCTGTATTTAATATTGTATATAAAATTTTGCAGTGTATTAATTTATATAAGCATAATATGACTCTGACTACATCATAGTAGGTGAACAGAGAACACATACTCTAAATAAACTATCCTTTCCAATCCACATATGTAGATGTAACTGTGTTAAGTAAATAGGCTCCAGTAGTTTTAATCTAGATCAGTGTAGAAGGCAGTCGTGATGTGGGATCCAATAAAAACCGATAAAGTCGATTTAAGCTACTAGAAGTGCTATCTGTAAAAATAACTTGTTGATAGGGATGTGATGAGATTCATTGATTTATCCAAATGTACCTTAAAATTTATTATTTTATATATATCAACAATTTATGTGGTATGCAAGATAGTTAGCTTATTGTAAAACCTACAAAATCTACCTTATTATAATGTTACAATTGCAATCAAAATCTTACGTTAAATAAAAAATAATAACAAAAAAACATTTGTAAATAATGTTAACAATATTATGCTATCATAAGGAATCTTTTTTATAAAAAAAAAACAGTATTACTTTGAAATAAAAACGTGTTAAAATTTTTCTACTAAAATTAAATATTAATTTAAATTGTTATAAAACTTGAGAAGGCTGAAGTTATTCTTTGTCCCGGTGCCGCAGCAATGATGAAAATGCTCCCTGATCTCGGGGAAACCAAGTTTGCATAAATGAATACCGTTTTGCAGTAACCCAATCACATTCAATGATAGCAAGCAGTCTTAAGATGTTCCTCAATTTCAGTTTTAAAATAATGTCCATAATCGTCCGAGGATTTAGCTAGAATTTTTATGTTTTTAAATAACTTCTGAATTCGAGAATATTTTTAAAATAAAAAACTATAGTTACTCTTCATGTGGTTCATTTATAAGCTGCTTGAATACGAGATTTTATTTAAATTCGTTCGGTGTTTTGCGTGATTGAATAATAAACACATAATTAGCGTTTACAGTGACGCCGCTTCGGTCTTTTCTCCAGGTATTACGACTTATAGATTAAATTATGTTTAAAACTGTTCCAAGTTGTATCTTATTCATAGTTGTTAGTGAAACATTGAAAAATCAATAAAAACAAGGAAATTTATTTAGCACAAAAATTTACTTAATCTAAAAAGAAGTCTGATATTTTTGAGACTTACTTTGGTTTATAAATCATTGATATATAATATACTAAAAATATGCGGTCTTAAATGCATAGAATGTTTAAAGTGTTAAGCAATCAAGCTTTTGAATTGATAGTGATAACGAAAAATTTTATTATAACAGATAAACTAACTAAATTCGTTTCAAAAAAATTAATGCCTTAAATATTCGTTGAGTTGAAAGCCGAGTTGGAGGTTTAAAGTGAATATACTATGTGGCATATTTACTAACCTAGGCACTTAAGTTTACGCAAACGGAATATCTTATTATGGAACAAATTTATTGTTATCGCTTATTCCTTTTAAATGGAATGCAAATATATTTTATTTCCTTTTTCACGTAAACACTACGTTTTTATGTTAAATACTACAAAATTTTATGAGAAATTGTTGTTCTCATAAACACTTGTAGTTATTTTTTAAAAGTCCCCAGTGAGTCATTCACTTTCAATATTTTTGTTCAAGTATACATATATTTACTTTCATTTATGATCAAAATTATAGTACTATTTCTCTTAATCCTTTTTCCTATTTGCTTCTCAATATATCACTGAATGGTTAATAACTATGAATATTAAACACTGATAACATGAAATGCTTGTAATTTGTTCAGCAAATAGCAACTAAACAAGTTTATACAATTTTATTACAACATAATAGAAGGAGGAAATTTGTTATATCGGATTTTTTTAACGTTACTAAGCAATGGTTACTATGTTTGGTAATCAGATATTCAAACAAGAGATTAATTTAGTTGCACTGTTTAATACTATCATGTTACAGTTAGTACACTATTTCTCAAAGGTTCGAGGAACTTTAATCATTTAAAGAACCTTAAACCTTTTAAATAATCAATTTGTGATCATGATATATATATATATATATATATTTAATTTATGTTACACGAGACTAGAAATTTTTTTAAAATTAAAGGCTTGTATTTATTATGTAATAGCCGAATTTAAATATCTGTATTCAGCAAAGGTCATTAACATTTTATCGAAGGATTGATCGTTTATCTATGTGATAAGACACGCTGTTGCCTCGTTATAACACATCACAGTTGACACGCGCCTTTCGCGTGCATCTGATAGGTGTTTGTTTAAATTATTGTATATCACGTATGTTAACATTATCAAAGAGTGTCGACTCAATAAATATATACAATAAATATTACTCTTAATATATTAAAAATAAAAATAATAAAAGATTTTTAAGCTTACAATAAAAGTATGTATTTATAATTGTTAATTAATAATATATAGAATAAACTGGTTTGTCTAAACCAAAGAAATATAGCTGTCAACGTAATCATTTTAATAATATATTTATTTTATTAAATGTATAAATAGCTAATAATATTTATATTATAAAAACTTTATCTTTTTTATAACCGGGAGAGTTTATTTAATGCCATAGGCTCTTGACGAATTCAATGCCTGTGTGATATGAAATGAATATCGGATAATTTCGTCCTAAATTATTTATTATAGAAAATAAATTCTAACATTTTGTTTTTCTTTTATCCAATTTTAGTTGTTTTTAGATATATCTCATTATAATTAAAATATACCAATGCAACCAATTCACCTTTACGAGTAAGCCAATTAAATATACGCTGAAATAAATATTTTTATTCATATGAAAAATTGTTTTTTATACTGAAAACTTTATCGTTAACGAGTTGTTTTACCGGTATTGAATTAAATTTTAACTTTGTTAACCTGCATTACAGTTGCGGCTGTGCCCTTGGTATGTAGGTTGCATGACATTAATTAATACCGTAAAAATAACTCCGACAATTGAGTTTCGCAATGTTCTAAATTACCTATTTAAGCGGTAAAATACAAATTTCCATCAATAAAAATATTTTTATCGTAATACATATAGAAATAGTCGGGTTGAAAACAAGTATGTAGTTAGCACTTCCAGCTAGCTTTTCTTTTATGTTGACATTTAAAACAGCTACCTCGCTCACCACACACTTTGATGGCGGTGAATCTATTGACAGGGGTTTGAAATTTGAAACAGTTGACTTCAACAAATCGATTTTCTAAACAGTTTCACATATGTTAGAATCTAGAGTAAGTACTTGTACTTTTTCCAGTGAATATTATGGATTATACATTTTCTTTTGTGTAATATATTAAAATGTCACATACAATTTGGTTCATGTTATTATAGTGGTTAGCCATTTCATTAAATGATAAAACTAATTTTAATATATTTAGTATTCAAATTCATTTAATCATTTTTCGGATAATAAGCGGTACTGTTATTAAAATAAATCAAGTTTAAACCAATACCAGTCTATGGCAGAATATAGTATTCGTTCCGTTGCGACCATTTTGGACGCCAGACACTTTCTTAATATAGCAACAACGTCTAGAAAACCGTTCAAACATTGAGGATATATGGAACTCATATACTTATATGTGAATAGATATATACTTTTTTAATTTAAAAAAATCGTTTGAGAAAATTTTTTACTTTTTGCTATTAAGAAATAATGTGTTCCGTGTCCTTAAAAAAATTTAGTTCAGCTTTTATAATACATAGTAATAATGCAGAAAAAAAATAAATTAAATAGCTATTCTGTGTTTTAAACTAGATAACAGTGTGAGACTAAGATACTCGTTTCATTACCCATTCACTTCACACTAACAAGTGATGTTAGTTTCATTTTCCCTTATCACTTTTAATAAGAATCCTTACTTTATTCTGTTAATAGAAGGTTGGTTTTAATGATCTATTGTTAGAAAAGATAATGATCTTTTATAACTCAATGCCCCTTTGAAATGTTCTTAAAGATCATTCAGGCCACAGTACGAGTAAACACATTATAAAAGAATAATAAATCTATAAAAAAAACACCAATAGTATTAATGTTAATAGTGCGTAATAAAATAATCTTAACGTCTGGTTTGCGTAATATTTTTGTTATTCTTAAATGTTATTTTTTATAACTGCGAATTGATAAGATCTTTATTCCTAATAATAGCATTAGAATATTCCAGAGCGTAGTTACAAAGATGTTTTCAAGGAAAGTTTTATGTAATATGAAATAGGCACTAGAACGAGATAAATTGTCCGAATAAAACTCCTGACTACTGAAAACAGAGAGCATCTGGCAAATATTTAAGTACCCTGCAGTCCGTCCTGCGGTATATTGCACAAGCTTTATAAAAATAAAATAAATAACGTCATTTATTAAAACTAACTGTCAGATGTGCCTATAAATTTACATTGTTCAATGCGTTTGTTGTAATATATATTTCATAAGGAATAAATTTTTATCATTTTTAAATAAATTCATCATCAGATTTTTTTATAATGTTAGTTCGTGTTGAATATTCTTTATAAACATATTGAAACTTTGTAAGCCTTACTTTTAGGAAAACTTTTAATATTAAGTTGTATATTATCATACAAAGTGAAAGGTAATTGAATTTCAAAATAACTTGGACCATACCGCCAAAATGATTTATTTAAGTTACAGTGGAAATGTTACTTAGGTAGGCAACTTATATTGAATAAATATAACTACTTATAGTAACCCCGAACCCGGTGTCACTGTTATAAAAACTTTGTACGCCATACATGTGGAGGTAGATTTACGTGAAGTCAAAACATCAAAGTATATTAAACACGTACAGTATTGTAATATTACAAATGCTATTTGTTTGAAATAATATCGACTAACAACGGGATGTATAAAACATTATCATATTCAATAAATGATGAATGCCAAGTTACAATGCAATGACATATTTCTATTGAAAATATTTATAGTATACGTTTGAAAACTTTTCAGATGAGACGATCATTCTTTCTATCCAGTAAGATGTCCATTCTTTCTTTCCAATGAGTTATATTTGAAGATTATCTGAGTTTTATCTTATTGGTGGCAGTAACAATAGAGTTTCAATCGATTTGGCAGTGTGCCGCTTGCAGCAATTCCTTTGAAGACTGATAGCAAAGCATAATTTCACCTTATTTGACATCATGATATTAAATATACTATTTTTTAAAATGTTTACGTTCTCATGGAGCGAAACATCCAACATGGGCAAGCTTAAGTATGCAGAGCCCCATTTTGTGCGGGGCCGCCGTACCAAATACTACTCTTGATATATGGTTAATCCAGCAACGAGCAAGCCTGAATACGGTGCCCCCACATCCTGGAGACTAAATTGGAGCAAGGTCAACGTCATCAAACTTCATGTGTTTTAAACAAAACGATATTTTATTTCGAATATTTATGTAAACTATTATTAACTATTTATGTAAATAATGGGATTACGTTGTACCTTGTATACAAATTTCCTGGCTGTTGTACTATTAAAGGGATTCAAAAACCGAGTTTTGATAGACAGATCATCAATAACTTTATATAAAAATTAGTAACATACATTTTCCCTTGCCTAATAAGAAACATGGATTTTATGTTCCAAAAACGAAAAGAACTGAATTTGTAAGAATGTTAAATTAAACGAAATTTTAATGGTTTTAAACATTTTGAATGTGATTGATATATATTTTGTTATTTCCGAAATATGTTGGCTATTTTAAATTACCGGCGGTTTTGGTTTTTTTTTTAAATCGCAATCCATCATACTGAGTTCTATCGAAACGAATTAATATGGCCACAAGAATTAATTATACCATATTGTATGATACTTGTTTCAATTAAATTATTTTTTCCTACAATACTTTCCATTTTTACATATTAAAAAGTTTTTAGACTCTCTTATCTAAGTATTTCAATCCATTTTTAGTGCTTCGTAATTGTCTTAGTATAGTTAAATTTATTTATTTCAATCACTGTTTAAAAATTATCCTCAAAATACATTACGATTTAAATTTACCATGAAAATACTTCGTCCACCTAAGACTCAAAGTTATTATGGAAGATAATTTAAAACAGTGTTGCAGGAAGGCTTTTGTCAGAAAAGAAAAAAAAAATATGATTAAATATATAAGGTTAAAATTTAAAAGTTATAAAATTATTATCGCGTGACAAAAATCTTTCCACTGCTGAGGCAAACGGTATAAAAAGAATTATTGTCAAACATCATGAAGATCTAAACGATTGTTTACATTAATATCCTATGTTAATATTTGTAACTAATTCACAGGACCATTTAACAGTGCTTCATATATTAAATTTGAAGTGCTCGATTTCAGGTACATTGCACCTATCTTCTAATGAAATATTAAATAATATCGAGCTGAAACCGGATGGCTGTCAATTGTATTTGTAACAAACATTAGCTTCTATAGCACGGTCACGATCTCAGTTCGTGTGATCCGTGTGATGTATGGCAAAAGCATAAAGAACAAATATTGATTTTGTGAAGATTTATTGGTGTCTTTAATACATGAAATATTTTAACTCTTTTTAGTTATGTAATAAGATTCAATTTCCTCAGTTAGGAATCATACTTAACATAATGAATGATTTTTTTATGTAAACAAGAGTATGCTGTCCGTCTTAGCCGATCAAAAATTAACTGAAAATTTATCCTTTGATTGTAACGATGTTCTCGTATAAATAAGTTGATATGAAATCTTAATCCAAGGTCCACAAGTTTTTTCGCGGCCGAGTAACGAATATACAGAAACATAGTCTCTTCATAAAATTTCTTTGCTTAATATAGTCTGATTCAATTTTTTTGTATTATTATTTTGTTAGGATAAAAAAAATATATACGATTATAAAAACCATATAGTTTTTTTCAAGGTGACGTAATACAGCACGTCATGCACACAGTATCTTTATATAGAATAACATTTTTGATCTCAAATAATAAAATGCATAAGCTATAAAACAAGCTGAGATAATTGTAAAGATTGCATTTGCAAATCTCTAAATTGCGATCTACATACAAATACCATTGTGTCCTAATCAATATAGTAAAAAGTATCATAAAGGCAAAATTGTTGATTATTTTACGAATTTTGTGAAACGAAGTCTCTGAGGGATTTAAAAATGTTTTTTTAAACTTTATTTGGTTTTGAGTAACTATCTTAACTATATTATTATCATCTATGAAATGGAGAAATTGAAAGGTTTGATTTGAAATCTGATTTTCATTCTATTTCAATGTTTAAATTGTTTTTATTAAAAACTCGTTTTTCTTTCTTGACTGTATTATAATAATCTAACATGTTTAGAAAACGTAAAAATATCATTTATCTTCTTTCTCCGATGATATTGTGACTTACCGTTTCAATGACGCTAGTATGGCTCGAAAGAAATTTTTTTGGTAACAAAAACTCTCATGGACTTTTATTATTATGTTTTTACTTCATCACAAAAACTAGATAGTTTTCTAAAAGTAGTTGCTTAAGACTAAATAACATATTTGAAATACATTAAACAAGGATTATTTTAACTACAATATGAATACTTACTTACCGGATATTCAAATCAAAGATTCTTCAACAAATAGTACCTATACTATTAGTTTTGCTTAATTAACAAAAGCCGAGCTTACGTTTGTATTGCAAAACATGATTTCCTATGCACAAAATAATTCAGAACAAACCTCACACTAATTATTCAAAGCTACATCTAGAGACTCCTTGTTATGTGAGACGAAATAACATTTTAATGAATAAACCCCACACTACTAGCTACGAATGTCGGTTGTGAATTTTTTATCTTATTACTTTTAATTATACATAGTATATATATCTCACGTTTCAATCCTCCTTTTTAAATTTACATTATATTTTTATTATATTTGTCTGACATGTTATATTAATTTTGGAGGTTTTAATTTAGAATACATAGTATAATTTAGAAAGTGGTAAAAATTTAAATCTTATTTTTAACTAGAATTGATTAATTATTTGTTGCATTAATATGACGAAAATTTTATCTCGTTAAATAAAAATGTTATTTATATTATTTTACGTGCTTATTGAATATTCATTTCAGAATCCTGTATTACCTTACGTAAAGCTTATATAAAGCAATGTATAAATAATTCAGACTCTTATACATATAATATAATTGGTGTCTAAATGAGTTTATTTACTTTATACAATTGGTACATCTCGATACTAGTTTCTATGACTCACTTTACAATAGAAAACTCAATACATTATAACAAGTTAGTTTTTTTTATGCTAAAGGGGGCAACCGAGCAGACGGCCTACCTAATGTAAAAGGTAGTATCCTCGCCCATAGACATCCGCAACATAAGAGACTTTGCGGATGTGTTGCCACCATTGATTAGGAAAGAGGGGGAGGAAAAAGTGGGAAAGGAGGGAAGGGGTAGGATATGATGGGAAAAGGGAAAGGGAACCGACTCTCTCACTCATCGGACGAAACGCAGCCATTAAAAGCTACTTTACGTCGATCTTCTGTGAGAGGGTGGTACTTCCCCGGCCGAGACAGCAAATGTTCAAACTTGACCACAGCTACATATAGGATACGATTGAAACGACATTTTATCTTAATGTATTAATACATCTTTTGTTTTGGGAATTTTCTTATAAAATACAACAATGAGATCGCTTGCGTCGTATTTTTTTTTATTTTCAATTATTCAAAATTCTCACGAATAGTGAATAGATTTTTTTTGTGTGATTTAAATAAAAATTGAAATTGTTATATTTAAGTTTAATTAAAAATATTAATTTAATAGCATTTTTAAAAACTATATTAAACATTTAACCTTAAAGATGTTTTAATTATATACTAGAAATGTAATTTAATAACAATTTTAGTAATTAAAGAAGCATTAGACTAATTATTTATTAAATGATCCACTGTTTGTTCTCGACTTTGTTGCATTCTTTGCTATGTTTGTTGCACGATAATTTAGGCCAAAAAGGATTTTGATTATTCTTTCTGGATTCGTAACATACATCTGCTGTATTCCATATAGATTGTATCAAAATGGGTTCAGCTTTTCCTAAGAAAATTAAAAAATGTAAAGACTTTAGATTTATGGTATTCTAGCATTGTGGTTTTCTTTGGAAAAAGCTTATAGAATGTAGTTTTAAAACACGTTTGTTTTCTACTTAAAAAATTAAAATAAATGTATTATAATATAATAATGATTCTTAGTAACAGCACTGATTACAATCACTTAGTTCTATTAAATATAACACAATGTCTTTAGTGTACCTACTGTTAATTATAAATAAAATTTTAAATCATTTTGAGAAAAAAATTGCGACCAAATTTTTATTTTTCAGCATTTAATGTTCTGAAAGCAAAGGCGACAGCAAATTTTCTTATTAAAACTTACTCAAAATGCTTTGAAAACGTCGTAGTAGTTGTCAGCAGACAAGCTTCAGCTTCACCTATTATTGCAAACTGTACTTCAGTACGAAAATATCAGAAAACTTCAGAAAATTACAAAAGACCTGGAACTTTAACAACCTAAGTGAACAGATTTCATAACTGCATCGTAAGTTGCATTTGTCGCTATCTAATAGTGTTGAAAATAAAAGGCGATATTTCTGAATAATATATAATTGCTATTAGATAATGCATTGACAAATTTGGCATAAAATGAAATCATAATGATATTGCAAATTTAAGCGAATAGAGTAAGAGGGGAGGCTTTCAATTTCAACAGTAACTGATTTGCTGAAGGTAGTAGGCACTTATATTAGTACTTAATTTGAGTTTTGAATTTATACTATTTAGATTTTTTGAGTATAAAAATATTGAAAGATATATTTAAAGAAAAGTAGGAAATGTAATTCTCTAGCATCCGACAAGTTTCTTTGAAAACTGTACTTTTTCTGGAGATCAGGGCCCGAAGCATGGTTTCAGTTTATCCTGATTACTTCCACTAACTATGATTGGTCTTCAGTTTCTAAGTAGCCATCACATTATTTAATTAATAAGAGTAGTACTCTCTGGTACATCGACTTTTTTTAAGTAGAGAAAATACAAATTGGTTAAGAATTATACATACATTTTATTTTACGACATTAATAATTTTGAGTTTTATATGTGTTGCAGAATTTGGCAGAAGGATATTGTGTAAATAAAATTCTACTTTCTCCGTTCAATGAATAATAATTAATTCATAATAATCATTGTCTCATAACTAATACTAAATTACGTACATACTATATTTATTTCAATAAGTTATAAGTGTAATATGGTATTAAAATGGATATTTCTTAGTAGACGTGTATAGCCAAGCAAAGGAAATTAGTTTTATCATATCATTTTGAAATTGGACTTCTAATATTAATATAAAAAAAAATCCATAGACTAAAAAATATTTTAGTTCTCAAACAAAAAGAGTTTTGTCTTTTATAAAACTTTTGGATATCAGTTTGGTCACTTGATAAAAGTCTTATCTAATACTTGTTATATTAATAGTTTGACTAGCATGGCTGCAATGCGCTATTAAAACGATACCGTCTTAATCTTGTACTTATGATATTATTCTTACTTAAATAATATACCACTTCCTTTGTGAGACTACACCAAAATTGCAGCCATTATTTTATTTGACACATATCCGTTATTGACATTGTGGACACCTAGGATATGGGATTAGCAAACAATCAGCTTTAATGGTCCCGAAGAGGGGACCATTACCTGCTTCAATTTGCCAGAACAGTTTAATGTTATGGGACATCCTATACCGGTTGCGTAGGGTGGGTAACAAGGATGTTATATCTAGTAACTAATTGTCGATGACTTGTTGACTAGCAATGAGTGGATCACCGTAAACAGTTCTCCCTCCACGCAGGCGTCTGGAGATGCGCGCGCATATATACACCAGCACGCTGAACAAGCATCAGTCAATTTCTGAACAGCGTTTGTTGCGGACGACTGCATATTACTCGCATACGCATCACACTACATACGTACGATTCGCGCGGAACTTCGTGGGTTCTTTGTAAAGGTATTGTAAATATATTTTATTATTTTTATGTGAGCGTTGGGAAACAAGTTAGGTTCGGTTTAACACAATGTTAGGGTAGGGAACACTTCGTGTAGGCCGGTGCATTGCGAATTGTATCATACGGCCAAAATAAGGTTGCCATAAAACGCTCGCGACACTAACTTGTAATAGATTGCTTTGCGAACTTTTCAACACTTCGTCAACTAAAACTTAATGAATAGTTACGATCAATTAGTTTTAACAGTTCTTAAACTCGCGTCGAAAAGTTTTAAAAAGTTACATTACTATCGGAATAACGTTTAAATTTAAGTTTAGGAGTAAAGTACCGAAATAAATTCACTTTTTGAGTATACAATAAAGTTTTAAAGTTTTTTAACTTACCAAATAATAACTTTTACGACCCTAAGTAATACATTGGATCGACGAAACAAGTAATTAGTAACTTGTTTTCATTCTGTAATAATGTCGCACGCGTAAACAGTTAAATTTCCACTTTGCATGACATAATTATCTCTTTCCCGAGTTATTAAAGACTAGTTACGACCGCGATTTTTTTTCTTTATGTTAAATAAAAAAACAACCTTAAACATACATTATTAATTGAATTGTTAGTAGCGGGTGCCATAAGCCGCTGTGTCATTAAGTTTTTATTAGTAACATATATACCTACATCGAATCTATAATATTTAATGGAAAGGCAAACTCTATTCAGTTAATTAACTGTTGTATTGAAATATAAAAATAAAACTATTTAAGTTCAAGATGATTCTTCGTCAACAATGTGGGTAGTTGTTAAAGAACTATCTTATTTAAAAGCACAAACTTTAAAAATAATATATCTACAAAATAAATTATTATACTGCTTAGATTATTGTATTCATAATTGAAATCCAGAAAATTATTATTTAAACGTATTTTATGAAACGTACTCAAAGCTTAATATTTAATTTTAATTTCAAAGTGTACATTTCCAAAACTCAGTAAATATTTATATCTCCGAGTTCCTGTTAAAATATTGTCGAAGGGCATTAAGATAACGTCAAGAGACTTTCTCCAAATTAAAAACGAGATTAAATCACTCCTTAGTAACCTAACCAGTAATGTCGGAATCTGAAGGTAACTTTATATATATTGTCAATAAATTATGGATAATACGACCAGCTCTGTTTAGATGTATTTAATGATTTACTTGAACTGTGTTGACATGATTAAGTTAATAATTCGTAACGTCTAAAGAAATCTCACTAATTAATATTAAAATTACCTTTTTGGAGTAGATGTTATGGAAATTTTAAAATTCCCATGCCGTTAAATTGTTACCTGGAGTCACGGATGTTATTCCACGTCTACAAAATATTTGTTTTAAACTTCATTTTCTTTAAACAATAGGTAAAGTGTTACGTGAAAACTAGGGTGATGCAAAATACATCACATAATGAAAACTTTTTACGAAATTCTAATTAAAATATTTAATACATAAATCAAAATGTCATTTTTTGCTGAGAACCAAAAAATGTTCGCATGTTCACATGTGCGTAAAAAATTATCGACAGACAAATTATTTAAAGAACCCAATGCAATTCCGTTTTAATTGATGTAAATTCGTTGATGTCAAAATATCTTTACACAAAAATACATTAACTTAACGAGTTCATGTTAAAAAAGGAGTTCTGCGCCCAACGAAATGATGTTCATGCAACAATGGAAAAGTTTCCAAACATAACACATATGTATTTCTCTTTAAATCCATATTTATCCTGCTTATGTGTACTCGGAGATTACTGTGATGTTCTTGGCAGTCCGTACTTGTTTAAAAAGTTACCATTCATAATAGTAGTATCACGGTCCGAAAACGTGAACGCGGCAAAGGTCAAACGGAACAATGTTTGAATGTTGACGTTTTTATGAGCTCCTTTACAAAGGATTTACTTTTTGCGCGTAATTCAATAACCATCAAGATTATAATAAGTAATGTGCTTCTTTTTGGCTTTTTTTTAATTTTTTTTTCTTCAGCTGTCGATTAAATTCAATCCTTTTTATGACATTCATTAAGATTACTATTCTTATTTTTTTAGTTTACTTATATTAATTATTTTAAGTATTTTAGCACGTCTCTGCATTCAGAGACTGATTTAAAAACAGATATGATTCACTCTCGGTCACACACCTCGCACCCTTGAGCTATATTTGCGGTCTAAATTTTCCAAATACACACTGTTTATGTTAAACACTTTTACAGAAGTTGAGGAAAATCCCTACACGTTTTTGTTTTTGGGTAATATTTATAATAAAGTTACTTCAGATTTCGGAAATATCGATTCTTTTGTTATTGATACTGTAACCGGGACAGACTTCCTTAAAAAAATGTTTCCTTTTGTTTACTTTTAACTTATTTTGGTAATTTCATATTAGATATATTTTGTCCTTCATAATAATATTATGTATCTCGTACGGCCGGCTCGATTCGCAGTGGCCCAGTGAACATTGATCTCCTTATCTTAAGGAAAATATCAGGAATATAACGAAAGTATGAGTAGAATAAAGGTATAAATAAATCAATGAACCTCATATTTTGGAATGTGAATTTAATTTAACAAAGAATTGGTATTAGTTGGTAGGACTTTATCCTTAACTGTATTTCTCAAACCTAAAGGACTGTTATGATGCTGACTGAACCTATGGATGCTATGTTAATGTTTTAATGTGTTGTTGCTCTTTAACTGGTGTGAGTAAGAAATAAAATTATAGCTATATATAGACGTAATTTGTACTGATCACAAAAATAATGTGCCGTAATTATGAAATAAATATATTATTCTAATTTAAGATATTAAAAAATATTATTCACGTTATATAATAAATGTGCCGTGACACTTGAAACAAACAAATAGTGGCAAAAATCCCATTTCTAATGTAAGGGATATAATTTATACATAGCGTGCCCTTAACCACTACTACAACAGGAAATAGAAAACCCAGCACGCAAAAAAATTAACTCTAAAACACGCTTTGAAATAGTGTTTAGTTAAAAAAACATTTTATACTTATTTTTAGTTACATCTTTTGTATGTAAGTATATCTACAACGCTTCATACATATCTATTGATTGATTATAGAAAATATATCGACAGATCACTTGACCCACATTAATTCATTTTGTAAACAATGATACATCTTAGCATTGACATGTTATCAAAAAACAAAGTGTGCGCAAACTATATAAAGTAGGCCATCTAAGAAAATGATAATTGTAACACCATCTGGCCGTACTAAACGGATTAAAAGACGGAACATATAATACGGTTTAAAGAACACGAATTAAAAACACTTAGGTTACTACAAGGATGAAGTATGTAACAAAATGTGGCTGATAATATAAATGTATTTATATTCAGACTTAAAGTGTTAGCTGCGTATAGAAGTTGCCAAGTTTTCTCCAAAAGAAACCAAGTAAGAGAGAAATTTGACAGGGTACCAAGCTAACTTCTAACATCTTGTTATTTAAGAGTTATCATATAGTTTTGTATGCCACATCTAGAACTAGTGGAACCGTTTCCAAAACTATCTTACTCGCTTTATAATAACCAACGGGAATGAATACCACTTAATCTTTATAATATTAACATAAATAAAAGTTAATTTCACAGACCTCATTTATGTTCCGCGACTAATAAACATCGATAAAGTTTGAAAATTTTGCAAACGAATGTAACAATTCACCTAGTCTTCTTATCAAGTATTGCGGGTTAAATTACATACATACCATTGTTTTCATTACCATTGTTTTAAGTCGCTGATGTTATTTCTGCAGCTCTTAATTCAAATCTTTAGAGAAAAGTTATAAATAACGTTACTTTTTTAAATAAAAATACGTTTATGAAATCGATGACTTCTGTGACATCCAATTAGTGTTTAGTAATTTTGGTAAAAAATTATAGAGTACATTGACCTCTGTTAACACTCTCAAAACGTTTTATTAACGACGATAACGTAAATATTGTAGCCAAGTACTCGTTTCAGGTCAAGTCCGCCCGTTGACGCAACGAAGTCGAAGTACCACTATAGGTTAACAGAGTTGCTTAATTTTATTTATCCCTATTTGTAACTTGGCACCATTAAATTGAAGGTTCATTTTATTTATCATGTATTTTTGTATACAGTTAATAATTGTGACACAAGATTAAAACTTGTTTTATCACAGTTTATAATATAAACTATTCCCATGTAGCTTTGATAACATCGTTGCGTTCATAGATTTTGAAATAATTTAAATAAATTTGATTCTTTATTTCCATTATATTGTAAAGATAATTATAGTAATTTGTAATACCAAATAACGATTCTAATTTGTTTTAAAAGTATATTTCGATTACACTCTTGCTCAATTAAATTCGTTCGATATTAAATTAAAACTAAAAACTATATTTTAATACACATAACATAAAGGAAATTGGAAAGTTGTTATTATTTATTAGATATTAACTATAATTTGAAACTGGTAAATATTATTATTTTGATTTTTTTTGTGTTGTGTATTGCTGTTAGCCCTGCGGCTATTACAGCGTCAACGGAAGAGTCGGCCGGTACTGGGACCCCCCTTTTTTAAAAGTAATACGAAAATATTTCAGTTGTCTAACAATTGTCACATGATAAAACTTTAATTAGTGTCACAAGTGTCAGTTTCAATAGTTTTATTTATCAGTTGAAAACATGTTTTAAATTTTTACTATCATTTATAAAATATAATCAAGTAATGCGTCATGGCTCAGTATTTTGCGTCATGCGGTCTCATCTAACTTTATCATATCACGCTACCTCACGGTGCAATTGATTATATTTATTATTTTCTTTAACCTTAGCGTCATAAAATAAATTTTTATCTTTAGTTATAAAAATAAAGCAAAAATCGTGAGTAAAATGACCAGAATATCTTCTTTGTTTATAATAATTAACAATCATGAAGCGAGTTTCATTGACATGGCCGCATAATGCAAGTTACATGTTTATTATTAACCTCCTTTTCGTTTTTGTTGGCTTTCAAGTCATTTTGTTCGATAAAGATGTTTAAAAAAAAAAGATTTCGAAAAAAATTCTTAAATAAAAAGAAACTATACCTACATTTTTAAAAAATGCATTTCATTATAGCCAAATAAAGGTCATACGACGCTGTTGCAACATTACTGGCAAGAGATTGTGATTCTGCAGATAGGTGAATGTCCGTAAAATAAAATTGCTCCAAGTTACACGGCTCGTAGGACAGCTAATGTGGCAATAGTTATCAACTAGGAACAGGATTGTCATAATAAGTAATTATATATTAAAGAAAATAATAAGAAGAGTTAAATATTTGAGTTCTTTTTTAATTGACATATAAAGAGATTATTAATAAACAGTATAAAGACAGTCTTTTATAAAATTGATGATGTGTTTCATCTGCATATCAGATTTACGTACCAACTTTTGCTTTTTGTATTTCTTGTCATATTTATAGCTTCTTATTATTTTGTTAAAATATTCGCGCAAAGCATTTGAAATTAACATTTCAAATGTAACCGTCATTGAATAATAAAACAAAAGAAGCTGTTGTGGTTTTCGACATAACAAAACCAAAAGGAATGGTCATCAATCACATGTCATGTATATGTTTTCACGCGTAAAGAAACATTAAGATTTTTTTTACGCTTATCTCATAGTACGTTGCTACTTCTAAAACATTTAAAGTATGACAAACACATTTTTTTTTTTAATTGGATTGAAAGGAATTTAAATAAAAATATATACTTATTAGCATTAATTTCATACACAAATTTATTATATTTGAAGGTAAATAAGTAAACATGGAAAGTTTTTAAGCCGTTGTAAATAACAGATATTTAAACCGTATAGTTTAATTAAAGTCAGAGTACTTTGTGCCATCAGAGCTTCTGTAGTGTCTAGTGTACTATAAACGAAGTACAGCGGTATCTTGTTACAAATTATTAGTAAATACGATAAATCTCGGCATTGTCTTTTAAATCATTTATTTCTGACATTTTGATAAACTCAGAGAGGAGAAAAATAAACATGCTTAGCAGTTAGCAACAAAGCTGTTTCTTATTTTATCGTATCATACGATAACTACATGTAATGGTCTAATTGTTTTGTAGTTATTATTATCATTTATGTTGTGACCAACACAGCATTCCCACGTATCGTATTTGAAGCAGATATTTTCAGTATTTGTGATATGAGAATTACTTCGAAGTTTCTAGAATATACCGTGTATTGAGTGAGATGTTTGATTCGAGTATTCAGTTTGAATTTTGTAATGAATTACAAGCCCATTAAGACTTTGTCATTAAAAACGTTCAATAAACTTTAAAAGCGAATTATACATGCTTTTTTTGGTATACAAATAACATTCACGATATTCTCTGAATTGTCGAAAATCGTAATGGCTGGATGAATAAAGAGGTTATTATTATTTGAAAAGAACGTCAAAGGACATTCAATTTCAGCTAAAAAAAATAAACCTGCACAAAACATTAAAAACAGAGACCAACGCGGTAACGCTAGTCTTGTTTAGGAAACTCGTCGAAATATAATCCAAATGGAATATGAAAATGACAATAAAAACAAAAATTGTATCATAAGAAATGATAAAAGAATTATTTCCATTGAAATATAAGCTAAAGCATTTTAAATTAAGTTCGTTAGCCTAGATTGCCCGTTTTAATTCGGATTGCTTTTACCTACTTCATATTTATAAAATATTTACACATTCTGTAGCACTAAATATTCGGCAGTTAAAATTTTATATATAGCAAGTTGTTTTTTTTAACAAAACGATTGATATTCGTTAAACTATTTTAATGTAGCAATAGTTAGATATATGTATATGAATGGTGTTTACTTTAGATGCTACACATTAAGACGGATTTAAATTTAACAAACCATTAACTATTAGGCAATGTGTATTATTCTAAAACATTCTTATAAAACAACAAAACTTTATTGACTTACATCCAGAATAATTTACGATTCAGAACAGTCATTTCAATATGAATAGTTAATTTTCAATTGCCATCGCTTCAAATAACGGACACTGAGGGAATAAAGCAAAAAGTGATCTTTTATAGCGAAGCAATTTTAAAATTTTTCATAGTGTTTTTAAAAAAGTATATACCCTGGTAGCCGAGTTTTGTTCCGTAAGCCAGGATATTCGGAAATTTTACTCGATCATGGCAGAAAATAAATACGGAGCTCGAATTTTGTTGGTGTATTTTATGAAAATTTAATTTATTTATAATAATAATAGCCCAAGGATAAATCGTTATATAATATGAAATCGATTGGGGAAAAAAAACGTCAGGAACAAGTCGGACGACAAGATAAAAGATATCTAATTATAAATTCTGCTGACTAATGTCCGCATAATGAAGGGCAATGCACGTGATTCAAGCATTTATCGGTTCTTTCCCCGGCATATTATAAATATATTTCCAAGCTTGTGTTTATTATACCCGAACATTCACAAACAAATTTAATCACTTTCTCGTTCCCTTTGAATTAAGTTGATTAGAAAAACGAATTACTTGGAACTGAATGCTTCAAGTTGATTATTTTTAATTATTTTTTTTTATATTCTTAAGAATGAAGGTTTGATTAAACATGACATTATTAATTTTGTATACCAATTTATTGTCTATTGAATTTTGAACAATTTAACTGTTAGAAATTAACATAAAATATTACAGATCATAAAATTTCGATAACAATCGCTTGTTAGAAACTGTTACGAATAATGCATTAATAATAAAATTCATTCAGTGGTAATTAAAATTTCAATGGAATTACAACAGATATATATATATATGTATATGTATTCTTCTAGATCTATATATATATATATGTATAATTGGAACTGTTTTCTCTATACACAACACATACACGAGCTAACCATATTTATTTATTAACACTTAAAGTATAGTTACAGTAAAATGTAGACAATATATTATAAATGGGAATGAATGAATGAATAATTTTATTGTTAATTATAACAATGACAAAAATATTGACATCTGATTTAATTTACGGTTGTCATTGTTTAAATTCCATTTCGTTATAATAAAAGTTATAAAATTCTTATTTTTATTAAGCAATTAAAAAACTTCGATCGAGTGTGTCGGTATATCGTTATATAAGATTCGTTTTTTATTCAATTAATATTTAGATATCTCTATTGAATTTGAAGCGATTTTATTTTTAAATGGAACTGCGTCTTTAAATAAATATTTGTTTCACTATTATTTTAATTGGACATGGCATGAACTGCTCACTTAATTGGCCAAGTGTCGATTAACAAAACGGATAAACATCGAAAAATATCTTCTACGTACACTGATGTTAAATAAAAGTACCACTCTATGGGGCTGTTTAATGAGACCATTCTTAAAAAAATCGAGCACATTTGCAGTGAGTATTTAACAAAAGCACTAAAAACCTTTCTCTTGCTATTTCTTTGTTCAGAAACGTTGTACTTTTTTAAGGTTTTCGTTTCATTGTCTTCTTATAAGGTATTCAATGTATATTTTAATCGATAAAATGGTTAGCGAACGAAACCACAATGGTAAATTTCTGTGCGTGTCATGAATGCTCTACGTCACAAGTTTGGGCATTCAGCCAATCGATATCAGTCTCTTGTATTAAAGATCCGGTCAAATCGACCGGCTGAAATGATTTTACTAACGTAACGTAACCAATAACGTAAAACTATATAAAGTTTAGATATGTAATTATAATTTTTAATAGGAAACAAATTACTGTGTAACTTGAGGGTACGGAATTGAATGTTGTGAATGGTATGAAATACGAACCTAGATAAAAAAGCATTCACGCCTGCAGTGCGTGTTATATAAAGGGAACATTCCAACGTGTATAATTTTTAAGACATGTACATAACAATGTAACATTCTAATGAACTAATTTTAGCTCGCTATATTTATTTAATTTTTTTAGTAGATTTGACTTCCAATTATTATAAACAAATGTTAAAGAAACGCTTTCATTATTTTATTTCTTATAAGGAATACCAGATGGCCATGACACAGGAATCGAAAACAAAGAAAATAATTTCCGTCCCGTATTGTATTGGACATAATAATTTTAAAACTTTACGTATACACGTTAGGTATAGGTTATACAACCTTGTATACAAACGTTATCATTAAAAACAGAACCATAGAAATATAATATTCTAAATTGAAAATAATTACACACCACAATTTACTTGACGTTTCTTTTTCATCAATCATTCTCAGTATTGTCTACTATTTGATATTTTTGTCGGAATTTTAATCAGCTAGTCGGTAATCATAACATTGAAAGTGTATATACATTAAAAAGGATTTTAGTTACCTTAGCAAAATTAATAAATATTTCTCTTATCGCGTTTGTATGAAGCAAGGCCGTTAAATAAAATAGTCGCAATAGTATTATTGAAATCGCTTCCTAATGGAAAAGTCAAGGTCATAAAGAAGACGAGTTTAAATATATACGGTTATAATAAAAATTTAAATAATATACAAATATAATTTTTTTATGTTTCGTAATATTAAAATCTTACTAGTCATTTAAACTATTATCTGAGACCGCTTGTTACAGACATAGATGTATTGACGGTAGTAAACAATACATATATATATGTATAGAGAATATGTAACACTATTAATATATTATATTCAATATGTCAATCATCACACAAACAAACACTTATGTCATACTATATACAACAATAATATCATGATATTGTGATACATCAATTAGGTGAAGGCTAGATTACATATCTACCTATAGATATGAATTATTTCAAGTTTTATCATAAAAAAAATTAAGTTATTTATTACTACATTGTTTTTACTCGAAAGTGAAAGATGATAATAATGTCTTGTTCGATAGGTTATAGTTTTAAAACTCAATATCTTTGAAACTCGTTGGCTGCATTAGGCGTATTACAATTCATTCTTAAATGTCAAGGAAAATATATATAATAAGCTTATTTGAATATTTATGGTAAGCCTGTAAATTTAGCACGGGCTGAGTTTCGTTTATTTATAAACGTTTCATTATATAAACGTACTGGTCGAGTAATATCATGGTAAACTTTAAAAGTTACAAAAAAAAAACATAGAGCGGTTTATTTCTAGTATTAGAATATTAAGGTTGTTTTATATATTTTTAATTGGCCGCTAAATACTCGTAACGATGCTCATCTAAATGAATACTGTTTCAAAACACAATTTCAAATGCTCGTTTATTTGAAAAATATGTTGATATTATGATAAATTTTGAATAACTTGCTATGTATGACATTTGTACAATATGATGCTATATTCAATAAATGACACTTCCTTTGTTCTAGGTTTCGTTGAAACAGCTCAAAAATGTCTGATTCTGCTAAAATTGAAGGTGAGTAATGTCGTCATATATTTTAATACTGATATTGTATGAATGGACGGATCCAAAAAGGATTATTTTAACGATTAAAAACCTTAGCGACTTTTATTCCCTTTTATAGTAAATGTAATCAAAACACTTACTGAATTATATTAAAAAATGTAAACTTCAAATGACAGTGTCATTTCAAAATTATTGTTATAATGGAAGTTATGAAAAAATCCAATTGCTTTGTTTAATTTAAAAGTCAATATGATTCATGTTGCTAGCACAACACAAAGGAAACAAACAATTGCAGTGTTATTAGTCTGATAAATGCGTTTAGGGTTATTTTTAAATTTAAATTATTCATGCTTATAATGAATGATGAACGTTTTGTGAATGCAATAAGTGAAGACCTCACAGATCACAGAAAAGGTTGGTTACTACGGTCTGTAAAATAAGATTGACAAACATCCATTATTCATATTTTACATTTCAGTTCTTTTAACTAAATACATACAGTTAGGTCTACAATGTGTTTGAGAAGTGTTTGAATTAGATCAGAAATAAAATCGAAATATCATTCACAGACAATCCTAAAATCCTTTCGGGGCCGGTGTTGACAAACTCTCCGAACGCAGTATTATCGAAGACCTTATTGGGTCGTTACAATGATCTTCCTTTACCGGCGGACAAGATCATAGCGACTTATATATGGATCGATGGCACAGGAGAACATCTAAGATGCAAGGACCGCACTCTTTCATTCATTCCGAAAGCACCAAAAGGTTAGTAATATAAATATATACAAAAATATGAAAATGAAGAACTGCATTCAAATACTGTAACAATTTATTAATGATGAAGATCAATTTCATTTGATATGTTTTAATGATTTAGGAAGGTAACAGTTTTTTTTTGTTCCGTTTTTTATATCAAAATAGTCGTTGTATAATGAAAAAAGTGTGATGATGCAACGGTTGGTAGTTAGCGTTATTATGGTGATCACAATGTAACGCTACACTTCCATAAACGAGTCATTTCATAATACGTCCGCATTAACTATTCTAATTAGCGTAATTCACATTGCGACCTTCACTAAATATAGAAGTAATTTATAAACATGAATGGTATTCCTGTAAAAATATCGGAGTACCCCAACCACGAGTTCTTATGGTAAAACTATACGAGTAAAGCTAAGAGTTTTTCATGATTTACATGAGAGTAAGTGACTGCAAACTCTTGTTGAGAGTACAGAATGGAACTCGGGCTTGTCTTCCAAATGTAATCAAAACGTCTTAATTTATAGTGAGGCAGTTTTAATCATTACTTGTAATTTTAAGTAATCTTAAGCCGACACGTACTTAGTTATTAGAGAAATTCTGTATAAATATATTTATAGACAAACTGACGGAAGTTATAGAAGATCTGAATAATAAATACCGTTTGGAGTTTTACGATACATTCGAAAGAACTCATGAAAATGATTACTTGCCGCCATATTTTTTTCCGAAGGATCTAGACGGTATATTTGACATACAATGCAAGAGGAGGAAACGAGTGAATAGGGAAAGCTTTGATGAGAATTTAAAAGGTTTCGTACTAATATTGTCCTCCGCAGACGTAGAAATGTACCTACATTTCTTAAGATAGCTTCGTATTTGTTCTATAGAAGTTTGTAATGAATATTCTAGTTCGATATTGTTCTGTAATTGTTGAAATGTTGTTAGTAGTTGTTTAAGATTTGTGAATACTTCACAATCATGTATATTCAATACATTTATTAGTTAAATAATTAAGTTGATGTAATTACTATGTCGACAAATGTAGTTCATGGTGTTTGTTTTTTCATGTCTACAATGAGTATAGAAAAGTACACTTCAAAAGATTATTTACTGTTATGTTAACAATGATGATTTATAATATTTTAGTGCTTATACATTACACGTTGAAGATTTGCAAATTTGAGAAACATTATTTTTACATAACGGTTTCCAACATCTCGTTATTTCGATTTATTTATGATGTTTCCATTCATAATTTATTCAGACGGTATCGTCTAAAACTGAATAACGTTTTTGTCTTAAAGAGTTCCCTAGGATAATAAAACAGTATTACATTACATTGTCTCAAGTTTACAAAAATCTAGTTAATAACAAACTGCTTCTCAGCCCGGTAATAGTCGTTACCTCAGAACTACGTGCTAATAATATGCACTAGCAAGAAGCTACATCAAATCCGTCCCGTAATTTATGATGTTCTTCTATTTTATATATCAAATGAAATTATTCAGAATATAAGAAAATAATTCTTTATCGGTGGGAATGGACATGCAAAGAAATGTATTATTTACATACTTAGGTACAAAACGTAAATTAATCGAAATTGTTATATATTAACAGTTATAAAAAGGTCGATTAACATGTCTTAATTGTGTAGATCCCTTTGGTTTCTGTCTGAATAAAAGAATAGTGTCGTAATACTAACGTCAACAAATGGTCACATTTTATGAGTTTATTAATAAAAAGTTACGACAGTTTTATAGTCTGTGTATGGAAAACTATGCAAAGTCACGTTTTGTTTTTGTTTTGATGTAATTGTTTGTTTTCTTCCTACCATATTAATTAATAGAACAGAAACGCATAGTTTACTACTGTATTATAACATAAAAGACATTAAAACGTATGAGTTATTTCTTTGATATATTATATAGTTATATATAAGTTACATCTGTGTAATAGATCTGCCAATCTGGAATTACGACGGCAGTTCTACCGGCCAAGCCGATGGTCACAACTCTGATACTTTCCTGGTGGCTCGTGCCATTTACAAAGATCCCTTCAGACGTGGCAACCACATCCTGGTTATGTGCGACACGTACAAGTATAACATGGAGCCGACAGGTAAGAATCATATTCTCGTAATCCATAAATATCGTTTAAATTATGCATGTATAATATAAATTATCTTTTCCTTTCAATAGAAAAAAATATATATGTTTCAACAAGAAACAAAATACCTTAATAGTTTACTATACGTATTTCTGTAAAGCTGTACCACCTTAGGAACATTCCTTGGATATTAAGATTTGTGCAGAACTGTAATATTGGTCATTTATATTACAGAAAGCAACCACCGGTTGAAATGTCAGGAAGCTCACGAGAAGTGCAAAGATGACGAGCCCTGGTTCGGTATTGAGCAAGAGTATATTCTCCTGGACTCGGATCTGAGGCCCTTCGGCTGGCCACCCGGCGGCTTCCCCCCACCACAGGGCCCCTACTACTGCGGAGTTGGTGCGAACAAAGTTTTTGCCAGAGATCTCGTTGAAGCTCATTACAAGTAAGTGCTTGAATTTTATAATTAACTTTAAGGAATGAATAATGTGATATGTTATGATTGGTTCTATGTAGGTGTAATCATGCAATAAAAGTAAACACAATCGTTAATTAGCCATTAGGAATAAACCAGCTAGAACCAATTATCTTTATGGCACAACAGAATAAAAACAACCGGAAAATAAATATTGTGCTATTTTGTATCCTCTACATACATATGTGTAATTTCTTTTGTGGCTGCTACTATGAATAACAAAGGTCGATCTGATTTCGCGTATTGTTTGTATTATGAAGTGAATAGTCATTTACACGGTGACCCAAATTATTTATTAATAAACCAACTCCATATTATAACTGCTTTACACCTACATTTCTTATGAACTGTAATCGTAATTGGTTCATTGATGACGCAAAATGCAATTACTAAAGTAAATTTATTGATCTGTCCATTATATATTGTAACGCCTAAGGTAGTGTTTCCTGTATTAGTAAAGTGTGATACATACTTTATAGTAATGAGTCGGAAGTTCATTCGTAATTTTTATAAACAGATGCTGTTTGTATGCCGGCGTTCCTATCGCGGGTACTAATGCTGAAGTCATGCCCTCGCAATGGGAGTTCCAAGTGGGTCCCTCAGTTGGCGTTTCGGCTGGAGACGACCTGTGGGTGGCGAGATACATCCTTCATAGGCTGGCCGAGGAATACGGAGTGATCGTCACTTTCGATCCTAAGCCCGTGCAAGAGTGGAACGGCTCCGGCGCTCATACCAACTTCTCCACGAAGAAAATGAGGGAGGATAATGGAATTATGTAAGTCTTAATAATATTAACAATCCACCTTTTTTTAATTATATTGTGTCTATGTAAGTTTTGATTTTAACTCACAGCTGAGGGTTCGTTTTTTCATGCATCTGTAAAGATATAAAGTGCTTATTGCTATTGTAAAATTATGCCATAAACTCCCTCGAACGTAACGACATATTGTTTTTCCTCGCATAATGTTGCCGGTGAAAGAATTGTTTGTATAGTATTTATTATGCGCAGATACATCCGTCATCTGCGTATTAAATAACAACAGAATTGTACTGAATAATGTATGCAATTAGGTATTCATAATGTAATATGATGCTACGTTAGTATCAACACCCACATGATCGTGTTAAAGGGTGATGTAATTATAATTTGTGTATGTGTGTAGTGAGATAGAGAAGGCAATCGACAAGCTATCCAAGGTCCACATGAAACACATCAAGGTTTACGACCCGCGCGGCGGCAAAGACAACGAGCGTCGTCTGACCGGCCTTCATGAAACAGCCAGTATTAACGATTTTAGTGCTGGTATGTATTAAAATATCTATATTTAAGAAACAGTAATACATTTCTATTTTAGGAATCAGTGTTCAGATTCAGAACTGACGAAATCTAGATGTCACATAAAGATGCTCATGACTTTTTGAACAAAATTAGAAAGAGACCAATTTTCTGGGCAACATCTTGAATGAGACAAAAAAACAATAGTTTACAATTGAAATTACATCGACGAATTCTTGATCTCAATACGACTCACAATTTTATCTATAATTTCAATGATCGTTTATTGTGTACCCAAGGTGTCGCGAGCCGCACAAGCAGTATCAGAATACCGCGCTCCGTAGCCGAGGAAAAGAAGGGCTACCTCGAAGATCGCCGACCGGCGTCCAACTGCGATCCTTACGCGGTTATCGACGCCCTTATGCGCACCTGTGTACTGAACGAATAACTAACTCCGCATGTGCCGCTAGCAGAACAACGCATCCCTTGCGTGAACAACGCTTCGTAAATATAGCCGGGAGAATTTTGTTCATATACAATAGTTGTTACAGATTTGCCGTAATAGATATACTTTAATATAAACTACAGAACGATCAGCTGTTAAACAAATAACATCCAATGTACGCTTTATTATAGATTTTATACTGATATTGTCGAGTGATGTTTGTATTGTCTACTCTATCGACTAGAGCACTAGATGAATGTTACTGGCGGGAGATCATTTTCAACGAATGTAGGATATATTTATATATCGTCCTAGCCAAATCCTGGAATCGTGTTTTTTTACATTTTTATACAAATGGCAAATATATACAATTTGAATTTATACAGTTTTTACGGAATAATACGCAACGTTGATGTATTGTTTGAGGTCTCGATACCATTTCGATATCATTGAAGAAGTATTAAACAATACATCTCGTTATTTAGGTGCCTATAGAGAATTTAGGAATTGTTTTTTACGCAATGAATTGTAAATGTGACGCTAGCGCAGCACGCGTTCGTAGCGCGGTATGGACCACGAGATATAATGTAATATTTAGAAAATATTTCTACGACTATTATGTGATATTTAAACATTAATTGTTATTTTCATGTTAAATAGTTTAATATATACAAATTTACCACATATCATTATTTCTAGCAATTCATTTATCGCATATCTAGAAAGAGGATCGGTCCTTATATACCAATGTAGATTGTAAGCAATTTATTAATCGTATTATAGTTTTTTGTTTTCGAATGTTTAAAGGTTTTAATGTTGTTTAAAAACTGATTTTTCTTTTTAATATAATTTACATTTTATTTCCGGATTCTAACCCGTGAATTGATATTGGAATTGTCAATTCGTTGATGTCAATATATACGAATCATATATCTAATAACCTAGATAATTTATTATATAAGCCACTAACAAAGGAATAGTTAATTAAAATATGTTTAATTGTAATGCCTAAAAAATATACTAGTAAATAAGAATGGGTTTAAGCACTTATGAAACGGAACCTAAACACCAGAGTAAACGCTAAGCACATAATATAGGATTGTGTTTAGTTCATGAATTTTAGATGAATCGATCAATTTTCAACCTTAATTCGATGTCACGAAAGATAAATTTTATATGAATATGTTATCATAAAACGTTATTATGAAATAAATAATAATTTGTTGTAACACCTATGTTTCATTTATCTCCAAAAACTGAACAGTATAATTAATTTCCTGTCCTTATTTGTCCGCGTCTTTCTCAAACATTTCCATGATCATAATGCAGCGGTTTTACAGATCTTGTGAATATCAATTTAAAAACGTGAGAGATAGAGAGACAAATTAACAGATAATAAGAAAACACAAATCCAGACAAAATATTGCGTCTTACTATTTGTCCTCAAAAGTGAGGAACATGTGACGTGGCAGTTGATTGCCAGTAAACAAATTACGGTCGATTTTATAACATATTTGAGAAATGACTTAAAACAAAGGTGTTTTTTCTTAGGTTTAATTATTCGCTTTTTATATACATAAATATGTAAATATAAATAATATTGATGTATCAAAAATATTTGTTATACAATGAATATTCATGTGAATTTAAATAAGAAGTTTAAAAAACAAGTTTAAGATTATTAAAAAAATACTAATATGACAAAGCACTTTTAATACTGAGTCAGTTTTGTATGTTGAATTTCATTTGTGAATTTCATCGGGGTACTGAAATTACATTTTCAAATATGGAAATCTAGGATTACAAAAGTTTTGTGAAATTAAAGTGAGTATAGATGATAATAGTCATTTAGTTTATTCTAATAATAATTCATGGTTAGTTGTTTAAAATATGGCCTTCATCTGTGTAAGGACGTGCACAGTCTATTCTGCCAGTGTCGTGTAGAATGGAGGAGACAATCATTTCATATTCAATGAAAAATAAAACGTTGACATTTTCAGAATGTCTTTCAAGTTCAGTAAGAAGGAAGGCATTGCTTAAAAAATATTGCTAACTTTTCCATTATGACAAAGTTACGTTTGAAATGAAACAGTGATTCGGGATTATTTTATTTATTGAACCTTAAATTGATACACTTCTTTTAAAGAGGTATAATGACTAAAATTAACACAGATTAACAATTCTGTAAATAAGACTTATTTTTTTTTTTTGTAACAAAAACATTTATAATTTACTAACAGGTTACTTTATTTATTTAGAAAACATTACTAAAATAAAGTGAAAATATTATATTATAGCAAAAAAAAAACATTAAGAAATGAATACTGTAACGTCCTTGATGTGTGACAGCTGCCTGCTTGTCATACGATTGATGTGGTCACGTTTGTAAATAATATATAAATATAATAATGAAGAATAATAAACACAAAATTAAAGCTTGTCAAATCCACAAAAAAAGAACATACACTATTTGCGCTATAACTGACAGATCTTATATAGGAATTTTTTAAATTCATGACACACAGTCATAGCGTTAGTCATATTAATGACGTTCTGATAGTGTTGCCAGGATGCAAAATTATCAAGAAGCTTGTTATCTATTGATTATCTTATAGTAATGGTGAATATAACATCTACTGTCAATAATATAGAACTACTTCTACACACATAATAAATAGTAAAATTTCCTTAAACACTAATAAATTTTGTAATGAGTTAAACAAAAATACTGTCTGTAGAACTAATATATAAAACGTTAATTTTTTTTAATGTAATTTTATAAACCGTCACTAAAAAATACAGTACACCGAATATGAAAATAGGTTTGAATAAAATCATATACAGCTTATTGGCATTCGAGGGCCTATGGAATTGTAATAATTAACATGCCTGTGGCTTTACAGCAGTGGCATTGTTAAAACGACTTAATCCAATGTACTACTAGAGAAATATATATTTTTTTTAATTATTAAATGTTGAAACTACACATTCATTTATTTTAAATAAATTTTAAGTTCAATCTAAATATTATTATTCTAAGAATAAATTTGAAATCTTCTATCTTAGAGGTTAGCTAAGAGAAAAATCTTCTTGATATCAATACATTAAAATTTATTATAATGTGGATAAATATTTAATGAAAAATTTCTTATTACACCTAAAGGCCGAACGCAGCAGTTCCTTGCTTAAATCATCGACATTATATATCCATCTTTTACTTCATCTTCCTTTCCGTACCTGGCCTTATATTTTCATTTGCTTTGTTGGATAATATATGAGACATTTAAAAATACATGAAAATGTAAAATTCCATTAAAATCTAATTACTTATAAATCCCAAACAACATTTAATATTTCACGTATTAGTTTTAAAAGTGCAAAAATTATAACAAAAGAAATTTCATCAAATTCCAGTGGAAGAGAGCTCAACACAATGTACGGTTAGGTTTAATTAATACAGTATTATAGTAAAATAAAAATACATTTGATTCAAATAAATACGGAGGCTGGTAAAAACGAAATAACAAAAAAAAATCACTCTTCAATAAAGCTGTTCATGTAGAGATCGCTTAAAACTAAAAAAAAATATCAACTAGGAAGTAAATCGTATTCACATAGAGTTCATGATGGTTAGCTCAAACGTTCGACGGACTGGCATCGTACGTTTTGGACGAAGCTGGCGTCTGAGGCGCTTTACATCTCGTCCAATTCCACTTGAGGGTCCAGCTCCTCAAGGAATTCCATTAGTTAATTGTCCGGTGTGTCCGAACGCGGAGCATCCTGGGAGTGGCGGGCGCAGTTGTCTATGACGAGGCGCGCCAGGTCCTTGATCATGCTGTATGGACCGGGATGCTGCAGCAGAGCGTTTAGCAAACGGAGCCCACCCTCAGCCTCGACCAAGCCGCAGTATTTGTCGGCTGAAATTTTTATTACGAGAATATTGTGAACGATGTAATTAGATCCTGGAAGGAATTTTGTAATAGTTTATCAGATTTTTTTTTGCGAAAGACACGTCACATATCTATACATCCTACCACTTTCTCATTAAAAAATATAAGAAGGACATTCAACAGGCATGTTTTTTGAAATTTATATATGTATATATATTCTTAATTTTAATATGTTATTTTATTGAGTTCGGCTATACTATACTATTCTTTAGATAATTTGTATTAAATCTGTACTTATAATAGTCTTACTATCTTATTATTCTATACTTGATTTTAAATCAAATTATTTTGACTACATTTATATTTTTTTCAAAATTTAAGTAGGATGGATAAATAAAGTAGATGAATGATAAATACAATTTAAATTTGCTCTAGAAGACGATTATTTAGAATATTAAACTATTTGACATGTATGAGAAATCAGTGTAATCGGATTTTCAGTATTTTAATACCTTCATATCTTATAACATACATTAAAATTTAGAATATATATATATATATATAGACAGTAATAAATAACTTAATCATACAAAAGTAACAGGTATAATTAGTTAAAAAAAAAATTGTAATTTACTTACTTCAAGCCACCAGCGTAGGATTCTGAATCTAATATATGTATGATTATTTAATATATCAATTATTAATAAGATCATTTAATAATGATAAAACTTACATTATAATATTTTTATATCTTTTACCTCTGTTCTTAAATTTTATGTTAAAAAAAATATTAATCTTCAATAATGTGGATAATTGGAGATTTTGTTTTGGCAATAAATAAGGTGTCAATAAGCCTATTCGTAACAAACAAAAGAAAACAAAATATTCTCAACCGAGGGATATTATTTACATGGAATTAAAACATATGTAATAATTTTCGTAGGAAAAGCCTGATGTGTAACTTGTCTCGTTTATATTTATAACAAACTGTTTTATATACAACTTTTAATGATATGACAAGAATTTAATCATTAGATCACTGTGAATGCCATCAAGACAAATAGAAACGTTTTTTTTATCTATACCTTCAGTATACAAGGGTTTATCAATTTGTAACTTTGTAACTGAAATAATATGCGTATATAGATTGAACTTAAATTAACTGCTTGACAAAATTTACTCTTTGTATAAATATATATTTTTTTATAAAAAATATTTTTATCAGTATTTATATTAGTTAAACTAATACATTATTTAAATTATAAAAGCTATCGCTTTTGAATTTTTTTTGGAAGAAACCAATCATATTTGCTTAAATAAAATAGACACGTAACGCCATCTAGAGTAACAGTCGCGGAGTATATTACAAAAATTTATGTCTACTAAATTTGGTAATAAGTTGTAGTTACAAAGTCACGGCTTGTTTTATTTAATAAAAATCTGTCAAGTAGTTTACTATGGAAGTGATACTAATGTTTGTAAAAATAATTGGATTGCGAAAAAATCATTGACTCCCTTGTATATACTGTTATAAGTTACACTGTAATCTGACCTCAAAACCATTCAAAAAGTCGAACTATATATAAAAAAATAATTAAAACGTAAAAATTCAATTTAGAAACGCAAGGTTAGTAAACGAAAAACGTTCTGGTAGAACAATCCTTAAGAAGTCAAATATGAAATAGAAATATTCCATTAACAATCAAAAACTTAATACGACTTTGGATTAAAGAACCATTGTGCTTAAATTTCCTGACCAAATTCCTAATTAAAACCTATCTCCAATTTATGACTCAAGTTTAATGCCGTATACGTATGTAGGTAACTGCTAGTAACTAAATCACATTCAATTACCTATTTCATTTCTATTCAATGGACTTATAATATATAATATTAAATATAAATAATTTCTATAGACTTTACTAGAGAATTCCATCAGACATAAATACATCAGCTCCGTTTCCACTCAGTCGAATATCTCAATGTTTAGCCCGTCGTAAATAGTAGTATAAGTCCATACATACAAAGTTATTTTACTTGACGTTATTTTTACATGTATATGTATAAGATACTTACGGTATACAGTTGTCAGGTTGGCCAATGCCCAAACTGCCCAGTGTTGGCACTGCGGCGTGTGATGAGCGTGGAGCAGACTGAGTATAGGTTCGAATGAACGATAATTAATATTCCGTTCAGCCCTGCGGTCCCAGCTCTCTACGGCTGTGGCGATACGTTCCAGTACAGCATCACGCGCTGGTTCGAACACGGTCCAAGCCTCAGGACCATCGGACGCCATGTGAGCTAGTACACCGGCCGCGTTATAGCTCACCTGGTAGATATAGTAGGTTCATTTGGCGTTTACATATTTATAGAGAAAGAAATGTGTAAATGATTTTTACTGATATATTGACTTATCACGATATCTCTCGAACCATAAGGCAAAGTAACTTGAAAGTTGGTACAAGTATTCCTTTCGCGAGTAGAGGTCAGTTAAGAACGGATTTTAAGGAAATCCATCCTCAACCGGCGGTTGTAGAGGCGTATATTAAAATATAGCTCGTATATACAGTGTAAACTCTATATAACGACACTGAAGGGACTGGGCATTTTATGGCGTTATAGAGAGTTGTCGTTAAACGGAGAGAAGAAAAATCAGAATTAGAAAAAGGAAAATTGTTTTTTCAGACTAGTGTTAGTAGTTATGTACATTAAAAAGAATGTTATTTGAACGCTATTGCGTATACTCTGTTATTTTCGTTTGACGTCTTTGGCTGCATCACTTTTGATTTTGTATTTTTTTACTTATTTTATTCATATCTTGCTATATTGAGGCATCTTGGTGATAAAGGATATAATTAAGAGTTTATTGCGGGTTAGGATAACAAAGTGACAAAAGAACGTACACAGATGCGCAGTTTTTACTTAATTTAGCAACTTAAAAGGTACTTTTATAACTTAATTATGTTCGTTATTGAGAGTGGGTGTGATGCTATGTAGAGTGTATCATTGTATGGTAGACAAGCTAAACCAACCAAAGTCAAATGATTTCGACGCTTTAGAGAGTTTGTTGTTAAATCGAGTGACGTTATATGGAGTTCACACTGTAATTCAATTTTGGTAGGGATCTTCTATCTGTGATATATAAATTATCTGTGAGCAAAATTTATAATAACTCATACCCAAAAATGACTGCGGGAATGGGTGTTTATAATGAAAACTTTTTAAACTTCAAGTTGTAGCTCTCAGAGTCAATTTTTTTATGAATTTTGTAAGTGATGTAAAATTAATTTACGAACTTATTTTAAGATACACACTCCTAGGAGGTTAAGTGCACACTCGCCGTGTTTACAATGAAAATTTTTATTTTCTGTATTTTATATATCAGTGTAGGATATGCCATTTACATAATCATAATGGGCCTATTTCGAAGAATTTCTTTCTTATTTTCATTGAAGTTGTATGATATATGTCATGTAAAAGTGTTATTTCAGCTCACCTCAATACCATCACTGGAGGACTCGAGCAGTTCGTAGAATACAGTCAGGAACAGTCTGTTCATGAGCTGCGGGCGGAGGGAAGGGACTTCAGCGACGTTCCCCAGAAGTCCCATCATGTTTCGTAGAAGCTCCTCCTTATCGGGGAAACTCTGGAATTATGTGTTTTATAATTAAATTATCTATTATTTTTACGTAATTTAACAAAACAAACCTAATTCTTTAAAGTTCAAAGGTCATGTCCCGTCTAAACTTTTTGACAAAAAATTCTTGCGATTTCATAGTTTGATCCGATTGAAGCAAGCAATCTTGAGTACAAATCAGAGTTAACTTAATTTTGTAACTTAGCTAACGTGACCTTCTAAATCCCTCTTATAAAAATCAGATAAGATAAGATGTATATCGAAAGTAATATACAAAGAAAATTAAGAAAGACTTACATATATAGTGTTAATAATTCTTAACTATGAAATATAATGAAATTTTTTATTAGCCCCCGACGGAAAACGGAGGAGGTTTATTTTTTATGGATAAAAAACGTAATATACCGATTTCCAATAAATACCTAATAATTGTAAAACACAGTAATTTTGAGGAAATTACGATACGCACGGCGCGGACATTTGAAGCCGGATTCTTATAGTTCTCAACGAAAGAAAACGAAATGAAAAAACAAAATTTTTCGATAAGACTTGAAAATTATTTTTTCTTTTATAAGGAAGATAAAATGGGCCTTTTTCAGAGTCAATAGTAATTCAAAGAAGGAGTTGTGGTCATACATCAGAGAGTACATAGATTACAATACTTTTCGACTATGTACAGACAGTGCAAAACAATATCACCTTATACTGTTCATTTGCAGACAAATCGTGGTAAAGGAGAATTTGTAAGTAAATCTGATGCGACAAAACACAATGATTTGGAGAACCAAAACAAACTTTTCAAGATATCCATTGCTTGTCAGAAAAGCTTCATCAACAGTACATTGCACTGTATTTATCCAGACGTCATTATGTGGAAAATAATTATACAGACAGGGGTACATGTATTAAATCAAAGTAAAGGAGATTTAGGCTAGGTTATGATAGGTTAGCTCGCAAACTAAGTCAGATATCGATAAATTTTATTTTTTCATTTTGGTTTTTTTCGTCGAGATCTATAAGAATCCGCCTTCAAATCTCGGCGCTGTACGAATCATAAAAGTGCCTTAATTTTCATAATTTATAAAAACATTTCATGAGAAATTCAAAAAATCTACTGACAGCGGTAGAGGTTTGAACCCACGACCTAAGAGATCAGTGCCGATGCTCTAAAATCTAACTAACAAACTGATCTATCAACTGTGTCCCGCGGGAGTCAGTCTGTTTCTTAATAAACGTTTACATTTAAAAATGTTGAATGTACTAAAACATGGTTTAAGTATATAGAAAACTAATAATGATATTAACTTGACCTATTATGAATAGATCTAGCTCAACCAATCATTTAATAAGCACAAAAAATCATTTGTTTACTTCCGAATAGCTGCAAAATTTCTATGAGATATGAGTACCCGACCTTCGATGATCTTTTTGCGTCTCATAGTCACTAAACGTTTACCCCAAACTACAGTACTTACTACCTGAAACGACACTCAGTCCTAACTGCAAGACACAAGAGTCTCTAAAGCCTATTCTTATTCTTGCTTAAAACTAGCACAGTCAGTCATGGTCTTGCTAAAATAAGGCGTCTTGCCAAAATACAAGAACATGATCAAGACCGATTTTAGGCAACACTAATAAGAAGTAAGGAAGTCCTTATTTGTTTTTATGAAGTAAAAGTTTTTCGTAGATGACTTACGTATGTAACTTACCTTAAAAAGTCTTTTATAATTCAAAAGAGAAAAGAATTTTTACCATTTTAAAAAGAAATAAATGTCCTTCCGCTCAACAATAGTCTCTACAACGAAAGTCAAAATTTTGTATTATAAGTAATAAAGATATTGGAAAACTTGAAGAATCATTGTATAATATATGATATAACAAACAACCGGGGCCAGCTAAGTATGGATTCTTTGCAGTAAATATAAAGATAGCCTCTGCCACTTCGAAAAGTACCTTGCGATAATAGATGCAAGTTTCGAATCTGTTGCGAACAGACAGGCACGCTGACGGCCGGTAGCAACAGAGGATTCTCTTTTGAAATATTAAAATATGGTTGGATACAGTTGTCGTATTAATAACTTTTACATTATCCCATTTAGTTTGACAATTTTTTTTTAAGTATAAAATTAGTATAGACAGGAATTTATCTTTATGTTAAAAGCCATCGCGATTTTCACTTAATATAATATATTATATAAAATACATATTTTACCTAAACCTTTCGAAACGGACCGGCTCGGTCGATTTATGTGTATATAAATAAATCTTTTGTATTTATAACAGTTTATACTTTGGATAAAGAAAAAATGATAATATTTTGGAGATAGTATCGTCGAACACGCTTTAATCTTACGCCGGCGTAATTGTTCGTGGCCTCATTTCACTTGTATCTTAAAATATACGTCCTAAATTTATATCATAAAAGCAAAAATCGCATCAATTTAATGCGTGACGTAACTGCTTCTATATAAATTTTGGATATTTAATATGAAAGACTTCCATTAAAAGTCACAAATATTTACATTTGGAATTTAAATGTTCCTTTTACTGTCTATTTTAATGACTATATGTATGGGTGACGGGTGAGTAATATCTAAATTTAATTCATGTACAAACATACTTACTTTCCTCCAGTATAATAGTGGTACGAATAAATAACATTCATGACTTTAACGCAGCATATTGTTATTTGAAGGAGGATTATTAAACCTATTTCCAACGGCGACTGGGCAGATTTTAATCATATATAAAAAGACCGAACAGATCATTATAAATTGAGTTTGGATTAAATCTAGTTTTACTTAGTTCATCCATCGGTACGAAGAATAGGTAATTATAAAGATTGTTACACACAACAGAAGTCACTTTATACAGAAAAGGATATGCGATCGTGTTTAATAAAATAATACATTCTAAGGGGCCGTCCATATATTACGTTATTCTAAATTAGGGAGGGGAGGGGGGAGGTTGGTTTACGGATGACGGTAAATGATAGATAGGGGGGGGGGGTTCGAAATTGACGTCGTTCTTATTCATTTATTTATAGTTTATTGTTCACGTACAAAAAGATTATTTCTAAAAAGAAATTTCTTTCAGCACACCTAGTAAGTGAGACTGCAAATGTGAGAGGCGGCTAAGGCGCGTACAATACTAAAATAACTCATAATAAACATACATAATGCAACAAAGATGTACACAAATACAGTAATAACTACAGATAAAATACTCTAACAATAATATTACATATAATACTAGCTGCCCGCCCCGGCTTCGCCCGTGGTAGTTACATGTATTATACGTATAAACCTTCCTTAAGAATCACTCTAGCTATTAAAAAAAACCGCATCAAAATCCGTTGCGTAGTTGTAATGATCTAAGCATACATAGGGACAGACGGCGGATAGCGACTTTGTTTTATACTATATATTGATAATAAATTCAATATTTAAATAATAACTATAACATTACATAATTAATAAAAGTACATAAATAATATACTTATACTTAAATACATGTCTCATACTAAGAATTCTTTAACCAAGTGTTTTAATCATATAATACCCTATTTTTCTCAAATCTGCAATGTTTTAATTTTGTCGAACTGGTAATGACGTCAATTTTGGGAGAAGAGGGGGGGGGGTTCATTAAGAAATGACGATAGGATGGTTGTAGGGGGGGGGGTCTAAAATCTGAAAAAATCGATGACGTAATTTATGGAACGGCCCCTAAGCCGTAATCTAATTTGTTACTTCGAGAAAATACGTTTTAATCTTCCTTATGTCCCTGTCCGGAGTCATTTGAGGTCAGACTTTTATTTAGTCTTCCTCTGCCTTTCAATCCACCAAAATTCAAAGCCATCTTCTTACATATGTGATGTGTATCAAGTAATAGTTATCATTGAGACTGGACAGTGAAGAACAAACTTTAACTCTATTCTTAATTACAAAGGTTTTATCTTTAGGGATGGTATAGTATTAATGAATTCGAAAACAAGCCTAAAGTTTCTATTTAATTGTATTGTTTTTCCATGTTAACACTAACCTTGAGACAGGCGAGGAAGTACTCCATCCCACGATTATCGAGAAACAGTTGGCAGTTGTGAGGTGTCTCATCGGTGACGTTCCACATAGTAGACCAGGCTACCTCGAGAACATCGTCACAGATACGACGCTCAAGACGATCAGCGATCAGATTCAACATTTTCTATAACAAATCATACATCACTATTGACTATGGTATAAACGATAAGAATTACAATTACAAAACGCTACAGCTTATAAGGGGCCATCCGTAAAGTACGTCACATTAATGGGGAGGCAAATCAATGTCACCGAAGTGTGACGTCGTGTGACAAGGAGCATGAACGGGGGGGGGAGGGTGTAAATAGGTTTGTGACGTCACATATTCAAATTTGAAATACTAAAATACATTTATAAATTTAAAGATGTGTAACCACCCCCCAGGTAGGGGAGGATTGTAAGTATGACAATCTGTGACAAGGCCCTCCAAAGAGGGGAGGGGTTCAATAATCCTAAAATTCGTGTAACATACTTTACGGATGGCCCCTATTTAATAAATACTATGAAAATATATAAATATTTCAGCCAAATGAGATTTTATTTAAATATGCGATATGACCGGATTTGTTTAGACGTGATGTTGGCTAGCCACCTCGTTATACAAATTGGCAACAGTGTGCCAGGACTAATGCGCAATTCAATGTCGGTGAGTGAAATTAAATGGCGATAAATATATAATGTATGAAAACTGAGAAATTGTTACATTGTACGACATATACAAAGTCGTGACTATAAATGATGATAGCTTTCATGACACTTAAATGTTAAAAAAATATATATTATTAAATATAATAAACTGCCACATAAACTGAGAAGTTACAAGAAACATTGAATTAGATTAACAGTCGCGAGGCAAAGGTGTTGTAAGTATTTAATATAATTATTATAAATTTATAAGGTATATCAAATAAAAACGAATTAAAAATTTTATAAAAAAACATAAGGGCTTAAAAAATATAATTTTTTATTATACTTTCTAAGTTTCTTTTTTTGCAATTCTTGAAAAAAAATGACCTCCATTATATGTATAAACACAGGCATTTTGTTTCGGAGCAATCGTGCAAAAGGAGTTTTAAGAAAGGAGGTTTAATAGTTTAACTTTCAACTTAAGCTTTTTAACATCGCATAATACATTAAAAAATATGTTACAAGCTTATTTACATATAAAAAAACTGCATATTTATTTGAAGCCACGCGCCACAATCAATCACATACAATTACTTTGATATCCTGATAAAACGAGTTACATTGACCTTTTCAATAGATAACCTCATTTTTGTGAAGCGACTAAATGTATTTTAATTCTGAGAAATTGTGTTCTGCAGTTTTTATCAAAAGTAATGGCCTTACACGAGTCATTTATGCTTCGAACATATTAAGATGTGTCATCTATAGCCGAAGAAGTAAGTTTGGATTCTCATTGCGACCTATTTATTACATACTTTATGAATGGAATGTTTTAAGCATCACACATATATAAGTTGGATAATATTTCAAGATCCAGTGCGAATGTAGCCATGGCATGAAAAAAGTTTGATAATATGTGCCTGGTAACGTATCTAGCTACATACATTTATGTGCAAATTAATGCTGAATTAGGAAAAAAGTACGTCTTATTTTTAATTAGCATGACAATTAAAAGGGTGTTGTAACCAACCAAAATACATAGAACTGAGCTCTCTTATTGCTGTTGCTTTATTGTCGTATAATATACAATATTTAAACTTTTTTGTTTTAATAAAGTTTTTTAAGTCGCTCTAACGAAGGGAGAACGAGTCACCGACGAATTTCATGCAGAATCACATCCTTTTTGCCGATTAAATTTTTTGGTAATTCATTCTGGGATGGTTTCTTTCTGTGACATATAATACCGTAATAATCAGAAAGTGATCTCACAATGGTTTAAGAATGACAAAGGCTTCTGTAAAACAATTCCCACTTATTTATATTACACGATTATAATGTATGTTATATTTATAATATAACCGTAGAAAAAACAGTAACTATGTTTGTTTAACTTATTATGAGAACAAGAATTGTGTTTTTAATATTTTTTTTGTATGTTGATAAAAATCAACCAGACATAAAAATATTAAATTTAAACTTCGAATGTCTGTATGTAAATTAAATATACATATCTTAAGGTTACACCTACTGACATTTTTTAACCTACACATTACGTAGTAAGCCGAAGAGAAAATTTTTATAAACTATAAACGTCAGGTCATAAACACAACACTATTAATGAAACTTAGTTTAAATAGTAGTCTCCATTCCATCAATCATATTTTATATGAGTTCCATTTTTAAAATTGGAAACATGTAACAATGAACTATGTATTTTTTTTCAACAGATAAAATAAAAAATAAATAAAAATACAATAATTAAAAAAAATACTGCCAAGTTCGCATACAACCAGTTCTAATGACAAGAAATTAATTGAATGAAAAAACAAAAGCATACAAGCGGAAACAAAAAAAAAATCCATCGCCTCAGTAAGTACATGATTTTGCATAAACTTCTTTATTTATAAATTAATAATAATCCAAGAGAAAGAAAAAAAAAGTACGTAGAATTTTCAGTTCTCAAAAACAAATGCACTAAAGATAAAAACAAAAAAATATATTTATCGCTTACGAGTGTATTATTTTTACAACCATGGATTTTTAGCGGTTCATTACATTGATAAAGCCAGAATCTGATTAAAACATCGCTTAAGCATCTATTCTCGTAAGTTATACCAATTTAACTTGAAAGACGTGAACGTGACTTCTAATTAGTGCAAGTTTAGAGCGCATTATAATTCAAGGTCATAGAAAATATCCACATATTAAATTTATCTTTATAAATGTCGCATATGCAGTAAATTTATTAAAAATTGTATACATACTTATTTTTTTGTATAATTAAAATATTTACTTTAATACAAAAAAATCTAAAATCATACCGCATAAGCTAAAAAGATTGTGAAACAGGATGCTTCTATACAACAGTATCAGATTTCTCTTGTATGTATTATATTTTGCTTCGCAAGTGACAAACAAAAAAAATGCTTAATAGTAATGATTATATATGAAAGAGTAGATTCGCGTTGCATAATTACATTTCATTATAATGACTGAATAATAATAGAAGTTGTAACGCCTATTATATATACATATATATATATATACAAATCGTATATATGCTTTCTTATATATAATTGGAATATTTGGTTTAACGTAATAAATTAAAGTCAGAAATTCATTCAACGCTTATATTAAAGTAACTCACCCCGATAGCTCCGTGGACTCCCAGAAAGCGTTTCTGAGTGCCATCGACCTGACAGGCGAGCGAATTGAGCAAGTATATCGCTATACGTTGCACGAAGCTCTCTTGATTGACGTCAGATACACCGTTCAGTATAATCTGAACAGCCCTCTCGTATTCAAACAACTGGAATTAAAATATATTATTTCAATGTTAGTGACATACGAGTTTTATTAGGATTTATTTGATGATGCTTGTTGCTTTTCTACGTACAAACAGCTAAAAGGATATCAATAATGCCTTACAATAATGTAGCTTAGACTAAGAACAGTCTGTAATTTATCAAGAAATTCCATGTAGTTAATAGGTCTGTATTTTGCATGAAGTCGCGTGACACGGACTAGATGTCGCTGCTGGTTGCTTTACTATTGTTTTAAACTACACTTTATATATTCCTTTTGAACCTAATTCTAGAAACACGCAGACGAAGTCGCAGGTGTAAACTAGTATGATATACAAATTGAATAACAATTGTAGATGCGATACAAATACCTAACTTCAGAATATCATAATTGAGGCAACCTAATATTGAAGTGACTTATATCACATCTAGAAATATACTAATTTTTACCAGTTGCCTAATATTCATGTAGTCCAATTATAAAATTATTGGTAATTCAAGAGTACATGGGAATATTTGAACTCACCACATCATTGGGTATTGTGAATTGGCAGAGTGTGAGACAGCCATTCCTCATCATAGTATCATCACCGAGATGAGCTTCCATACCATCCAACAACACCTTGATGATACGCCTCTTTAGATGTATGCCGATACGAGACCTATCCTTGCCTTTTACTATATAAAATAGTGTGGCGCTGAAATAAAAATTATTATTAAACCAAACTATACAAACTCTATTCATTATACAAATTTATTCTCATTAAATTACCTTCCGGATATTTGAATATGTTTCTCCAAGCAATGGGTCTCCATTGCTGTTAAGACAACATTCAAAGCACGTCCAACATATGAGTTATAGTGTTCAATACTGCGGAACATGTAGTATAAATCATTGAGGACACGGGTCAGCATTGCCGGTCTCTCCATGTAAACGGAACCGGCTATCAGGATCTGCTCTTCATTTGCATCTCCAGTGACCTAAAATTAATAGATAGAAATAATTTTCTATTCTAATTTATAAGTATTGTTATATTTATTATGTTAGTGATTATTGACCTGCATCTGTAGATAACCGATCAAGAATGTGATAGGGTTAATGAACTTATTGTCAACTATAAAACTTTATATGAAACATTTACAAGAATTTTGTGTATTTATAGTTAATACTTTTTAATATAAACATAGAATAGTTAACATATGTCTAACAACCATTTTCTATATCAAAACTTATCAATTAATAATTTTCGTCCGAATACTACTGTTTAGTAGAATGTTTTAGTCATTGTTGTGATGTATAAAATTGACAAATATTTTTTTAATGCATTTGAAAGTAATGATTTCATAGAATCCTTGAAATACTTACGACTTTGGCTGGTATGTCATGACGTTTGCATGCACCATGAAGAGTTCCGTACAGGCCCAGAAATTCTAAAGGCCTCTCGACTCTACTAACAAGGCCCGGTATATCACAACGGACATGTTCCAAGTCAGACATTGAATCAGTGGCAGCGGGAACAGCTGAGCCAGTACCAGCCAAATTAGTCCCCGATATATCCAAATATTCCAAATTAGGCAAACTTGTCACTAGTTTAGTCAATATTTCATTGGGGTTCATATATTTCCCATGTCTCTCATTTGGTTGGGATACATCCAAATGGCGCAGATTAGTCAATGTAGCAATCCAATCAATAATTTCCTTTGACCAAAGCACACTATGCAGAACAAGTGTTACTAAATTCTTTAGCTCGTGCAGAGCCCAGGTGGACCCGGCAGATGAAAATTCAGAAAGATCAAGGTGTGTTAGATTATGCAGAGGTTTCAAAAGCAATAGAGGGAAGATTGACATTCCTCTGCAGTGTATTGACAAACGTTGCAGTTTGGGAGCATCAATGACAAATCTGCGTTGACGATACAGATTTTCATCTTGAGAAAGTGCATAAGTGAGTGGCCCAAACTTGAGAGAGACTAGATTTTCACTGTTGTTACTTATGATGTCGAGAGAAGCTTGGGAAAGGTATTCACATTGAATCAGCTCAACCTCGGAAGGCTTGTGCTCCATCAAGCAACGGAGACCTTCATCTGTAATGCGTGAGTTACGCAATTTTACGCGATTTAAACGCGTTCTGGTGCGGTCACGAAACATATTTGCAATGTTATCGTTGATTCGATACTTCTTCTGATAGGCCTCAACCAGTCTCTCGCAGATTTCAGCAGGCAATATGATGTCATCTTTCAGTTGGCGCCATCGACTTTTTGGATCCAATTTGGTAATAACATTTAAGTTGGACACGATGTAGTCCATGCTTAAGTTAAACAAACTAGAAGGTGAACTGTCGTTCAAAGCAAACACATCAGGAAGTAGCGACATTCTGATTTTCTTATGATTTCTCTCTTTAAGACATTATAAACAAAGCTTTGATATTTATAAGTTTATATAAACACTTAGTCTGTTATCACTGGCATAGACTCCATTTCATGAGTTTTACATTCCCGTTGAACAAGACAGACGAAAAATGAAACAGTATTACGTTCTATAGTCTCAGATTAAATGTGTTTTTCACAATCAAGGACAACTTCCGACACTTCAACCTGTACTTAAGATGTGGATTCTAGTATTTTTGCTAAGTGATATAGCAGAATCCGAAAAAGTAAATACACGTTCGATAGTCACGGCTGACAGTGGCGACTGACAAATATGTAGTTACTGAGAACTAAGAACCAACGTTTCTACGCAAATCACGCCCCTCCCCCAATAGTGTTGCTAAATGTAAAAGACTAAAACTTCCAAAAACCATAATAAAAGATATAATTTAAACCTTTCTAAAGGAATGAAAATAGAGTTATTTTATATTATAGTTAAAAAAAGTTTGTAGGAAATTTAAATAGAAATTGAAATAGGTAATTTAAAGTGCATTATAAATGAATAATTTATTTTTATGTTTAAAAGCAAAAATAACTAAATACTTCATAAATATCATAAAAGTAATTGTTGATCCGAGAGTGTTTTATGTTTTGTAAAATACAATAGGTATAGTAGTAGTATTTATTTAAGATACGAAATTAAATATGCCTTAAATGAAAAACCAAATCAAAAACTTTTATTTTGAATAAAAAAAAATTGTTAATTACCCTGTATTTAAAAATTTTGATTTGTTTGGAACTTTTGAAATATTAGATAATTACCGAAAAAGACATTTCATTGTATGAGTCATCGACGTAATTTCTTCCAAAATCGAGAAATGCGATTAACTGGCAACATTGCTTCGACCACAATTGGATCAATAAATTTGAACTGGTTTCAGTACATTCGTTATGGCAACATTGCACATCTTTGCACTAAAAATCTAACAATCCATAATGTATTATCCACATGATCGGTAAAAGATAACTACTAAACATTTTTTTAATACACGACTTATAAGTTATACCCTTCGTTGTATTTTTAATTAAAGTCCAGAAAACGAAAAAAAAAAACAAAAACAAAATAAATTTTTAATAAGATACTTATTTTTAAATTATAACAGTTATCTTATAATTTGAAACATTGCATGTCACGGTTCTTAAGCAATATAAAACTTAAAAACCAAATAAAACTTTATTGGAGTAATGGATATTTAAAATAACGTTCGATATATATAATTGAGCCGTAAAAGAACATGAATCTTTTAAATAATTGTTTTAAGTCTTTCTTTGAATGGAATCGTCTTTTGTAAGTTGCTGTATCTATAACTTTGTTTACACAATTCATATTCATATTGTTTCAACTGTGATATTTATAATAAAATAATAAGTCACTGTAATCACATAAATATCAGCCATTTCAACTAATATGGTGACCATATCAATAGGTATTGTAATACAGAGTTCTATGTATATTTTGTTTGGTTTCGATTTTACTGTACCTGTTACTCCTAATGGCTTTGACAGCCTCACCTGGAGGGGAGATTTCTATATTTTAAACGCATAAGTTTATATAAGAAAAGTACCTAATTAAAAAATATCTAACCATTCCCGTGTTGATCACATCTTTTAAAGGAGTTTTTTTTCTTGTTTTTTATTTTCTGCATGAATTTTAAAAAGAATATACTAAAAAATAAAAACATATTAGATAAAAAAAAAATATAATTTTAGTATTTTTAATGGCTTAGTAAATACTATCTTAAACATTTAGTAGTTGAGTATTTTTATGTATTGAAATTCATTAATTTATTTTTTTTTATAATTACCTATTACTAAACTCAAAAACTTTGATCATGAACAGTTGGGAAAACTATATATATATATATATATATATATATATATATATATATATATAAATATAGGTACTTGAATTGATCAATAACTTTTGTCACCAGTCGATACAGGTATAGATATATGAATAACATATTTTTTTAACTCGTAACTAATTAACATTTAGCTAAATAAAAAAAATAAACTCAATTTTACTTTTCACCGAAAATAGTAACGGCAGATAACAAACAGATCAGAAGTATTGTACATATATTTTTCGCTGTTCACTCACATTGGCTTCTGAACAATGGAGCGAATGTTCTTCAAAAACACCGAGTACTTTAGGAAGCTAGTTTAATGAATTGGCCGGCTACGCTTTTATAAGTACAAGCATCAAGCCTGTGAGTAACAATGATCTATTCTCAATGATCTTTTAATTTTGACATCGTTTTGGCTTTTATTGAATGTAAATATATAGTTTTGTTAACAAAAAATCAATCAAAATCAAAAAATATTTAATATATATTTTAAATTCAAAATTTAAGCCTATCAGAGCCCACTGTTGAGCACAGGCCTCTTCTCATATGGAGAAGATTTGAGCGTTAATCACCACGCTTGCTCAAGACGGGTTGATGATTTCAAACTTATAATTGGGAAATTATAAGTCCAGGTTTCCACACGATGTTTTCCTTCACCGTATGTCAGTGGTGTTCAAATACTATTAGAAAGTACATATGACTCGGAAAAATCACATTGGTACCGGCCGGGATTCGAACCCGCGCCCTCATGCATGAGAGGCGGGCCTTCAACCACTAGGCCACCACTGATTAAATTTTTTAAATTCTGTTTATTATATAAAAGTCAATATTTTTCAAAAAGTATTTTGGAAACTAAAGATCAAGCCATGGGTAAAAACTAGTGTAACTAGCATTAAAATTTATATTTAGTCTAATAAACATAAAGCCAAAGTAATGAATAGAAATAGCAAGACCACTCAAAAAAATATATTTTTAAAAAATAGTAGAAAACACGTGTAATGGTGTATTTCGCTCCAGGCGCTTTGCTTTCTATAAATAAAAGTTATAAAATGAAAAGTCTTTCAAATTATGCTAGCATTTATATTCGCTTCAGGCACTCTGGAGAAACGGAAAACGTTTAAAAATGTTTGTTTTGAAAATAATTTTATACAAATTAATATGATTACTTCATGCGTAACTATTGTAAGCCTTTAACATAAGTACATATTGTATGGATATAACATGGAAGTCCTTATTTCTATTACACTTTAGTGCTACTGCATAAAAAAAAAAAAAAAAATAAAAGCCTATCAGAGCCCACCGCTGAGCACAGGCCTCTTCTCAGTTGAAGAGAAAAAAGGTTATTTAATATTATTTCTTTAAAAGTGTATGAATTTTAGAAGGTTTAAAATAATAATTTTTAATGAGGATGTTTAATTGAGGAAGTATAAGGTAATTACGTCGGTCCATATGAGAGAGTCATCATCGCTTACTTACCGCTGATTCGGCGCCTAGACTCGTTCCCCGGCCGATATGGCATATTCAAAAGAGTTATACACGATACCCTTCTGGGTGGCCGTCTTTCTGATAATTAGAATAAGCAAACATTGTAATAAGAAGACCCTCTCAGTTGGCATTAGTGTTAACATTTTAATATTATATCAATATTAAGTCAGTCTGTCAGAGTCAGTCGAAGTAATTGATTCTCTCATAAATAACCATTATATTTCAATAAAATCTATTTTTAAGAAGCCCAATATAAAAAGGTCTTTAATATAAATCGAATTTTAAATTAAGTGACAATTTGTGATGTATAGTTTGTCCTCGCCGTAGTGATTAAAATAGCACACAGCTATCTTGATCACTAAAATGATCGATATTGAACAAAAATTATAAAACTTCTAGCTTACAAATAAGATAGCGGTGTAATGTTTATTTAAGTGCTAAAAAGGAATTATGTGTTAGCATTCATAATTTTGTGGTTATTGTGTTCTCAGCATGTAAAAAAAAATGCAGGTTTAGTTTCTTTTTTGGGTTTTAAAATCTTAACGGCCAGTTTAATAAAAGTGAGCCGTGTAATGTTAGTTTTAACACTATGGCCTTTATTCTTCTAAAATAGTTTTTATTTATTCGTTCAGAGTTTCTGTGATTTACTTGAAACATAAAATAATAATACAGCACTCTATTAATTTGTATCCAGATTAAAAAAGGCTATAGTACAAGTATATGTATTTACGTGGATATAGACATTAATGAGCAATAATTTTTTAGCTAGTATACAAAATAATATTTTTGGTCGTGCAATGAAATTTATGTGATAAAACAGGATTTAGTTCTTTAAAAATATATTTATCTGAAGATGTCACAGTTTTGATTATAGAGGTTTTTATTTTGTAACTACAATGACTATTACATAGATACGTCAGTCGTCTATTCAACCCTTGGCTTAAAAAGAATCTAACGTAAGAGTGACCGATCACGTTTTTTCAATTTGAACGCCAGTTTTATTGTGGTAATACTTATCTGTGCGGTTAATATCGGTCCAGCAGTGGAAAGTATCAGTTCTTTGCAAAAAATTTGAAAGACGTTTTTGACATATGACAACTCGATTAAATAAAATACTCCTGTCAGCAGGTGCACTCGTTAAAACACTATTAACATTTAAAACTTTTTAAGGAATGTATAAATTAATATAAATATTAGCACACAACTATGTGATTCAAAAATCATATTTTTATTTATAAATACTATAAAGTGAGGGTAAGATAAATGCAAGTCGATTTTGTTGTTGCTCGGTTTTGTTTAAGTTTTTTTTTTTGTTAATTGTAGCTTACCTCTAATACCAATACTTGATTGCCTATTTAAATTATATAAGATTAATATTTGATTTCATTTATTCAGATCAAGTGTAGATTTTCGTGGCTTGCACTATTTACAGATTGGTCCTCAGCTCCTGGTATTCAGGGAAAAAGGGGACAATGGAATTTGGTAGAAAGATGAGATGCTATGAGCCATCTACACATGTAACTGTTAGTTAATATTATTTATCAAATTTTTGATTTTAACTGAAAAAGTAAAGAAAGTATAAGCAGACGTTCTATACTGATCGCGCCAGTTCATCGTTCAGAAGATTAGGTAGTTCTAACAGAATCTGGCAAAAGAGACCAAACTCACACAGACACAACAATTAGTATTATACCTGACGTTACGAGCATAGTGACAATGAACAAGAAAGTTTAGATAACTTTTTCGATGAATAAGTTCGTCCCCATTGGACTTGTAACAAGTATAAGACTCAAAAGGATCTACTCGATTAAAAAATCATCGAAGGAAGGTCTTAAAGTTGTCTTCTGCATATTTTAAATGCATCTCATGCCATTAATTGTGAGGATATATTGACCCCATTGATTGAATTAATATAATATAATTAGTATATTTTTGGGGAGCTCAAATTTATAAGGATGCTTACAAGGACTTGCAAGTATAATGAAGTTTTACGCTATTTTGAGCTTGATGATATGATTGACCCAAGCGTAGATTTAGCCTCTATTTGAAACCTGTAGATCCTTAAATAAGGATAAACTCAAACAATAAAAAATTCCAGTCTCTAAATTGCGATAAAAAAATCAGACTGAATTTTTTCAAAGCTATCGTTATTACTTTCTTAGACAATAAAAAAATGATACTTTCATACATTTTGATGGTAAAGTGAGTGATGAGCAAGTTTAACAAATGAATTATACACAATTGTCAAGGTCTTTCGGACCAAAATGTTTAGGCTACGTGACTTTTGTCAGTCTGTTATTTACTTATCCTAATTTAAGATTATTCTTTTGTAAAAATACATACAATTAATCTTTCAAGAAACCTTTACTTTGCTATAATATAGAAACATACGGACTCATTGTACTATTTAATAAAATCTATTTCATTCAGTATTGTTTGATGACGCGATTAGATTAGGTGTTCTAACTTCTATTAGGGAGAAGCTCATACAGTTTGATACTGAAAATTCGAAGTAGAGATATAGAATGTAACGAAATACCTTACCGTCTAAGCCACAGGTCTTCACAATTTCAATAAACCTTATTGGAAACTCTGGCCAGTTCAACTCAAATTCAAATTCCTTCACGTATTCTGTTTAGGAATATGTGTGGGAGTTATTTTAATAAGAGGATAAAGGAGTTTAAATGTTGTATAGAATTTTAGATACATGAAATAATTTTACATGATCAACAGTTCAAATGTATGGAATTCGTTTAGCGAAAAATGAAAACATAATCTGGGAAATTGAGATAAAAATTTAAACATAATCAAAACATATAGAGAAACAATGAAAATTCTCTTAATTAACAAAAAAAGGAATTTATTTTTTTTAAGACACAGACAGAACGAACTATAAAAATGTTAGAATAAATATTAAAATAATAATTCAAAATAAAGTGAAATAAATAATCAATCGTATTACAAGTACTGAATACTCGTAAGTGTATATTAGCAACAACATATAAAGACAATAATGTTGGCTATAAATATTACAAAAATATATGTACAAGCAACTCAAAAGAAATTCGTGTTATCTCAGTAACCCATTTAGGTAATTAATTAATAAATTATTATCATATGTTCCTATCGTGGATTTTATTATTTTTAATTTATTTACTATCTTCATTTAAAAGAGTATGCCGATGCCGATGCCGATTCGCTTATAACTTTATAAGCGAAGTAAGTGTTGACATTTTATATTAATGAAATAAAATAATAGTAAGTATGGATTTTTTTTTAATTAAACTTAAATTGATTAAAAAATATTTATATCAGCCTCGTACCCGTTCTGTTGCACAATACGTTCGACTGCATGTTGTCTGTCATTTTAAAGATAAAGGTTCAAAGGTTAAATAACGACATGTTTATTATGTATTATTTATTTCAAACAACAACTACATTCGTTATTTTATCACCATATAGTGGCAATTACAGCTAGAAACATCGAACGTCCCACCGGAAGATCGATTAAATGTGAAAATTATTACGTTATAAGTAGGTATATGATATTAAAATGGGAAAGATTCTAAGCTAAAACATTAAAGCAGACAAACTTCAAATAGAAGAGTTAAATAGCAAGAGATTCTACAACAGTTTTAGAAGGACAGTTTTAGGGAACAGACGAGACATATTGTACGAACGCTTTATAAATATTGTGTTGCCTCTAAATATAGTTAATCACAAATATAAATTAACACCTATTTCTCTAAAATTAATAATATTACGTTACATAAATTATTTTAGGTACTACTTCAAAGTTTACACACATGGGTTGATGCTCGGAGTGCGATATTTTTATACTTTAAAAAATACAACAATAATTTTTGGTATTAATTGTTCTAATATAAGGCGTGTTCGAATGCATAACAAACTGTAAGGTCGGATACACACTCATCCGCTATCGATGAGATTTAGTTATCTACACATCAAGACATCTACGCTTGTTAAAGTGCATGTAGCCAGATGCCGCTTCTCATTCGCATAAACAAAAAAATGAACTATGATTCTATTATTATGACTGTATATATACACCATGAGAGCTTACAAAAAGTTAAACTGTGCACCCGACTAATACAAAGCCTTTGACCCTGTAGAACAAAGGCACTATATTTTCTAAGGCCAAGCACTCAGTTCGTTGCCGTCAGTGCGCGGCGCCGGGCCTAGCCGAGTTCACTGCGGTGAAGAGTTTAGGTCACGAAGACGAAGGTGATCGGCAAGAGGGTGTGGCTGTTCCCGCTTGACATCCGGCCACTTTACTACCACATTGGTGTTCGAGGGTGGAAGCGTAACTGGTGGCTCAACCAGTACGGGCAATCCACCCTCTCGCTCCGGTAGAACGTGTCCAATGAGCGCCCCCACGCGGCGGTATGCCGACGGAAGCTGTGACTGTGGTATTTCTCTTTGCAAAACTCGAAGCCCAGTCCCCATGTGTGTGACAACGATTACTGGGGTATCTGGTACTATATCGTTAAGAGCACGCATTAAAACTGGAGCTGAAGTGTGAGCTGCCACGCAGGTTAAAACGCCGCTGACACGTGCATTTAGATTCTCCAACAAAGCTACTAACTCGTACAGGCGCTCATCGCAGAGAACAGGGTTCCCTGAAAGGTAAAACTGAAACTGATAATTGTTCGTATATGCGTGTAAAAATATAAAAAATGAAGTAAAACATATATTCAAACACATAATTTCAAATCGCTATTATTAAAAGTTCATACCAGCACATTTTTTTTTTAATTCGCACAAGCACAATATATGTATATGAATTTCATTTTACAAAATCGCTGTGGCCAGATAGTAGTTAGAATATTCATAATAACATAAAAACAAATTGCGATAAACAATTTTGCTTATACATTAAATATATTAAAATATTTGTAAAGCCAAAGCACTGCGTGAACCAACCTTGAAGATAAATTTTCAAAATACTTGGAACTCCATTAATTGTACATCTCGACTTTGACACAACTTCATAGTTAACAGACTCAATTTCATTATAAGAAAGGTCTGCGATACAGAGCGACGGAAAGCCGTGGAAATCCTTATCCAAAGTTGTTACATTATTGTGATGAGCAATGAGTTCTTCAAGTGACGGTAAAAATGCCTGAAAAAGTGTATATGGTCTCTTAGAATTTTTGTAAACGAAGTAGAGCTTGGCACAAAATGAAAATCGCAAAGCACGCAAGCATAACTAAGAAAGTTTTCAGTCACCGGTATAGTAAACAAACCTTTGAGGTATCCGCCATTGTCGTTATATGATTGTAAGACACGTCAAGTAATCTAAGGTCTTCTAAACCAATGAGATCGTCAGAGGATATTTTTTGTAATTGGTTATGACTTAAATTAAGTCTCAGGAGCCCTCGTAAGCCCATCAAAGCACCGCCTAAATTAAGTATGTGATTATGATTCAATCGCAATTCCATTACGCGTGTTTCAACGTCCACCAAATTCTGAAATGTCATGAATTAAAAGGATTATACAAAAATTTTAAAAACTTAATTATATGGAACACAAAATTAAATAAACTATAAAGTTAAGTACCTCTATACTGCCGGAAATTTTTGTTATTTTATTATGAGAAAGGTCAATAACGGCTAGTCCCCTCAAGCCTTTGATTTCTTGTAAAGAAAATTCAGTAAGAAAATTGTGAGTCAAGTTCAGATATCGAAGCGATCTTAAGGCTCTTAAAGATCCATTTAAAGATCTTAACTGATTATAGCCGATATCTAAATCTGCTAACATTTCTGCTTCAGAAAACTCGTCTTCAGCTAGCTATAAAAAACAATGTCAGATCGGTTTGAGGAAACCCATAAATTATTTTATAAGAATACGACCTGATAACATATTCAATTACTTACTGATTCGATCTTATTGAAAGATAAACTTATTGTCTTTAATCTTCTCGATTTTTGTAAAGCACCATCTAGTGACTTTATATTGTTATCGTAAAAGTACAAAGACTCTAGGGACGGCATTTGTCGAAGATCTTTTGGTAGGTTCGTTAGCTCGTTGTGTGCAGCGTGAATGAGAACAATCTTTTTCGCCTTCTGTTTGATATTATAAGGAAATTATAGAAAAAAAAACATGTTTCCCATTAAGGACAAACCTAAAAATAATTTATATTCACTTACCACGGGAAGTTCGTTATCAATGGACTTCAAATGATTAGCGTTTATAAATATCCAATCCAAACTATCTAAATCACGTAGAGCTCCGTTTAAAGAGTTAAGTTTATTGACACCAAGATGAGCGTGCTTTAACCGTTTAGGTATTGCATGTCTTTCAATCTTTGATATCTGATTATCAGCAACAAGCAAGTGTTCCACTTCTTGAATGTCCTTTAAATAATAAAACATAATAAAAACTTGGATTACATACAATCAATCAACATTGTATATTTTGTTACTATATATGTATTTACTAGATAAATAACTATAGTATTTTATAATCTCACTTTAAAATCTTCTTCCGTCAACTTGGTTATCTTGTTCCTGCATAAGTCGACTGTCTTAACGTGGGGAAGATGTCTGAGAACATGTCGCGGCATTTCAGACAATGAATTATCGGCCAAGCTGAAGTAGTCAACTAGATCCAACTTAGTGAAGGCACTTTCTTTCAATTCACTGAAACAAAGTAACAAATATGTTTTTGCATTATACGTTCACATTTATATTTCTTTTATGTGTGGACTATATAAAGTGTTAATGTATTTTTATATTTGAGACGATCATAGTAAAAAGATAAAGGTATTATTGAAAATAATCACAAACACTATAGTAAGTCATTGACAATCGCGGTTATCAGACAAACGAAGGGTAAAAATAAATCTCGTTCATATAAAAAAAATTATCATAAAATGTGTAACAAAAAATAAAATATCGAATTATCGTTTTAGACGCTACAGGGCTTTCACACTAAAACAATAAATGTAATCTTTTGTTATTTTTAACAGTCCATGTTATCTCGACAATAATTATTTTTATACCCATTTTACTAAAATACATCTCGTAATTAATGTTTTCCTCTACGAATCCATTGTTACACATTTAAGTGAAAAAAAAAATGTTGTGGCAATACGCACTTATGGTATACAATAGATTGCATATAAAACTTACTATTAAAAACGCGTATAATAGGAAATTTTTCACTTACAATACTATAATACGACTCTTATTAATATTTTGTATATGAAAAGAGCTTTAAAAACGACAGATAGGGGAAAATGATTTGGTCCCTTATTAATACGGCCGATATTTCACATTAATTAATTAAAACTTGTCTGTCAAATTTAATTCGATGAGTATTGGGTGAACTGCGAGATAACAAAGTGAGGAATCTCTTCGAAAATATATGTAAAAATGTTTTTTCACAATGAATGTAATGAAAAAAATTGAATTTCAAATATATTTTTATTTATGGAGATTGGAGATAAAAAGAGCAAAACCACTTTAGACTTCACATTTTATAAATCTTAACTAAATATATTGTTTTAATAAAAAAGGAAAAATAAAGACAGAAAGGAAGTACGGAAGTTAAGCATCTTATTTGTGGTAGTGCACTTTGCAGAAACCCATCTATGTATATAATATTTCCAGCTATAGGTGGAAGAAACCACTTCAATTCTTTTATAAATAATGCTAAAAGTTAAGTAACTTTATTAGATATGTGAATTATATCAGGTAAACTTTTTTTATCTACTACACATGTACGTATAAGATATAAGGCAGCTTATACTCTCTTATTAGAAATTCAAATTTTCCTTTTTGATTGACTTCGACCTTTGATTAACACGATGGACTAATGCATTTCAAAAATACAAGAACGTTATAAATTTGCTTGTGCAGCAGCTCTGACCCAGATTCCAGGCAGGATATGGCAAATACCTACACCAGGTCAGAATCATTACATAATTACCATCATCATCTTGCTAAATATGGAAACTATAAGATCTATCGAAAACTGAAAGCTTAATTTATATTTTTAACTCATCAAGTTATAATCATCAAGAATAAATTCATATTATATCTAAATATGTAACAAATTCCCAGATTAAAATAGACGTATAAAACTACCAGTTCTTTTTTTTGCATTCTTTGAGTCTCTCCATAAAATAACTCCTCTCTTTATGCCAAGTCAGTTATATCTTAATAACAACTACTATTCATAATCTGCTCCTATACCTACTCGGATTGTTATCGAAAAAGTATAAAACATTAAAAAAAATTGTTCTTGACTCTATTAAAGTGAATACAATGACAGAAGTATATGTATACTTCTTATAATTAATTTCAACTAATTTATCTAAAAATAATAGTGGAATAAATTTCAACAATAACTTGAAAATCCATAGAATGTAAGTGATCTTATAATAATTTTGTGATAAAAAGTTTTTTTTTCCACCAATAAATCAATCATAAAATTACCTAACTATTATCCAATTATGGCACCTGTATGTACGAAGTACAATATATACATATATTTTTATCTATTTTTATGGAAGAATAAGAAAGCAAAGAATTGTAAGTAAAAAAACTGCCATACACATTACCCCTAATTAGATTGAATTCGGGGGATCCTTTTTAGATATTTATGTGATCTGATGTGTTTGATATTTTTTGTCTCAATGTTAAAAATGTATATTGTAGCTGTCTGTTTTTCTCTACGAGTAATCCATGTAATTTAGAAAGTGTAAGATGTTGGACTCCAGAGCTGGAGCAATGAGGTGAAATTGTAAAGGAAACCAAATGTTTCCTGAAAAGGACACCATGTCGTAGAAGCCCTAATAAGGGAAGCAATAGTATCAAGAAAATCTAGTCTTTTTCTATCCCGTGTAAAGTGTCGACACAGATTCGGTTTGAAACAGTGACTCTGTTCGATGTTCATACGTTTTAGATTAATTTATTGACAATATAAGGGTGTCCAAGGAGGTGGGCTTTCGAACTGAGAACTCATTTCGTGCTAAGACCATGTTTTTAAACGGACTGTAATTTTAACGAGGTTAAATTAATTAAATCACACAAGCAATGAATGTTTGAAAGATACAAAGTATACTCCTTGTATATTCTAAGTTGCTTTAAGCAGCGAAGCAAATTTACGTCTTTCACAAACGTAATTAACATCGTTAAACTAAATAAGCTGGGAAAGCGTCGTATATTGACATAACAATGAGATAACGCGGGTTGAAGGACAGACGTTTTTGTATATGAAACATCGACTCGGTCAAAATTGAAAACTATTTTTAAATGATGTAGTAATACAACCTAATAATAAAATAGTATAAATTGGGTAAGAAAAAGCTTTCAAAATTTTGTGATGCCTTTATCTTATACATAGGATTCTGATTGCGGATGAATATTTACTATAAATATATAATCTACAAAAATAAACCAATTAGGTTTGTTCGATACTTAAAATAGATTGTAATAATTATAATTGAAAATATTAAATAACATGGAAAATTATTCTGATTCCATTTTATTTATGAACATATAAAAGAAAAGGCGAAGAAAACAATAAAAACAAAATTTCTGTGCATATTTTTACAAAATAATTATATTTAAAAATATAATAATTTGTTATTAAGCACATTTTCTACCGATTTAAAAAGAAATTTCAAATAATATGTTGCTGTAGCCATTATAAATTTATTGTTGATTTCGACCATTACCGTCAAACTAAATTTAATTTTTTCAATATTCAATTTATATTTATCTACAAATTAACAAATAGCGATAAACTTAAACAAAATGATATCTATTAATAAATAAAAATTCTTAAAATTAATTTGGTCATTCCATACTTTTATATCAATCTACCAAGTGTTAGACAGAGATCCAGGTGCAGGCAGTATTTAAGAATTTAGAGTGTATAAGTCAGTAAACACAAATGAGAGGTCAACGAGCCGGGGGTTATCAGTTAAAGGGGCGGCGCCAAACGGTCGCATGGTTCGCAACTAACATTATGTTTGTAAGTACAAAAATTCGCGGAAATGATATTTCTACTGTGAGCTTCTATAATGCTCACTATAATACTTAATCTCATTTACGATAACAGCAAAAACATTTTATACCTACCTCAATTTTAAATTATCTGTAGCAAATCATGGATATTCTACAACTAATATGAAATTATTTTCTAAATATTGATGACCTATCCGATCATCAATTTTGAATAATTGTTTCAGAGCTTCGATGTTGCTCGTATATCATCAAAATCCATGGCTTGCAATAGGAATACAGGGAATTCCTGAAACTATGTTTAGGCTGTTTCATCATACTGACCAAATATTTGCATTCGGATTTGCATTCAGAGTATGATTTTGCTGAAATGGATCGGAATTCCTTAATAATAACCATTACAAGTATGGCGATAAGGCATTTCCATGCAAATAATGAATCGATTCAGCGATTATAAGAAAGAATAACTATTAATACATGTCTATTTATATTTATTGTAATATTATAAAACATTTCGTATTTCTTTTTTAAGCAGAATATTTAGTTTGTATTCAATAGCTATAATATTTTATGAAGTTCGTAGTTCTACCGCATTTATTTCGTGAATGTATTTTATTATAAACTTATCTTTACTCCATTTAATATGTTCTAATATCTCAGCCTTGACCTTATATTACACCTAAGCTGTCATTTTAAATTTAAACAAAATCTGTCGAAATCTATCTGATCTGAAAAACTGTAGCATAATCTCTTAATGTACTTTCTAAATACGTATTATTTACCAATTAGCGCTTAATTATAACATTATTATTATTATTATTTTAATACGAAGCTGACAGATATAATAACTAACGCTAGAAAAAAGCAAATATCACACCAAAAAAAGATGCTGAACTTTGTAGATCATACAATATATATTTTTGTTTTATTTCAAAATCATTCTATTGATTGAAACATCTGAAATATAAAATACGAGGAATAATTAAAAAATTCAAAGCCTCAACAAGAAAATACAAAAATACGCACAAAAAATATAACAAAAAAAAATTTTTTTTTGTTTTCGTTTCACCACATAACCTGGGCCTAATATTTCAGATTTATGAGCTTCTATATCGGTTTAAAAAAATATAATGCCGATCTGCAAAATGTAAGTCATACATACATCCTCTTCATTTTATGAGTTTTTTGTTAAGTTAAAACAGATAAAAGTTACACGTTGCAATGTCAAGTTAAAAAGCAAGGTGAACTTAAAACACTACTTTCTTGTTTCAAACCTGCATGTATTTTCTTAATTTTTTAGTAGAAACGACAAGTACAATACTATACAGACTTTGTAGTTGGGGTTTTTTAGGTTCAAGATCATTTAAATAATGTAATGTCTTTCGATAAGATTGAATTTCCTTACTTATGGGCTGCCTTATCAGTTTACGCGTCCAATGGTGTTTAGGTCCGTTCCTGTTTCGCGTAAAGTTACTGTTTCAGTGACAATAGTTTCTAATAAGACAATAAAAAGTCTGGAAAAATTATAATACGTTTCGTCTTATTCATTCATGATTTAAATGATAAAACTAGTTCGGGTGAGTTCGCGCTATAGGCCTTACTCTGTTTGTAATTTTCCTTGTAGTCAATCTACAGTTCTTATACGTGACGTCATACACGTTTTGGTTTTTTTTCGGATCAATGCAAAAACTGCATGCACGAACGATCAAAGTTTTTTTGATTATTATTTTGTCCTTGTTCGTTTAAAACTAAAATTATTACAGAAACAAATTTTTTTACAGTGACATTCAAATAATTTCTAAGCCCAATGAGTATAATATTTTAAAAATAGAATATACTTTAGTAGCGAGCTTTTCAATTCACCCGACGATTGAAACCCAATTTGCAGCAAAAATTACGTATAGTTAGTTACATTCTTCTCAATTGCTTATTAGCATTTTCAAAATTTTTTTTAACCTAAAATATGTTTGTTCTGAGAAGTATATCAGCTTTTTGTTATCATTTGCTGGAAAATTAACAATTTAAGAGAAACAACCGATATGATTGTCATCCACGTATACTGCTGATAGAGTGGATAAAATGTAAGTTTTATACGATATTAAATAATGTCAAGAATAGTTTTCGAAATCCAGCCAGTTTAATTTTTGGTCCATAAGATGTCATTTTATAATAAATAAAATATAAATAACTAGTACAAAAGCTTTCATAAGAAATAATATTCTTTTCCTATAATACGACAAAAGAGAATAACGTCGAAATCAAAATTACGTCTAGTACTTCTCTGGTATATATAGGTATCTATTTAATAGTAATTAATATGTCCTACTTGAATTGAATTTATTATTAAACATAAGTAACAATAAATTGTAATTACTTTTAAACGCTTTATAAAAGAGAAATAGTTCTACATTTAATTTAAAAATAAGATATTAAGATATTAATTATATTAGAATAAAACTTTGGTTAATTTAATTTGTACTAAAGGTATTGAATTGATCCAAAAACAAATGAAGAAACATTTTATACTTTTCGTCTCGAGCCCAATAAATACGATATATCTTGCAAATAATTTGCCCTTTGATTAAAGTATTAGTATGTATTGATATTGATCAAGTTTTTTAAAACTTTATGAGAAGAATATTTATACAGGACAAATGTAGTAAATAATTTTAGGTAGGTTTGTAATATTGCACCACATTTAAGAGTATCGTCTCACGAGATAGACTTTAATATTTTCTGAATATTATATCATTATAAGTCTAGTAACGTAGTTATATCTATTTAACTAGCTTCTGAGATTTCGGATACCGTTTTTTATGGTTATAGTATAAAATTAAAAAAAAATTGAATACAAAGAGAGTATTATGGAGCAAGTAGCATTGGTCCGGTCGAACGATTCATAATTGTCGTTCTGGCTGGGCCAAAGGGTAATTAAATTACAAAACGGGACCAATTATATGACGAGCTAGGCTCGTTTCAAACGACGTGATTCTGAGACAACCTATATAAAAAAAAACAAGAGCGATGGTATAGTTTTTGTTGCAATAATTCGAATCGTAGATTATATTATATGGTATTAAAATAATTTATTATAATACGTAGATGTTTATAGTTTTAGGAACAACTGAAAAGAGTATTTACAATTTTCAAAGCCAAAAATGTTTTCCTACTCCTTCGAAAGATTTAAAATATATTTAAATTTTAATAAATGAAAATCAATTAAAACATTACGATTAAAACATTCCGATGCAAATGCAAATTAAAATTATATATACATACATATATCTACGCCAGTTACAATACAGCGGTCGAAAGAAAAATTTAACTATCTCACTCCTATTCATAGCTGTATTGGAACAAATATTTTTTCAAAATCACTTTATGAAATCGCGATGCCATTTATTACTCCCTCTTATGAATTAATTGAACAATAATTTATATAATCATGCACTATACTTGTTTTGCAAACACTGATTTGAAATAGAATTCATCAAGAGAACTATATTATAGATTTACTCTTGACCTATTTTAACGTATCACACACTCGACAACTAAAGTAAACTTTTGTGACCAAATTTAGAATTGATATAATTACGTAATGAATATTTCAGAATATATAAACTACAATTAATTGTTACGATCCCGCCGTGTATAACAATAGTAAAAGGTATCTTTCATGAATAATTTTACTATATTATAACATAATAATTTTTCATTAGGTCATTAATTTAGATTTAGATATAAAATATTAATGTGTTTCGTTTCCCTTTAAAAGAATTGATATTTTTAAATAATTCGATCGAATTAAAAATAGAGTCAATATAAGGTAAAAATTTCTTCCTCGCCAAGTATATTTATATGAATTGTCCACTATCTATATATGTCAGGGAAAATAACATGACTGTGTACCAATTCGATAAACATTCAAAAATAAACAAAAAACAATCAATAATTATACAACTAAAGAGACTTTTTTGTTTGGTAGAACTAATCTAAGAATAATCTATGGTTTAACTATTATTGATTCAAAACTATTATTACCGAAAAGTAACCGAAACGGGTGTGTGTAGTTTTTTTCCGATATATCCGAAAAATACTAGTTTTATTTAAATGAATACTCGCTAAAGTCTTAGATCTGATTAGTCTTTAATTTAGTTAATTTATGTTCTCAATATAAATTGATTGTATTTCTGTATATTATTTTCTACGACCGAGTTGAAATGTAATATCTGTATGTCTCTTTAAACAATTTTTCTTAATTATGTGCTTGAATTTATACTACCACAGTCTACAATAATAGGAAGATGAATATAAGATGATAAAACGTTGTTTATAACAACATTTTATAACCTCTAACACTAAGCTATTTATACAAATAGCTGTATACACTGTATACTTGCAAACAATAATAACAAATTCTATTTTAAATAAACATATAAATAAGTTTGCTACATTTATTTATTTTTTTACACAAGCATTTCGATATAAGGAATTAAAAAGAAAAATCATGAAATCCCCAATCCAGAAATCTACTTCAAATACCGTATGGTCGTAAAAAATTATGTATAAGTGTAGTATTTAATTGGTCATATTTATATATTTTTAATTTTCTACACTAAACAAATTTAAAACACATTTTTTATTACTACATAATAATTATGACGTATTTTATATTACTGGTTTCTTAATAATTAAAAACAAAAAAATTATGTATTCTCTTTAGATTGTTATCCTACTATTTAAATAAGTTTTTAAGACAGGAAAACGCAAGTGAAATTGTACGATTTACAACATAAAATTCTACTAATTACAAAACATTAAATTTAAAATCTATTGAGCGACCTACAAAGTTCCTATGGTAAAGTTCCTATCACGTTTGTGACGGTATTGAAAGCTTAAGAAAATGTATAACGCTGTCAAAAGGAACCTCTTTGGTATTTAATTATAAATAAATGAAAGCTAGCACAGAAAAAACTATTTATACTTACATTAATATATAATGTGTCGTAAGGATACATTATAATCATGTCCAGAACTGCAAACGTACGTATTTAGTTCAAAAAATTGATTACCTTGTTTTAACTTTAAGTCATGTAGAAATCATTTCGGTGAGCGTTAAAACTTAGAATTTATTTATTTATTTTTTAATTATGGTTTAGACCAGTGTGCATCATAGTATTCCTTTGAATATTTTCAACGTTCACGAGTTTTAAGTTACTTCAACTACTTTTACTAAGGGTTCCTATTATACCGCCAACTTAAGCATCCAACTTTTCAAAACAAAAGAATGGAAAACTAAAGTTTAAAAAAAATATATTTTTTCATCATCAACCTGCATACTGTGAGTTTCAAGCTTTTATTTCAATATATTAGTAAAAAATTAATATATTTTTCTTCAAATTCATTACAGTTATAATAAGATATAAATGCACTTAAAAAGAGATTTAACTCTAGATTAAATGGATTAAGTCATTTGTCAAATAACAACGACAAACAAGGAGCACTGTAATTTGTTAGTATACCCATTAATGAGTAAATATAGTGAATACACGACCAATATGATATCATTCAATTTTACTGCTTTAGAAGCGACCTGAGATAACCCGGTGAACTATCGCATTGCGTCTCCTAGATCTGATCCCTATACGCAAGTGGAATTTATACCATTTTAAATAGATAATTTATAACCACGAGTTACCGTTAATTGTTTAATTTGCTTATAATATTTTTATGAACTCTGAAATGAGTCGGACAGATAAGTATTTTCCGTGAGTCATTATTTCTCAGAAATTAGGATCGATTAAATTACGGAGCAAATTAAACTATCGTTGCTGGTAAGTGATATCTGAGAAAATCAAATGCTGTCAACGAAGATCGTATAGACAGACTCGAGGACCTTTTAATGTCTTTAAAAACAGAAAACATCAAAAAATACGGACTGTCATGTCATTGGACCTGTTGTGATTGGTTCGCTTTTGATACTTATGTTTACTTGTACATTAATAATCGTTTTAACGCTGATAAGCTACATCATTTTAATAATAAAGCTATTCCAAAGGGATATTTTACAAAATTGATTCATACTGTATATGGGGAAATTATAATAATGTATTGTTTTTTTATAGGATCGTTTTGAATACCCGAGAGGGTACCGCCCACACTTTGATAACGAACCGATCTGCATCGTTGTCGTTGCTGTTATCATAGACCTGTTGTATCTTTTTCAACTCACGCACTGTTTTGATCTTACAATATCACGTCTCGTTTTATTGTCCTCTTTACACAACAAAGAACTTTCACAATACGATAGTCAATTTTAGCTTGATATCCTAGCAGACTTAAAATCGACTTGCCTTAAGTTGTCGAAGTTGAGTTTGAGCTTCGTGATAGAGAGTCCGAGCTCCCGAAAACTGTGGTCAGCGAAATCAGGTAGCTCCGAATTCGATATATCGAGACCGATTTTGGTCTCGGGACTGAACTTGTTGGTGAGGGCCTTCGCGATATCCTCATAGGTGCTGATACGTTGACAGATGACAAGGATGGCACCGGTACCAATATCCTCACGTCTGCATGTGCATGGTGAAATTTCTCTTCTCATAGCGCAGTGAAGACTAGCTCCGGCACCAAGGTGGCCGGCAAATGCGCAAAGCAGGGCAGCGGCGATCACGAGCGCGGACATCGTGTGAGCCGTTCGGGCCGAGTCGCGCTACTGCGGTTTGCCGATGCGCGCGCGCTGTCCGCTTTAACACTTACACGCACCCGCGCCCACCGCTCGCCTCAACCACGCACCCTGTCTCATCTGTGCATGCCTTACCTTTTGAAATCAACATATCATATCCCTATTAATGTATTATAATATATGTGTGTATAATCATAAAAATTGCATTCTTTCATGTGCAAATGATCTTAAATTGTTAAATCTTAACAACATAGAATAGAATACATAATACAACTGGCAAGTACAATCAAGATAAATCCTTCATTTATCTACATAAACAGATGTTTTTATGGAACATTATTATTTATAAAATTGTCGTTATTACTAATGTCGTTATAACTAAGAATCAATCAACCTTTAAATAATTTTATCAGAGGTAACAATCATGAGGCTGAAGTTTTTGCGTCGCTAATAATAGAGACTTTAAAAGAAAAATCCAAAGCGCACTTCCGATTACCAACTAAATTAATGTTTTGCACCTTCCAGGTAAATTGATGCCTAAGGACATGTAGTTTGAATAAAAATATGAGAAGAATATCCAAACGTTATAAAATAATTTCATAAAACTGTCCTTTACAATTGGATGTAAGAGTAGATTGCGATGCTATTAGTTTTAATAGATGTACAAATAAAACTTAATTTTCACTCAAATGTGCCAAATTTAAAAACAAGATGATATTGTTTTATAAACGCCTTTTCAATTATTTAAGCAAAAAGTTATTAACTATGTAACAAAAGGTCAATTATATTTTGGCTTACAGTTGTTTGTAAGTATTTTTTTTTATTCTGACTGGAGATATCTCGACTGTCATTTCACCTATTGCAAGATAGAAATGAAATCGGAGGTGGTGAACACACCATCACAGTATCGGACTTTTTATCCTTTTTTTAACAAATCCCAATTATAACTTGAACAAATCACAGACGCAGGTAAACTGTTCCTTGATGTGCGCATGAGAAAGGAGGAAGTGTGTTGTTGGTGTGAAAGGATAAAGACTAATCATGCGGTTGGTTGTCCGATAATATAAATTGGATGCAGCAATTAAATCCTGTAATTCCTGTACACACACTCCAGAATGTATCCTGTAAAATAAAGAGAGGTTGTCTACTTTTCACCTGTGCTCTGAGGTGACTAGATTGGATCTAACCAAGTCATGGTCACCAATTAAGCTTTTTGCACGTCTCTACTCTGGGGCCAAGCAACTGATAATTGGCATCTCCTGTCCAGATGTGACAGCAGTACACACACGACTGAACCTCTGTTTCGTATAAACAAAGAAGCTGTCAGACGGTGAAGTATTGCCGCACTTAACCTTGAACCGCATGCAATGAACACCCCAAAGTTAAGGTTTGAGGTTACCTAAATACTTAATATCTGAAGAGGGTATTAACATTCCGAAAAATTGGAGTCAAGGCGATCGGACTCCTCTTAGCGGTGGTGTTAAATTTCACAATATTGGCATCGCCCCCTTCGAAGACTGGTTGAAGTGTGAAATTAACACGCTCTACCATGGCCTCTAATTCTATCTGTAAAGGATCCCGACTGGACATAGAACTGGGTTCATGCCACTTTATAACTGTACTGTCATCTGCGTAACTAAACAGCGGGTAAAAGCAGATCGTTAATGTGTAGCAAAAAAAGAGTTGCGAAGAGGACAGACCCCTGAGGAACCCCGGCGTTGGCCGCCATTGGCTCAGATAAGCAGCCATTAACAATTACCGGAACTTTACGATCACTCAGAAAGTTAGAAATCCAGATAATATCCAGGGAATAGTGCTTATCGGGAAAGCTTATCAATAAGGCTACCATGCCAGACCTTGTCGAAAGCTTTTAAAATGTCCAGTGAAACTGCAAAACCTTCACCGTTATCCTCTAGAGCTTTCTCCAGTAAATGTGTGACCAGACCAGACCAGACCAGAAGATCCCCAGATGATCGATTTTGGTCACTGTGGAGATCATTGTCTTTTCGGTTCGCAATTGACGTCCGTTCAATATATGTTCCATAATTTTACAGATTATGAAGGTAATTGAAATTGGATGATAATAAGCGAGGTCTGATCGGTGTCCCTTCTTCGTTACAGGAGCCACATTGGTAAGCGTCCAAGATTAAAGCACTATGCAAGTCATTAAAGGGATGCGGTACAATCGTCTCAAAGCAGGAGACAACTCAGCGGCACATGTTTTAGTACAATGACTGAAATTCCATCCTTTGTTCACGTCAAGACTAAGCAAAGTTTTCAGTACCTGATTATTAGTAAGGCCGATCTCTGTCATAAAGGAACTGCAGGTAGGCGAGGTGGTTTACGATTGCTGTTATCGGGACGTGAATTTTTGACGAAAAGGGAAGCGAGTAGTGTTGTTTGTCCTTTGTCGTATTAGCTAAGGTATCATCAGGTTAAGCCAGAGGAGGTCACTACCTTCGACTGACAAAAATTCATCTCGGTCGCTTTGGCTAAAGAGGAAAAAACTCTACTGCTGGAAGATTGAGCAGAGAGTTTCGGGTCATAATGGTTCATAAGATCCAGACAAGCCTTCTTTGAAGCACCTTTGAACGACTTAGTTAAAAGAAATAATATCCGGAGTTTCGGGTTTCGAGCACCTACCCTTAAAAGATAAGCCAAATGCTTATGTTTTTCAGCCTTATCCCATTCGTCTGTACACCGGCGAAATTTAACCAATTAATACGTCGGTGGAGGGAATAAAGTATTCCATGGACTGATGTTCATATCACGTTGATGGATCTCCTGTAGAGAAACAAACCTTTCACAAAGGATGAGATGCAAAGAAATGTCGTAACCCATCCCAATCTGCTAAATTGTACGGCCACATTGACCTTTCTCAGTGAAGTTCGTGATCGGGCGGTAGATATGCCGATACAGCTTCAACCAGAGAGTGGTCAGGGGTTCCCAATTGAGATGACACTTTGATACGGTATCCGTTCCTGCCTTCATTATAAACTGTTCTCTCTTAATTTGTACAGAAAATAAAGTATTTAAATATAAATATCATACAATACAACTTTTCTTTAGAAAGTCCATAAACCAGATTAAAATTTTGCCATTAAAATCATCTCAAACGTTGATTTGTGAAACGCTTCAGAGAATTATATCGTGGAACTTTGTCAACGTTATAATCGAATTAAACTTCAATTATTTTCTTTCAGTTTATAATTTAACGACAAAAAGAAAAAAATATTTAATACAGGAAAAAAATTACTATCATACAATTAAGTATAAATCGTCATCTGAGAGTCCAATAAAATATAAAATAATTATTTATGTCGACGCGATTACTATTTGAATAATTAATAATTGAGGGTAGTTGAAATTATCAGGTGTCACCCGCATAATCGCCTGCATAGCCAGCTGTGCAAGTGTAGTAATAACAATGAGTATTGGTTGGTATAAATGC
>JAAAKD020000207.1:11596204-11617769 GCA_010014825.2 Danaus melanippus | reverse complement strand
GTGTGATGCTATGTAGAGTGTATCATTGTATGGTAGACAAGCTAAACCAACCAAAGTCTAATGATTTCGACGCTTTAGAGAGTTTGTCGTTAAATCGAGTGACGTTATATGGAGTTTACACTGTATTGTAATATAACCATTTAAAGTTTTATTGAATAGTGGAAAAAACCAGACACTTTATTAGCTAGCTACGATATGACGGGATATAATACCAAGTGCCAACATGTAGACAATATCATAACATGTTTCGCTATTCGTCAGATTCGCAAATGAATCCAACATTCTAAACTCCTTCGGATATAATTTTTTCACACCCATCAATAAGTCTAGGAAGTATTCTGGATTGAACTAAAATTTTATCACCATTAGCTTTAAAAAATTTCGTCTATAATTAAATATTTTGTGATCTAAATACAACAGGAATTATGAAAATATATGTGAATTTACTTTTACATATTAATAAGTTAAATTTTGATATTTAATAAAGGGTATCAGTTTTCCGCCCAAGGGGAAGGGAATCAGTAATATAAACGTCCAGAATAAAAGTCCAGTGAATGCAATAGCTAAATTGAAACCAAATTTAATGTCGTCTGATCCAGACTTCCATTAATTAAATGGGATATATTTCGCTTTGATCGAAAATGGGATTATAACGGAGCTCATATCAGATCAATTTTCAATATCAAAGGGGATGTGCGGTGTACATTGGTTTTGATACCCGAATCTCTGATATAATAATAACCTCAAAGAGTATGTAAGAGATAAAATTTCTCGTATATTTGTACATATACGTGAAATTTTGTCTGGTTTCGGATTAATATCAAATTATTATTAATTTACCAAAGCAACTGGTACGAATGACGAGTTTTATCGAGTCAGTTACTTATATGGTAATTTTTTTGCAGTGTTTAAATATGCATAATATATTTAATGAAGCAAGGTTATAACCGGTCTGATACACTTCAAACGAACAGAAACGCCTTTTGTTACAAACTCTGGGATCTGAAAATGCAGTACTATTAGAGACTAAGCTAATAATACCTGAATGAAGCCTGGTTTTAAAAATTGGATGCCAGTTTTTCCCTGACACTCCACTCCCGTTACCTCGGGGTTATTGAAACAAAGGAGGTGTTAATGTTTTTTCAATATAGGAGACTTTTTCTAAAATATATATATCTAAATACACAGAGTAATCTTTGTTCGTTTGAATAAATAAACACGCAGTCAACTTAATTTTTTTAAGATTTTTTTTAAATTTTATTTTTCAATGAAAACACAATTCCTTTAATAGAATCTCTAAATTTATTTAATAAAATCATATGTTTTTTTTTTCACCAATTCAAGCTCAAAGTTGTTACAATACATATGCTATTTGTAATAATAAAACTTCTTGTTGAAAGTATTAAGTAAAGATTTTTCTATTCTACGAATAAAATTTTATAAAGTAATCGATCAAACAATATATAAAACAGAATGCCAATAAAGTGTGATCACAGACGAAACCTTGCAAGAAATAAAAGAACTAGAAGCTACTTAAAAATAATAGCTAAATAATAGCGTTAATATCTTTATTTGTTTATGAATAATTAAGATGTAATTTTAAGGATTTTAAGAAGAAGTTTGAAATTTTAAGTTAAGGTTTTGTTTAATCTAAACTAATCTACTTGACAATTTTATAATAAGAATTATATAATTTTTTAACGTTATCACCTTTTGGCTTAATTTATGATAATTTAAAATGTATTAAAAACACAGAAAACATTAATGAATGTCAGTGAACAATAAAAAATGAAATAAAATTGGTCTAGGATTTAAATACTTGCACACATGTAACAGCATCATCGACTTCCTTTTCGAATATTTAATTATATAATGGAATTAGAATACTTATTTCGTTTTGTATATTTAAATATAACTAACTTATGAATAAATTGAAAATAAATGGAATACGTTATTTATCCATTTTGTTTAGTTTAGTTAATCATCAATTATAAAACAAGTAACAAATAGAATACTATTTAAGAAGAATTCCATATACACACAGACTAAAATTAACTATAGTAAATTTAAACAGTAGGTTAATGATTTTAGTTAAGTTTGCTGTGACATTCAACAAGTTGTTTATTGATTAGACGGAATACACTTTAGTCTTCACGCATCATACAACTGATGTTGACAAGATAATTATTTTGTATATAAAATTTCTCATAATCTCTTAATACTCCATTCTTATACACTTCATAGTAATCAATAAAACTGTCAGCAAAAAAGCCAAATTAAAATATGTATCTTTACATGATGTATACAATTTTTAGTCAAAAAAAAAACTAGTGAATATTAATGAGATATATTTTTATATCAAAATTCTATTTAACTTACATTTAACCATAGGTTATTTTTTTATTGTTCGTTTAGCTCTACATTATTCTGAATCCGCGTGTCAAAAGCGCTGAAGCCGCTTTAAGCAGGGAAAAGAATTAAGGTGTTAATAGAAGAGAATGAACCCTGATACTGAAGTTTTTATAGTTATATTTTATAGAGTTATACCAACTCATATTAATAAAAAATATATTCGTTAAACTAAGAATAGATAACTACAAATCTTCACGTTTTATTGTGCTCTATCCGATTATTTATGATTTAGAACCGGTCTGACAAATACTCAGTCCCAAATGAAGTTGGTTTTAATTTTTTGATATAAAAGCTTATTAATATTCAACGTTGTTTCTAAAAAGAGATGTTGATGATGTTGATGATGATTAGAACTTGAATCTATTTAGATGACGTCATCACAGAAATAGGTAGATAACTTTTATCTCTAGGATCCTCATTACGGTCCCAATACATGGAACATAAATAAATTGATCATTTTAATTAACGTTGGAGTGATGTGTTAGTGATAAATTAATAGGATGTTCACGTTCGACTTTGTTTTGTTTCATTTTTTTTTATTATTTGACATTATTTTTGTAAATTAAATCGAATAAGCGTCCAAATTTTAAATGTCAACATTATATTTAACATTTATAAGTGAATGATATTTTAATTATTAAATTTAGTCTAAAAGCTTCGGTCGAATTCAATTTAAGTGGTCGAATTACCTTTTAAATTTGAAACATTTTTGATATTGATATAAAATAATATGTTCATTTCAATTTCAGTTCACATTAATGTAGACGTTAAAAAACAAATAAAATTTCGGGGAGCGAAATATGATTGAAAAGGTAATTTGATATTCACATCGCTAAAAGCTTATTTTAATTTCTGTCTTATTTATCTATGCAATATTTTACACGTATACTTTACTATACAATATTCATTATGAAAAATTACTGCATTTATCTTTGCTGTGGTAAAAAGTAAATACACCTAGATATTTTGGAGTAATGTGAAAGCCTCAGAAGAAGACGGTTTTAGACTGCGACTTGTTTAACGAAACATATCTGTTTTTTAGAATCAAGGGTCATGAAATTTTGTTTAATGCTCTAATCATATGCATCATCATATCTTTCATTTTTAAAACAGCTTATGCGATTTGTCATGGTTTCCGAATTAACGGAAAATTTCCAAAAGATATAACAAAAGTCACTCGCTAATTTTACATCTCACACGGACAATTTATAATGGTTATAGACTAAAATTCAATCAAAATATCTGAAAGTCATATTATTTTAAGGAGACAAATATATTAAGAGTATAAGAATACTCAACTTAATATAATTATATTGTGATAATCAACAATTTATAAATAATTAATGTAATTTACAAGTAATTATAATCATTGAATAAGAAAAACAAGAATGAAAAGGAATTAAGTGCGACAGCTTAAGTCAAAAATCTAATATTTTAACGATCATATGAAATTTAAAAAACTTAACAATGTAGACGTTCGAACTCCACCATTTCAATACTTGATACCATCACTAAATTCAGATGTTAGAAGAAGGATGAAGTGTCGAATGTTTTCTGCACACTTATTCTCAATTTGAATCGTTAGAAAAGATAGTACGAGAACCCGCTGCAAAATCACTACGTTCATTGCATAGTGAATCAAACAGACTTTTATAAATAGGATAATACACTGATAACACCACAGCCAGACAAAAACGGCCGCAACTCTTAAATAATAGTAAATAATGCTAATTAATATTCCAAAACGGATTTCGTCTAGTTTTCTTTTAAAAATATCTATTATTCACACCATAACAATATCATAAATGTATGTTTGTAAAAATGTGTATTTTTCTCAATGAGCAATAAACGTCGTGATTTTGCAGCTCGATTTTAGGCTTTACGAAGCGTTGCCCGTTTCTCATTCACTATCAACGTTAAAATTGTTATTTGTAAAGATTTATGAATGAAAAATGTAGGCTGTACCAAATATGTTAATGAAAGTTTTCGTAAATAATTTTATAAGCCTCTTTTTGTTATTAATACTTAGAATTATAAACAAGACAATAAAAAGTCTTAGTCATTACAATTTTTTTAATTTCAATGCTTCGATTCTAAATGTTATTAAAATAAGATTTACAATATAAGGATGTACTTACCTTATTTTATAAAATAACAACATCGAGATACTTCATACTATTCTACAACTACTCAAGATTCATAAGAGGATTGTTTTAAAGAAGCTTTGTTTCAATACGAACTGCTTGAAAGCTATCTAAACAGTATATTTTATTTTCCCTTGTTATTATTCCCTATAGTTTTCAAACAGATGATTTATTTATGCTTGTCATACAAGCATTGTCATACGAAAATAATTATAAAAGACAAAATACTTAAACATTTCTTCTTAAAAAATGCGTAAAATATTTTAAATTTGGGCTAATTACTATTAAAGCAAAGTTTTTTATTAATTTTTGTATTCCAATTTTAGTGACTTCACCACACTGTACACTAAATATAAGACAAAAATAGAGTCCAATACGAGCACCTTCCCAATCCGGTAGAGGAGAATCAAAAGTAATCTGAATTTATATTTGTGTAAAGATTAACAACTCCTTAATAAAACGACCAAAATTCGGGCTTGCCTAATGATTACAGTCAATAGTGAATTGCGACAAAAATTTCTGGTATTATTTGTCATAACTATTTGTTTAATTAAATTCCATTGAAATATTGAAAATTTTACTATGACGAGGTCAATACGAGGACCTATGATAATTATATAGTCAAATTGTATAAATTAATACTATTCATGTACATGTACAATTCACACATCTTTCATTAAGGGCAGATTCATTGCCAATGCATTTTATTATTGGTTTTCGGTCTTATACCAAAAAATAATTGACTAATTCAATCGGTTGCTGTATAACAAAAATTTTTTTGCTCCATACACACTTAAATGCAGTGTGCTAAATATCATACAACATATTGATCAAACAATAACAAACACTATGAAAAACAATATAAAAATTATGGATATCGAATTTTAATAAGTTTTTAAATATTTGTTCTTGAATTTAATTATATCTAGTACTGAGCTAACCTACATTCGTGATTTAAAGCGCTTACGTCCAGATTGCGGTCGTAATTTCATTCAAATCAGAACAGCCAATATTAATTTGCACTCTCCTATTATTATCTGAACGGTAATTCACTCTTAACCCGGGGCGGATTTCAATTAAACATGCATTACATTGGCTCCCAATCTTTTAGAATCCCCTTGTCGTTTCTTATACCCTTGAACTATAATTTATTTATTTTAAATATTTATTTTCGTAGCAGTGCTTATGTTAATATGCATTTTTATATTGTCTTAATTAGAAATTGTTATTTTACTAATTTGAATTTTCATATCAAACTACCAAACATGTAGTGTGTTGAAAATAATGAATATATATATAGGAGTTTGCTTAAAGCATATGTTGCATTTCGAGGCTTTATTATAAGTGCAAAACCAATTTCATACGAGGGCGTCAAAGCAAACACAACGCCGTCTGGCGGACTTCAACTGAATTATATCGGTCTCTACGTTCAGTCTGCATCCCCGATATTCCATTAACAATATTAACTGAACCCATAATAGGATTGGTTGGACGGCTTAAAAGGGTTTATCAGCGAGTACAAAATATATTAAATAATTCTTTTAAAAACATGTTATAATTTATAATCTCCCTGTGATTCACATAAGAGTACGTTATATTTACGTATGTTTTAAAACTCTTTCTGGAGAATTTAATATTTTCATTCTATTAAACGATAATCCTATTGCTATATATTTTACATGAACAGATTTTTCTTTTGGTGGAGTTAAAAATTTTAGAAAATATAAACATAAGCATTTGGGTGCCATACTGAAGGTGTAATACTACTTTCTTAGAACAAAACATTGAAAATAAATTATTAATTAATTACTGATGCAATTATATAATACCGTAAATTTTTTTAATTTGTACATATTATCAAAGGATTGCACAGAACTATCAGTCAGAGGGTTGGTATTGTGAAAGCGCGTGATACAATTTTATTTTCGTCATAGATGTTCTAATCTTACGGAGTATCTTTATTAGATGACTTAATTTTTACTGACCATTTAATATTATACTTTTTTCCCCACCGTTTATTATCTGGTTAAATACAGATAATGTATCTGATGCTTTAATTACTTTCTTATTTCATACATTTTTATTATATGTGATCTGATTGTTCTATTAAACATCCACACTTGGAACATTTTAAGGCAAAATAAATGTTCCCGCTTGATATATTCATGTGGAGATTTACTTCTCGTCGTACATTTTAAGCATTGTAAATCATTAAATACTTGACTTCAATTATTCTGAAATTGAATGAATAGTTATTCAATAGTCTGTTATTTTGAAAAACATTAGTATTATTAAAGATTTAGAGACAAGTACATCAAAGGCTTTGAAAAACTCTATTGTGAAAAAAGGAGCTCGAAATATTCTTATTCTTCAAAATTTATTAATAAATAGTACTATATATAATTGGGTAGAAATATTAATGTACTGAAAATAAAAAAAAAGTAGAATTTCTTAGCAAGATTTCGGGGACAATACGTATTATAAATGAATATGATGATAACACAGTCAAGAAAAATTTCAAAAATTTAAAACCTTTAATTAAAAATAACTGATAGACATATTCGTATTCAAAATTAATAATATGTTATGGTTGATTTAGAAGATGACGGAATCGTTGCCTAAATCCACTATTTAATGTAGCACTTGTAAGATACACCAGTATTTAATATAGCTTAAAATGAATGAATTTTGAAGGGCGTGACCGACGTTTTATCTTATACATTTCATGAGTGTTGTATTTTTTTAAGTTTTTTATATTTCAATACATGCCCGTACATATGTAGAGCGTCTCAGATGTTGAAGCTATATTAAATTTCCAATTGTATGATTTTTCATCTAACTACGAGTATATTATATTTTATAGTTGAAAATATTAAACTCAATAATACCCAGTGTTAATTTATTTCGTAGTAATGACCTTGATTTTATGATTTTGTGGGATTAGAGATATTTTCTATGAGGTACATGTCAACGGATTAATCTACGTTAATGAAGGTAAAGTTAAATTTAATATAGCGTGGTGAAATATTGATATATTCATATTAGTGTTGCCCAAAATCGGTCTTGGTCTTGCAGTCTTGGTCTTGCATTTTTGCAAGACCAAGACCAAGACCAAGACCGGGAATTTTTTGCAATACCAAGACCAAGACTGACTGGTCAAGATTTAAGCCAGAACAAGACCAAGCCTGCAAGACTCTTGCGTCTTGCAGTTAGGACTGAGGATAGTTTCAGGAAGTAAGTATAGGAATTCGAAGTATACGCTTAGGGATTGCATAAGATTCAAAAAATATGTTGTTTTTTTTTTTAAATTGAACACATGGGAATTAAGAACACTACGTACTATAATACTATAATTGGAAGATTGTTCTGGAAATAAAGTAATTTATTTATTTATAAACAAACGTACATAGCGAATGAAAATATCGAGTAAAAGAAAAAAGTGTGCATCCCTAGTTTTGACCATCGGCACTGTGTGTGATAGTGAGCGGTGCCTTGTCGGCATCATAAAAGGTCGGGAGTGCCCGACCCGACTGAGATCAGTAGACCTCTCATAGAAATATTCGGAAGTACAAGGTCAACCACTCATTTAATTAATATTGTAGACACTTTTTATACACTTCAAACGCGTAAAAATTTTCTATAATAGTAATCGAATAATATGAAGAGCGTTCTAAAAGATTAATGTACTGTTTAGAGGCCCGAATATAATAATATATGAGAGAACTTAGTGAGAGTATCGGGAGTTATCGCTTAGGTCGTGGGTTCAAACCCCAACCGGTGTCAGTTGATTTTTTGAATTTTTCATGTTTTTTTTTGACATTTATTAATTTAGTTGGTCTTTACTATGTCTATGTTAATTCAAGCACAAAATGTACCTACTCTGATGCGTTGTTGTAATATCTAAAGAAATGTTTAATAAATAGCGACAAGCTAATAAGTAATTGCAAGACTTGCAAGACTCTTGCTGCAAGAACAAGACCAAGACCAAGACCAGGTGTGTTGATGCAAGACCAAGACCAAGACTGGCCAAGTCTCGTCTTGTTCTTGCATTTGGGCAACACTAATTCATATTTATTGTTTTATTATTAATACTGTTCTTTTCAACTTTTGTTAGGTAAAGAAAGGAGCTTGGACGGTGGATTCACCCCGCTAAACGAGCGATAGTTAGGAGCCCTTTTTACCTACAACTGGGTTGCAAGTCCCAGACACGGTTAGGTAAAGCTCCTCTCCCTGCAATGTGATGAATCCAGCACAGAATCCATGGAATGCTGAGAAGTTTCCGGCTTATTAACAATCTTCTTGTTATATTGAAAAACTTTTATAATTTTCTTAGCTTTCGAGCAACTTATTAATTTTTAACTGAAATAGTTAAGATTTTACAAATTTTCTCTAACTATTATATTGTATCGTTATAAGAGGTAAACATTTCATCATTAGAAAAAATATAGAATAAATAATAGTTTCACAATAGAAAAAAATATTATTCAATAAAGAATATTGAGAAAATAACTTTAAATTGTAATAAATAGATATAATATATTAGGTTATCATCAAGAGCTTTCTTTTAGATTAGTTTTAACTAAGTGATTGGAGCTGTCGTTGTTTTCATAGAGCTTTTGTTACCGGTTTTTCTGGCCTTGTACTGGAGCGCATCGGTCATTTAAGTCACTTCACATATATAAGAGAGATTTTGTAAGTTACCACACACTCGCAAGTTTGTCGCAGAGGACTTCGCGGCCAGCGTGTCTATTATGTATACTATTTGGGTGCGTAACTTTTATTTATTTAGCTTGAATGATTGAATCTAGCTTCAGTATAATTCTGGTCGTGCATTTAGATCGTGCTGTCCCTTATTCTAAAGTTTAACAAATTTGTCCCATTTCTATATCAACCTTTTATTCTTTCTAAGAATTCAGTTAGGCAATTGGATACCGAGTTTCATCTGCTTTTGCGATTTTTTAAAACTACCGTAATAATTTTAAAAGAAATGCCAAGATTTAACATTAATTGTGTGTAAACTTTCATATCTTGGTTCAATTTGATGATAATAACAATGATGATAACGGTTCGTTTAATTTTGGTCTAAAGTTTAAAGTGTTATGAATACAGAAAAAATATTTTAAAAACATCAATAAATTTATATCTTTCTTTTATAAAGTCGGATACAATAATCCTTATATATTTTAGAGAAAACGACTAACTTCAAATAATGAATTTGTTCAAAAGTTCAAGTTCTTAAGCATAATCGTCATAATGATAACTAATTATCCAGTTTCATGTACATTATCGGTTTCTTTTCAAGCTGGTCATTACACCATAAATATGTGACTAGAATTTTTATGACTGTTTTATTTATTTCTCATAAAAGATATTTTTATGAATATATATTTTTTTATAATTAAAGACATCATTACAACTATTTAATTTTTATATGACCGTAGATGCGTATGTTTTGGACTTTTTTTTAATTTTAAGGCAACAAACACATACACGTTAATTTCAAAAGCAAACACGAATTTTGAAACGAGTAACTAGTATGAATACCGTAAATGAATATTTGACAACATCTTCTTCAGTTCCGTAATTAAATTTTTGGCGGTAGCCTCAGCTTAATATACATATTGGAATAAGATAATGTGTAGTGATTTGGATCTTAGCCCTATTAGCAGAGCAATTTGTACTTCGTGATTCAGTTCATACAATCTTTGAAAGTGAACAAGGATAAAAAAATATATATATTTGTTTAATACACTTATTTTAATGAATAATTAATTTTGAAATATCATAACTACAAACAATGAAGTGACCTTCACATTATGCAAATAAAGCGGGCAGTGAAATATTTCTCTGGCTCTGTGTTTTCCCACTTGGACATGAACTCATTGAAATATACATATATTCATTTCCGCGTAACATCTGTTTATGTTTATAAGACGCAAAAAAACATTCACTTTCTTTAATAAAAGATATATGTATGAATTTAATTACTACGAAGCATTTTTTTACTTAATTCACTAATAATTTGAACTTCAAGTCGTTACTTGAGCCAAAAGGTATCTAAAAAACTAGGCAAAATTATGAAATGAATAAGCCTTAATATTAAAAATGCTTTTTGAAAATACGTAAATCACAATTAATTTCATTTAACATACATTAAGCTTACATTTACATAGTATTCTATTAATCATTTCGCCATTTTAGCACGGTGGAGTACATAGATTAGTTAGTTCCTTAACTATATAATTTTACTTTTTTTCTGACATATTAACGATTTTTGAAACAATGCAAAGGATCGTTTCCAATTAAAGATATTGACGGACGGAATACAGACGGATACGGTCGGTCTTAAATAAAAAGTCAAACTGTCACTTACAATATTTACGTGCACAAAACATTTGTGAGACAGATATTTTCTTAGATATAATTATCAAAGGTCAGTTATATGAATTCAATAAAATTACATCAGAGCTAGAGAATTTTAGATAATTTAATATAGATGTACACTTATTTGGGTTAGTATCAAACGGATTTAGAATGAAACGGATTTAAAATTATGTGTCGAATAGGATATATCTATGACAGTATTTGTATGTTAGAATGTAAACCTGTGGTAATTATACTATGCAAGCGAATTGTTTTTAAACCAAACGACTAATACATAGCCAACTAAATGTCAAGATTCATGATCAAATAAAAATGGTAATACCCTGTAAATATCCTTACATGGAACCTCGAGATGAAACCTTCTACATATTGTATATGGAAAAATTTAAGAATTTTGTATTTAGAATAAAATAAATTTGCTTATTAACTAATTATATTATGAGAATAAGTTTCTTGTACTCTCATTAAATACAAATAGAGACCGGATATCGTAAAAAATACATTTATTTATCAAGTAAAAAGAGCAGAACAAAATTTATGTATGTTTCTATGTACTTTTGAACTTTAAAATAATATTTATTTCTCTCTTTTGCCTGAGGTGTTGCTACAGAAATATTCTTGAATCATTAAATGTTTTGTGGATTTAAACATAACGAATAAATTATGAACAATGTGAGGAATTATTACGTTTATTGCAATTTGTTATTTTACAATGTTGTAAAATGAGCTTAGAATACTATAAAAGTGAAAATAGATAAAACTTTAAGTATTTTTGGAAGACTAATTGTAATGTATTTATATGTACCTATATTTTGTTTCCCTTTTCCTTTTAATTTATTAGATGCTATATATATTTTTAATGTTGTTTTTAAATTTATAATATCATTAAACAAAATGGAAAATGTATTATTATTATTTGTTGATTAATAACACTTAATTATAAATTATTACATTATTAAAACATATTTGTCGCAAGTAAATAATTAAAAGATGATATAATTCAAGGTAGGTATGCCTCGCCTTCAAGAACAAGCTAATATCTTAGATGAAGCATTCCTAACAAATGTGATTAGAACTAAACAAACATGTACAATGCTATTAACATCTGTAAAACTATAAATATCAAGGCGATAAGATGACCTAAGATTTTAAATAAGCAATAAAATTCAACCGGTTATATGACCTTATAGTGAAAACCCAATTTATATTATTGATTCATTCAAATTGTATGTAATCTTCTGTATACGTGTGATGTAGTTCAACGATCTTATTTCAAAGTCAGGGTCTTGCTTGCGTAATCGTGTATAGCTTCGTTTCAAGTTAGTTGTTAAGCAATAACTTTTACCTCTCGCCAACAACGTTACAATATGTTAAGATACATTTTATAAATGGTAAAGATTAACGTATCTAATCAACCAAAATAAAATGAATTAAATATGATATCATATATTTAATTTAATTACAATATCATATATTGGAACAAATCAAATGTCTTAATGGAACTTATTTATTACAGTGATATAGTCAAGGATCGTGGTTATTTATATTATAAAAATGAAACGTCTCAAAACAAAACTTATAATTAAGAAGCCTATTATTAAAAGTTCGTTGACTTTTTTATCATCTAACCGTCTCTATTTTAGTTTTTTTCACTAAAAGCTTGAAGTTGTTAATTGTGAGTAGAAAGGAAATTAATGTATTGTTATTAAGCTTAAGTCATAAAAAAATTCTTGGGTACTTTTAAATTTTTTTGATTTATTATAAACAGTTCGACCCTGTCCTAAATCGTTATCCACCAGATATATAGATAGGGTCATTGATTTATTCAAAAGTGAAACTCTTACATTAGTCACACGTGTTAGATGGCGTCATTTTATTTAAGTGGATTATATTGATATAATTGCAGTACACTATCTTTAAATCAAAAATGTCTTAACAAAATATATAATATCATAATTACACATTGTCACTCATGTAATTGAATTGTTCATTTTCTTAAATAAAGTCAATATTGTCCTTAGTTATAAAAAAAATATTTTTCGTATGTATATAAAAAATAACTGAGTAGAAAATATTAGTCATAATTATAAACATATAACGTTGGCTTCATATTTGTTTTATTAAAGTTATTTTATTAAGTATTATTACAGTTTGTTGAGAAAGAAATAAATAATTATGTTTTTTATTACTTACAGGTGGTAACGCTCGCCTTTGGCGTAGCGGTAGCGGACGTCAGTCTAGGATACCAATACAAGAAACCAGCAACAGTTTATGGACTACCTTCTAGCTTTGGAAGCCACCAGCATAATTACAACACAGCTTACTCTGGATCTAGTTCAGGCTCTGGGCACAACAGTAACGTACCTTCAAGTGGCCACTACCAGGGAATAAGCTCCATTGGTTCTTCTAACTTTCACTCTGCTTCTGATTTCAACACACATGGCATAGGTGCAGGTGCCGGAACCAACTCCGCTTCCAATTATAACGTAAATGGAAATTTAGAAAATGGTTCAAGCTCAGGATCTAATTACGACATAATTGGTACTACTATCGGAAGTAGTTTGGGTTCTGGATCTAGTTACAATCTACACGGCAATTCGAATTCCGAACCAAACTCCAAATATTATGGATCAACTGCTAACCACAATAACCAAGGTTTTAGTAATTCAAATTTTGCCTCTTCTTCAAACACAGGGGCAAACCAAAATGCTTACGGAATATCGAGCGGAACATCCGGATCGAATTATAATATTTATGGTTCTGGAAGTGGCTCCAATTACAACATCTTAGGTAACCAAGGATTTAACCAAGGTTCAAATTCAGCCCACAATACCGGTTATCAATCAACCTACCACAGTGGCGATACCAGTGGCTTAGATAATATTGGTAACTACTATCAGAGTGCTAGTGCTGCAAACCAATTCATTTCTTCAAATCAATATCAATCCTCTGCAGTTCACAACTACCAAGACTATTATAGCCAAATACAAAGACAACCAGCTCAAATATTTAAGCATTTTTACGTACATGCTGCACCAGAAGACCCAGAGCCACCGAAGCCACGTCAGCCTATTGTACTGCCGCCACCGCAGAAACACTACAAGGTTATCTTTATTAAGGCTCCATCACAACAGCCTGCAGCACCACAGATTATTCCCGTTCCACAACAAAATGAAGAAAAAACTATTGTTTACGTCTTAGTTAAAAAACCTGAAGACGCCAAGAACATCGTTTTACCGAAGTTTGAACAGAAACCACCCGCTAAACCTGAAGTATTTTTCATTAAATATAACAACAAACAAGATTCTCAAAGTTTAATCGATAACATTGTCAGTGACTACAACAAAGGAGGAGTTTCAGCTTCGTTTTCTGGTGCTGGTGTAACAGGTCAAGGGATTAAAACGCAGAACACTTACACGACCTCTGTAAATGGTGGAATTAATCAAGAATCTGGAAAAGGATCTTCTGGTTCCCTAAACTCAATTTCGAATATTAAACCTTATGTTGCATCTGAAAACTCATACATAGCAGGCAGTTCCTCTTCAAGTAATGCAAACAGTCAAGTTTCGGGAGGGTCCGCTTCAGGCAGCTATGAATCAAATTCTGGAAGTAAACCAAGTAGTTCTTTTGGATCTACGTCTAAATTCGTATCTACTCTGGGCAACAAGTTTGGTTCCGGATCTTCTTCATCAGCTTCTGGTTCATCCCCTAGTAGTGTCTTCTCAAACAGCGGTCTAGATAAATACTCCTCTAAGCCTAGCTCTTCCCTTGGATCAAGTACTACAAACAAAAATTCGGGTATCAATTATTCAACTTCATCAGGTGTAACAAGCAACAAGCCCTCATCAGGATTAGGTATAGTTGGTTCCTCTAATTCTGGCAATGGTCTTTCGCATGGTTCTATATTAGGGTCTGGCAGTCATGACTCAAGTACAAACAGTTTTTCTTCTGGTGCCAACCACTTCGATTCATTCTCTAATAAGTTTGGATCAGGTAGCAGTCAAGCAACAGGTTCAACTGTCTCCTCAAGTCTTGCAAGTACCTCCGCTCCAGTGTCAAATTTGGGTGTTAATACAGGATTAAATTCAGGTGCCAGTGGTTTTGGCTACAGTTCCTCCAACATTGGAAATAGTCAATCTCATAGCTCCAATCTTCATTCTGGAAACGATTATCTTAACTCCGGTTCTAGTAGTTTTGGAACAGCCAATAGTTATGCTGCTAGTTCAACGGTTTCGCCTAGTACAGTAAGCACCTTGTATCCTTCTCCAAACTTTGGTGTTAATTCAGGAAGTCTAGGTTCAGATGTTGGGTCAGCTTCCAGTAGTTTCAGTTCCAGTTTTAGCTCAAGCTCTAGTACCTATGGATCGGGTAACAATTATGCAAGCAGCACAACTGTTGCACCTGGTATTGCAAACACACTTTCTCCTCTTTTAATCTTAGATACAAACACAGGTTTGAATACTGCATCCAATGGTTTTGACTATAGTTCTTCTAAGAGTGAAAATAGTCAGTCCCTTGGTTCGAACGTAGGCTATAATAAATTTGGCTCAGGCTCCAACAATCTCAGTTTTGGTTCTAGTAGCCAAGGATTAGGAAGTAGCTATGCTGCTGGTTCAACTGTCTCTCCTAGTACAGTAAGTACTTTGACCCCTACTTCCAGTTTTGGAACAAATTTAGCTAGTTCGGGTTCCAACGTCGGGTCAGGCTCTAACAGTGTCGCTTCTAGTTCAAGTCATCTTGGCTCCAGCTCCAGTAGCTTCGGTTCAAGTAGCAGTACTTTCTCACCTGGTAACTATGGGTACAATCCCTCCAGTATTGGAAGTAGTCAGACACTTGGATCCAAATTTGGATCAGGTTCTAGCAGTTTTGGCTCGAGCTCCAGTTATCACGGCTCCAGCTCTAATAACTTTGGAGCAAACAACATTTACGCTTCCGGTGCAACTGCGTCTCCAAGTTCTTTAAGTACTTTATCACCTGTTTCTAACGTTAGTACAAACTCTGGTGTTTTTGGGTCAAGTTCAAATACGGTCGGTTCAGGTTCATCCAACTTTGGATCTCGCCCCAATAAGTTTAATTACAACAAAGAAGTCTCATCTTCTGGCATAAACTATGAAACTAGCATTTTGTCGACTAGTCAGGGCGTCCCACACGAAACATACGGACCACCGAAATTCAAAGTATTTTAGATAAGCATCTATTTTAATAAATCCATAATATTTTATCACGATATAATTGTATTGAAATAAATGTCATTAAAATAAATATAAATTATTTACTTTAACGTCCCGACACTTATCTATAGAATATAATTAATTTTATTTTGTATAACATAAAGTACAGTGTATACAGTTATTATTATTGAGGTTTAAATCAGAACTAAAATATACAGTTATTAGAATCCAAACGTATTCTAAATAACAAAACAAAATTGGTTTTTATAATCTGAGTAAAACTGTGAATAATCGTTTAAGATATTCATATAGTATTTAAAAACAGGCCCATACAATTAATTGTTAAATCGAATGTGTACAAATTTGCCCATGACATCACAAACTTCGCATCAAACAGAATTCGCTCATGTTCCTAAGAGCCATGACGTTATAATTTCAAATGCCGACATTGGCACAACGGATTTGCTTGTACGCACGAGCTACGCCGTCCCTTATTATTTAGTGTCGGAACAAAACTATTAGATGATTGCATTTGAAGTTGGCATATTATTGGTATTTTAATGTTCTGCTGAACCGCATAGCATTCCGACGTTATCTTGATTTATCGAGTACGCTGCCGATGGAATTGTAAGCCAGAATATCGAATTCAGAGTGTTTAATTTAACGGTAATGCGTCGAATATGATAGAAATGCTTGATATGCATTGTTTATGAATGAAATGATTCTATTTTGAGGCGGTGGCGCGTGATGTCTTAATGTTGATTATTAGTAGTTATTCACGGATGCACTTTCCTTGGGATCGCGTGGAATGCGCAAGCGGCGCCGGCGCCAAGTATGTAAAGGTTTATCCATACTGATCACCACTCTTTAAAAATTATTTATAATTACCTGTTACAACCTCATTACCTATTTTTAACCATAATAAATGTTTTTTATCTTATTTACAGTGAAATTGAATAATAATTTTACATATCCAGAAGTGATCATTAATCCAATCGTCTGTAACTAGATCTAGAGCTCAATGGCAGTTGAACATGCACTATGTTGTTACTATGATTAACGAAGCAGAATAAGTGCTTGTAATCTGATTGAATAGACACAGCAAAATCAACCTGTATTAATTACTTTACATTCAAATATATTTCTTTTTGATTTGCTTCCTAAAAAATTGAATATTGTATTCATTATTTGTACTTTTTATTGTTCCATATCTTATAATTTACTATATTGTAATAGGCTTAGAGTTCACTCAGAAACTATTCCATGTCATCATCTCATTCATAATAAATGATTTCAATGACATTTATGATCTTCTATCCCTTACCTCTAAATTTTTGTTTTATTTTATTTCCAGTCTCATTTAAAATTAATTTTATACACAGATTTCTTAAACACCTCACATTAACGAAAACAGAGAATTAGGTACATTTGTATTTTATACAACAATATTCTTTTAATATCAATATGGAGTAATCTTTTCAGTTAGTTTTCTTTACCATTGTATAGTAAAATACTAAACACCTTTTGTGACATACATATGTATATGTATATTGGTTTAAAACATATTAAATAAAATTTCATCTTAAAATATGATTGGGCCTTAAATTTTATTACATTTTTCTGAATCATAAAAAATATAAGTACTGTGGCAATTTCGTAACATGATAATTTTAGTTGTATGTATGTGTTTATTGTGTACCAATATTTTAAGTTTTAATTTAAATAATATTGTTCGTCTAGTATGCGAAGGTTGTATGTATAAACGTAATGGATGTTGCATTGGAACGATTCTTTCACCAAGATACATCATAACTACTAATTACTGCGCTACTATGTGTCAATTCATTGAAATGAATAACAAAATGTATAAAATAAAGCAATATCACGTGTATCCGTACGCTAAAACTTACACAATGGGATACTCATTTATTGGAATAAGTACTATCGCTCTTGTGGAGGCTGATTTAACTGAAAATAAATATACTACTTTTATAAAATTATCGTCAATGGATATCGAGAAGTTAACTGGCTTTACGGCACTTATACCAGTACTTGATGGAAACAAAAAAATTAGAGTCGCTGAAATAAAAACTTGTAATCAAGAATCACCCCATTTAGACCCGAACTATGTCTGCGCTGGTGAAAAAGATTTCGAAGACTGCTTTATTCGCGAAGGCACTCCTTTAATTTCAAATGATAGTCTTATTGGTATAATGGGTGTTCAAGATTTTAGAAGCTGTCAATATTCTGAAAGAATTTTTATTGCAATTAAACCAATAAGTTATTGGATTAAATACCTTTTAGATAGTCGTTTATACAATAAAAGAAAACGTGAGTTATTCACATCGAATTATCGACGTAAATTTATACGAAAAGTTAAAACTAGAAATAATACCAAATCTAAAAAACCTAAGAAAACTAAGCAATTTTCTGTCTCTGATAAAACATTAAGATCAAAAATAAAGAGTAGTAGCGTTAAAACTAATATAGTAGCAAAGAAAAAAATTGCAACGCAACAAAAAACCCGAAAAGGTAATAGTAGGAGCCAAACAAAAAAATATAATAAGCGTGAAACAAAAAAAAATATAGTAAGAATTGGAACTAAAAATAAAATTGTGAAGAAAAGAGTCCTACCGTTCAATAAAAAAATGCCAAAACAAAATATTAAACGTGTGAGGAAGAGAAAAGACTGCACGAGACCCAAAAGTATAGACAATAATATCGCAAGAAAAATAAAAAAAACTAAAAAACAAAATAACAAGAGGGGTAAGAAAAGTGAATCCACCTCACGAAAGACACAAAATTCTAAGAACATCAAAACATCAAAAAGATTTACATCAAAACCAAAAACTAGTCATTTACATTTAAGATTACAGATTCCGACACAAAAAAATAACAGATCTAAGACAACGACAGTTCCAACGAAGAATATATACAATATGAGTGTAAAAGGATTGTCTAAAAAAGCGCAAGCATTGACTGGAATAAATAAAAAACCCAAAAATGGTACAACAAACGCAACGCCTTCTACGATTAATATCACTAAGGTGGGTCAAACTATGAAACCAACTAATGCAATGGATTGGTTTAAGAACGTTCTCAAGAATATGTCAAATAAATCAAGCACGGTCTTGATCTTGACCCCTGCTAAAATACAAACTAAATTTATTGATCTCACATAATTTTTTTTCTATATTTAGCAACAGTTTAAAACAAACATCAAACAGAATTTATAATTGTTTTAACAAGGACAAGGAAACGAAGAAAAGCTCTAAGTTTCATTAGAAAAATATTATTAGAAATATAAGTACTTACTTAATTTTCACTCTTGGAGTTATTGGAGATCCTACTACGGTATTCAGAGTATTTTCATCTATAATATTTACCAGATCATTAGCAATAAATATTAGATAATTCTAAAGAAGTTTCATGAAGTTTCACGTATACCTAAATAATTACCTTTAAATTTTATATGAATGTTATAAGGTATTATTTTTACAAGTATTATAGTTAAAAGTACTGACTTTTGATAACTTTCACCAAAGCCAATGCACGTTGTCGCATATGTATCTTCTTTGCCTTTATTTTCCATTAATTTCGTACCGAAAAACGCGACCAGCGCTATATATTAATACCAATAAAAAAAATCTTACCATTTAATTGTATTGATTTATATTTAAAAAATATGAAGAAGAAAGTAGTTTTTTTTTAACAATTCAAACTCGCAATAAAGTTACACGACTGAAGTATGGTTTGCTTATTTATCAACTTTTATTTATAGTTCCCAACCAATAGTCATCCAACAATTCACTTAATAAAATATATTATTATTTAAAATGAACTTATAAAAAAAAGTTTTAAAACAAATGTAAAGATTTGAATCCTTGCCTTTAAGTAAGTAAATATCTTAATCAAAAATAAATTTTCAAAGTGAACAAAGAATCTTTAAAACGTAATGTCAACACTTAGTTGCATTCGTTTATTTTCTGCATGTTGAATAAAAGGTTGTAAATAACCCTTACAGAATGATTTCCGGGCAATAAATTTGCAAGTAAATATCCGTCGGCCATATGTGACACGAAGTAAGACCTCAAACAAAAACATAATTACCAATAAAATTGGTTGTCACTGACCAAAAAGTCGTCCTTTAATTGTAAATATTTTTTGTATAAAATTACTAGGTACAAATAGCACTCTTATAAAAAGATATCGATGGTTATATTATAGAAATTCAATAAGAGACTACCAACACTAACAAACAAATTTCCGTTTAAATAATTTATTTTCAACTAATTTCAAGATATCTAACATGCAGATATGTGTAAGTGGGTTCTGAAAATAAATAAGTTGCGTTATAAATATCCGTCAAAAGTATATTATCTAAATTTATATATAAATAGATTCATAAAAACTAATCAATTGTCTTATTAAAATAATTAAAAATAGTATACCTAGTTGTTTTTTTTTATAAACGATTATTACTAATAGAACAATTTCTACTACAATATTTCAATGATTTAAAGTTTATCCGAACCCTTTTAACTCAAAAGTAATTACATGAAATACCAATATGGGTCCAACGACCCAACTATAAGCACGAGCCAATACTACTTGGTGTACTCAGTATTTTCAAATAAGAAATATACCCTCGTATTATTTTATTTCTTGACATATTTTGTTCATTTTATCTCTAACAATCCCTTGGTTTATAATCTATCCTTCCTAACATTAAAAACATAACAGCTATGTATATAACAGAAACAAAAATCTTTAAAAAAAACCTTTTGAATATACATAAAAGAAAGTCATGTTTAAAAATATTGGTATATTTCAAATCAGAAACAATAATTACATTATAAATATGTACATTGAAATTAATCTACATATTCGGAATTTGGTACATAGTATATTTATATTTGTATTTTTTAACATTTTAAACATACGGTTCAATTGCTATACCTACAATATCTACCATTGATATAAATCTTTATATATTTTAATTTTTTCTACATTTCTATTTTCGATATAGTATCATTGAATTATAATTAATCTGTACAGTCAATTAGGGTAACTTAAACCTTCAATATAACATTGGCCCTAAAACTCTTTTGCGGGTTTTATTATTTTTTATCGCTTTAGTGTTATTTACACTAAAGCGATAAAAAATGTCTTCGTAAACGATCAAAACCGGCGCTAAAACTGTTAACTGTGAAATTGACAGTGTAATTATCTCTTTTTGAATTGTATTCAAGTGCAGTCTGTTTCGCGGGCGACAAAAAGTTATTAACTGCTGCTGTTTAATAATACTAAAGAGAGGTAAGAGTTAGTTCTAATTAATTATTACATGTTTATCTTTGATCACAATGAAAATGTACACTATTGATGGCTTTATTGTTGTTTTTAAGCAATAAATGTTGAGTTGATATTTAATTTCTATTGAATCCTGGCAACTTT
>JAAAKD020000207.1:11546458-11596104 GCA_010014825.2 Danaus melanippus | reverse complement strand
AGTCGTCCTGATATTTGTGTAATTAACGATAAAAATATCATAAGGGTATTGAATGACTGTAATTTCACGAGGCAGAAGGGGTATTTTACTATAGAAGATGACTTCCTAGCCATGGAATGGGGTGATTTAGTTTGAAGTCCTGCTATATTATATTACGCAAATTTTGAAACATTTTGTTATTTTTTTTAATATTTTATGTTTACGCTTACTTACATTTAAGATTAAAACAACAGTTCCTAATTGTTCACCAAATTTTTAGATTTAATAAAAGTTATGTTGATTTTCCATTTAGCAACATTTTATTTCCCCATAATTTCCTAAAACTTAAAACTAAAGTATACAAAACTATGGTCTATGGTGCTCAACTGTTTTTTTTTTTTAATAATTATGCACGCCAATGTTAACCAAACAACTGGCTTTATTGACTTGGGTCAATCCAAGCCCAATTGTCAATGTAACTTTAGCCCAAAGGTCTAATGGATTTTTAGCAACGATTTTCTTAAAAAAAATAGTAATAAACAAATTTTTCTATATAATAGATATCCGATCCCACGAGAGTTGACACTTAATTGTATATATCGTGTAACCGTAATGAATGCTTTAACATTTTTTTCGAAAAGTTGGCCAAAGTTAGCCAGATTGACTGTACCAGTTGACACAGAAAAATGTTGCATTTTCTTATTTTGTTTACATATTATATCTCGATTGACTAGCATTCAATTCAGTAATCAATAACATGAAAACCATTGATTTTGCGCAGAGAGAGAAAGACCTGAAAACTTGCGCTCAGTTTTTAAAATCCTATATTTTGTTGCGACACCTTTCGTGCTAACTTCGTGTTCATCTAAATTTTTTAGTAATTTTTTTAAAATTGTAAGGCGTCATGTATTTAGGTTCTTTCTAAAACTAAGCATTTTATGCTACCGAAACCAACATCTTAACATAATCATATATTTTTAACTAAAAAAGAACAATATGAACCTAAATTCCTGGAATCCAAAACTGTATTACCCGTAGAAAAAATAAATTTTGCGTTTACCAATCTGTCATAAATGATAAAACACTATTGACTATTGACGCAGTTTTGACTTATTTGTTACGAAATATATAAAACTGTTCAAGTTATTTGAAATAGTATTTTATTTTCATTCTCGTGTTATTAACAAGAGGTTTAAGTTAAATCGGAAAGTCTAGCGATGTTCTACAAATCAAATACTAGGTATAGTCTGTTAAATTAAAAGTAAGTGGTAACAGAAGGAAGTTATTAAAAGTATTGAATTACAAGTATAATTCCAATATAACGATGACCACAGTCCAAAGTGGTACACACAATTTTAAAGTAGTTTTGTTAGGAGAAGGCTGCGTCGGAAAAACATCTTTATTACTGCGGTATATTGAAGATAAATACAATGACAAACATCTTACGACGCTTCAAGTAAGTGAAACTTAAGATAATTTAATTAAATATAATTCTCAGGTGGTTTCATTATACACAGCCGAAACTTTTAATATTTAAGAAATAAAGAAACCTTCACTGCATTGTTAATACGAAATATTTCTTAATAAAAATGTTGCACAACTCCTTTCATACCAATTACCAAATGACACGATTATAGTTGCTTGTTTTGTGAACATTTACTTTAAACGAGGGAAAATAAAATTTCCGTAATAACATTTCCACGTATTTTTTTTGTAATCTAAAATAAGAACCTTCCAATTAAAAATTGTAACAGAAATTTACATAAATCCTCCATATGAATATTTTACTATTGAATTGATGTTTGCTATATATATATATATATACACATAAATAGAATGATATAAATAAATGTTATGTGCCTTAAAAAGCCTGTTTTATATATATATATTAATGGGAGACCCAAACGTAACATAGTTGTGAAGTTGCTATTGTTAAATAAATACCATCTTAAACATCATCATTAAAAACTAAGGCTTGCGATTCTTTGTTTCTCGGAAAGGAACTTTAATTATGATATAGCTAAGTAAAAATGTAACTCAAGGCAATGCAATGGTATTAGCTGCGTAGTTGTCCGCTGTCGCTGTGACTAGTAAATAAGCTAATCTAATTTTACTGATACGTTCCTTAAAACTTTATCAACTAATTTTGATTACTTAAGAATGCTGTCTTTCATTTAGGCAACCTTTCTCAACAAGAAATTGAACATAAATGGAAAACGCATTAACCTCTCTATTTGGGACACTGCCGGACAGGAGAAATTTCATGCACTTGGACCAATTTACTATAGGAACTCGAATGGCGCCATACTTGTTTATGATATAACTGACGAGGATTCTTTTGGAAAAGTACTATTAAAAAATTTGTTATTATAAAAACAACAATTTACTTATCTTTTCATATATACACTATTGTTAATAATTGTAATGATATTATATTAAATAAATGACCAATTCTAACATATACAAATTTTAAAATAAAATGGCTAAATTGAATAAAAGTAACTTGATATGCTTGTAGGTAAAGAATTGGGTTAAGGAGTTAAGAAAGATGCTTGGCTCCGACATTGTGTTGGTAATTGCAGGCAATAAAATTGATTTAGAGCAGGACAGGACTGTGCCGTTGGAGGAAGCTGAAAGGTGAAGTCGTTACTACAAATAGGATATGAATGCTAGATAATAACAACATTAAGTTATGGAAAATTAAATATTTGTTTTATAACAAATGTGATAGTCAAACAACTGTGTGTCAATTAAACACTTAACTTTAAATATAAAAATCATAATAATAATTGAAGTCTTATAACAATTTTATAATATCATTAATATTTAACTATTTCTATTAAATTTCAATAAATCCAGAACTTCTTTGAAAGGTAATTTCTGCCAGTACTAAACCATGTATGTTAAACTCGATCTTTCCATAGGCATTTATCTGTTGAGCTGTAATATTAACTACATAATTGTTGTAAAAAATAAAATTTTCCTTTTATTTGTGTAAGGATAAAAGATACCTAAAGAAGAATACACATGTACATTCATAACATTAACAGAATGAAAACAATAATTTAACTTCGATGTTGCAGTTATGCAGTAATGGTAGGTGCAAGGCATTTTAATACATCAGCTAAAATGAATCAAGGTGTTGAGGAGTTGTTCCTTGAACTGACAAGGGAGATGACAGAAAGATTTGAACAAAATTCTCAAGCCGATGTGTCAAGGACATCGAGGGTTCTGGTTGTCGAAGATGAAGCCCCACAGCAGTCTTCTTGCTGCTCAGGAATTAGGAACTAAAATATTATATTGATAAAAGCATTGTCTAAGTCAAACTTTAGTCTTCTGGGGCTCGAATAACTTTAAAGTATGTAAACCATCATAGAGCCTGTCTCATATCTGGTCTGATTACTTTATCATTTTATAGATGTGCAAATAAGTGATAACATTTAATCACAACTAGCAAATTTATATAGAACTTAGGCTAATTCTATATAGTGTATTCGTCAGACTATTCATGAGAATATTCATTATAATAATTTAATATTTTATTAGTATCTATCGCTAGAATGTATCACAATGATATTGAATTACATTAATTACTTATATATATGATAAAGTAATCTATGTATTTTTAAATACTTCAAGTTACATTTAATGTCTAACAAAGGGCTGTTATTTTGACTGAAGTGTTGTTTTAACATAGTTTGATCTATAAAATCTATTGTTTTGTTTTTGATTGATATTGTTTCTATTATTGGGAATCTAAAATATTATAAATTGTAAATGTATTTATGTATGAGAATTCAGGATAGTTTTGTAAAGATAAGGTTATTCTGTCATATAAAAAAAAAATTGTTACATAATTTTTTGATTAATCACAAAAAGATTTTATATTGTGATAAAAGAAAAAAATTGTTCCAGAATATAGTAATTGTTCTAATATTCTCTTATTTATATTGCTCAGAGACAAGCTTGAATGGAAATGGTATTGAAAATTTTGTCCTTGAAATTGATTAGACATCTCTTTTACATAAAACTGTATTTATCGAATATGATAGTTAAAAATTTAGGTATGACATTCCTTCAATATATAATATAACATATAAGTTTATTCTTTTGCCTTCTATCAAGAATTAATCATTATGAAAATAAATCCTAAAAAAACGATTGTAAGACACATCTTGAACAAGATTTTACCTATTCCTTAAAATTTACACTGTCAAATAACGCCAGTGTAATTGTTTCATATTTTCTATACGTTCAAAGCTGTGACTGAACTCTTTACTTTGTTTATGTCTTGCAACTGTGCCTACAATCAATTAAAATTCTTAGATTGGTTTAAAGATATATTTATGTAAATTATGAAGTTTTAAAATAATTCATATATATATTTACCATTTCCTTATTGTTACTGTAATATTTAACACTTGGCTTTATAAAAAATTAATAAAAAAGTAATTGTGTATAAGTAATATTGATAGAAGTTCTTGTCTTAGTATACATTTGATATGAACAAAACCTTATTGATATATACTGTATTATTATAAAATTTTGTGTGTTATTAGAGAACTGCTTAAAAAATCTGACATTTAAGTTTTTGTTCTCTGTAAATTACAATTATATGATCCTTTAAAACAATTGGATTTGTTCACGAATTTAAAACACTTGAATTATTGGCCTCGTCTATTGTTAAAATTTTGAATAAATGCACTTGTTTAATCTGAAGTCTTCTGAATTGTTTTTGGTTCTTTCCTTTAATTGATCATGTTGCAATAAAATTTATATTAATGTGAATTAAACTTCTACACAAATTACTAAATATTAATCAGATTTCGTGTAAACTGTTTAACTCAAACAAGCTCAATAAATATGATGTAAGATAAACTAAAGAAATATTTTCAAAGAACGTTTTTCTAATTATTATTATGACTTTTAATGTTACCTCAAACCACTTAAACAGGTTACGTAATAACCAATAAAATCGGCCTGCCCTTGACGCACCTATACATATAATCAAATAATATATTTTGTACCGAATAAGTGGTAATACATTAGTATAAAACAAAGATAATAAAATAATTATAATTAAATCAGTGTAACTCTGAAATCAGTTTCTATTACTTATAACAAGTGACAATCTAACTGTCAAAGTAGAATAGGTAATTCAATTCCGTAATAATTCCGAATAATTCAATTTATAATAAATAAAAATACTGGTGCAACAAAGTCGACTAAAAATATAATACTTAAGCTGAAATGTAATGACGTCGTATCTTTATGTGTGTTATACAACGTGAAAGTAGGAAACCATGTTGATGTTGTTTGATATGAATATTAAGTATAGATTAGTGCTGAGATAAATCAACAATAATAATGTAAAAAGACACAATTGATATCTTGTGATATATTATAGTTCTATTCAGGCACTCTCATTTTAAGAATTTTGGTGCACTATCCTCAAATTTTCTGATACAATATATATGATTGTACCTATATTTTCACTTCTGGATAATGACAGATTCCTAACACTCAGCCAGTGTCATTTTTTATACTCAGCTATACTAATCACATGTTTTCCATTAAGATCAATCTTATTAATTTAAAACTTCATAATATTATATTGTTTTTCTAAGTAAAGAAATAAAACCAACCATATGGTGTATAACATCTATTAACATAACTACATTCAGGACAAAGCGACACATCAAATTCACATAGCAACTTGTATTACCTTAAAAATAATTTAACCACCTTCAATTCCTTCTAAGTTTTTAACAATGTTTTATTCATATCTAAAATAAATTTCTACAATATACATAATGTAAATGGGAAAGATAAATGTTTATCTTAAATCATATTTAAATATGACACAATATTATGCAATAAATGCAAATAAAATGTATTTTCTTACATGTGACAACATACTTGTTCCAACAAAATTTAATTAATAGGATTGCACAATAAAAACAGTAATAGATGTTAAAATTACCAAAGCTATATTCTAATGCCTACAAGCTCCTAACTTTCAAATTCAACTTTTAAAAGATGTTCATGTTTTTTTTATGTATTATTTAATTTCCTTTCGGACACATGGCAATTTGTCTAAGAAATATGACTGAGAATTATTAGAAGATAATAAAATGTTGATCACTCTTCATTGATTTTGCGGTTTTTAATGTTTCATGTAAAAATACACATTTCTTATTTTTTCTTTATTAACTAAACCACATAGACCCTAGGCTTAACTTCTGTCAACTACAAATAACCTAAAATTAGAAAAGCTTATAAACCTTTTTTTTTAAAACATATTCCAATATTTTAGGTACTCTTTTCGACTTCTTTTAAACTGTTGAATTTGTGAAGAATTCTAAAGCTTCAGTTTTATAACTACTCTGTAAATATAAAGATGTTTTTATACAAAAGTAGTAATATAGACAGTAAATTTGTTCCAAAGCAAGATATAATTTATACAAGTCTGATATATTTTGTACCTATAAATATGTTTCTATCTTGCTAAACAGTCATAACAATGTGTAGACACAATAATTTTGCTTATTTTTAATAGTAAAATGCAACCATAAGTCTTTATTATTTCTTAATTCTCGTTGACAATTCACGTAAAATGGCAATTGTATTATCTGTTAACACTATGGATGTTTTTAATTTTGAAATACTAAAGTCATAGATACACTTTCTATCACAGTCTATCTTGTGTGCAGAACAAGTTTCAGGTTGAGGGCTGCTCGGTTTAATGATGTGTCACTTTTCTAATTCCACTTCCTTGGTCTTCTTTTTGGTTTTGCGTTCCTCTTTGGTCTCTGGAAGTTCGGTGATAGTAGCCTTTTTGGCATCTGTTTCTTTGTCTAGGGGTGGCAAGTCCAATAAATAAGGTATCATCGTCCTAGACTTCTCTTCGACAGATAACCATTCCATCTAAAAGTATATAAATCAATAAATAAATTATATACGAAAAATATTGATTAATAAAAAGTTTTGTAATTGCGATGCTACAAGAAATAGGTAATGTATAAGTTTACCTTCTGCCTGTGATCCTGCACAGCATCATCGCAGATGTCAATACACATCTGTTCAGTAAGTCTACCGTCGTCAGAAGCATATGCAGCCGCTTGCCAAGCCACTCCTAATTTAGAGAGTGCTCGACCAGACATACCCGCTGTACGTTCAGCTAGTTTTGTACAGAGAAGACTGTAGTCAAACTGATCCACGTTGAGACGTCTGAGGAAAGAAGTATGCAAAGAACACTATATGTCGATAAAACTAAATAATATTCTAATGTGGTAATGGTGCAATAATTTACCTTTTACCCTGTGAAGCAGGTTGAAGCACGAACTTATCAAAGTACAATCTGATCAAGCGTTCCCTCTCCTCCAGTCCTGGTAGCCCAAATTCGATCATCTTATCCAAACGGTCGTTTATAGCAGAATCAAACTGTTGTGGAGTGTTTGATGCCAACACAAGCATGATACGGCTACTTTGATCTGAGGTTCTATAGAGGAATGCATTAAGAGCAGCACGAAGGTCCTCACTAATATGTTCCGAAGACCGTTTGCGGAGGAATGCGTCCGCTTCATCAATAAACAACAGCACTCCTACGAAATAAAATATATATTTATGCTGCAATGGGAACAAACCTCTTTTTTATTTTTTACACTATGGCATAATGATTAAAAACAAACGAATATAATTACTTACTGTACTGGAAATAGTGGTCAAGATTTATTACATACCTTTACGGCTGGTGTTGGCCCAGTCGAACATTTTATGTATGGCTGCAACAGCGTGCTTGCCCATAGGGGCTACATCACCACCCGTCATTATAGCATATTCCATACCAGAATGTTTAGCCAATTTCTAAAATAAAACGTGTTGTATATAAATAATACTTTTTGGCCTCTATGCAGCCCAAAACTTAAATTATTGGTTTTAAAATACGATTTTCAAATCAGATAATGATGCTGAAAATTTTGTAAGGTGTGCTCGGACCGTCTAAGACAAAACTGTGTCATATATAAAAGCAACCATTTTATCCCATGATTCTCTATAAAAGATACTAACCTTTGAGAACAATGTTTTTCCAGTACCAGGTGGTCCATACATGAGCAGATTTCTATAAAAACCTTTATTCATTCTAGTGTTCTTAGTGGCAATTGCTATATCTCTTAAGCGTCTTTCTAAATTTGGAGCTAATACTACACCACCCAAAGCATCAGTAGGTTTCTTGAAGTTTGAAACAGCACGCGATATTGTGAGAATGGGATGCTTAACCGCTTCGAGGAGAGAAAATCTAGATGTCTCATTGACTAAAGTGGGTTTACCTTAAAGAAAAATATTTAGTTCATAATTACTTTTCATAGTATGAGCAATGTAAATAAATTAAAACAAATAACTTACCAATCCTTGCCTCAAGGAATCTAGCAGCTACAGATGTAGCACCTTTAGCAGAGTAGACACCTAAGGCAAGTAGAGACAAACCACCAGCAGCAGCTAGGGTCTTATCCCAGTCGGTAACAAGTGCATTTAAACCTGTCCCAATCACACTACCTGCTGTTCTGTGAAAAAAATGGTATGAATGATAATTTTTTTATTTAATGATACCTCAAGGAGATTATACAATCAGGAAAGACTCCAATATGAGACTTACTGTATACTCTCCAATATAGTGGTTCTATTTTCTGCAGCTTTCAGTTTAATTTGTTCAAGAGTTATATCTCTATTCTCTCGGTCTGCCTTGGCTTTAGCTCTAGCCTCAGCTTCTATCGCCTTCAGTTTATTTTTCTCACGTAGTTCCATTTCATGCTCAATGGTGGCTCGTCTTAATGCTTCTTGCTTTGCAACACTCTCTTCTTGCCTATAAACATATTTTTAGAGTTTAATGCTTGGTAATTACGTCATTTAAAGGATTGCTGATAACAATCAAATGATCAAGTTCAACAGATTAATATTTAAAAAATTGTATAAACCAGTCCAAATATCCAGAAAAATTATGTAAATACAAAGAAAAATATTTCTTATTTCTAACTTTCTTAATATTTCATCTTGTGACTTTTGATGTTGTAGCAATTGTTCTTCATAACGGGTTTTTGCCAACTGATCTTGGTACTGGGCTCTCATTTGGTGTTGCTTTGTTTCTTCCTACAACCAAAATTATTAATAAACTTTAATTCATTAATACTGATTGTGAAAGTTATGAGCTATACATATATTTTTGTGCACCTGTAATGTCTTACGTCTTTCTTCATAATCAACTCTCTTTTGTTCAACTTTGGATTGTTCAATAGCAGCTTCATATTCTTTGATCTTCGCCATTTGCTCCTGTTGCCGAGTCATCTCTTGTAACTTACTTATCTCCAATGCATCTTTTGCATGTCCTGAAAAACCAGAGTTTATAAATAAAAGTTGTAAACACTTTATTATTATTTACAATTAAAACTGTTTTCTTATTGTCAAACAATGATTGGTTTATATAAATCAGAATAACCACTTTTTGTGTAGAATTATTATTTTTTTATGTTACTTTACTCCCAATCACATGGCTTATTAAAAGAATTCAAATTCAAAATCTGAAAAATCAAATACAAATTTTCACCTTACACATTTATGTTTAACTAGAATTGTTTACGAGATCTGTTATATTAGCAAAAGCTATTTAAATTACTGTCATTAAATCAACAATACATTATTACTTTATTGCTTTATGATACCATAAAACATATTTTAAATTTTAAGAGACAATTTTAGTGATTTTTGCAAGCCTTAACTAGATATATTTTATAAGTAACAAACTAAATATAGAAAAAATTATGCTTATAAATTTTTTATAATATTAATTAAATGAACTAACATCAGTTGTGCTGGCACAAGTATATCTATTTTTCCAATAGTTTTTAACAGCAAAATTGTTAAAATTACAAGACTTTCTTAACATTGCAAAGCAAACAATAGTAAATAATATGACACATTGTATTCTATTATAAAATGTATAAATAAGTGCAGTGGCGCATAATTAAACTTTGGACCTAAAATAAGTAATTATATACTGTAAATAATGAATTACATATTCTATAAATGGTATATGTCCAAAAAAATATATATTTTGAAAAAGTAAATCAACTATAATAAACGACATTTGATAACGAAGCAAAGGCCATGAAACTTATTGGACCTTATTTATAGGTTATGCGGTCGCATTATGCAATACTTTAAAATGTGACCAAATAAGTATAAGACATACTTGATCTTTCTAATTCTCGGGCAGCTTGAGCAGCTCTTTCCAAAGCACTAGAATCAAATCTGTACGCTTCCATTGCTTTCTTCTCGGCTTTACTAAGGTTAACTGGAGCAGCCGCCGCAGGTTCTCCTCCATTAGCTGGAGGTTCATCAGAAGGGGGCTGCTGAGGCCGACTATATCCAAATAACCAAGACATGACTAAAATATAGAAGTTTTAGTCATGAAACTATTATTTGACCTTATTTTTGAACTATTTTCAATGAAACCGCAGCACACCGACGGACTGAATCCAAGTCTATTGATTCAAGACAGCAGTCAGTGTGTTCACAGAGAATGGAATATTTATAGTCTGTGATATATTTGGAACTTTTATATGCATTAGGAATTATTCAAAATCCAATATATATATATATATATTTATATTTTTTATAATGGCGGTATGTTGAGTTTTATAAAATTAAAAAAAATATTTAAAATTAAGATTCTCTTCTCGAATTATATTTTCAAATTTTGAATTCTGATACATTTTAAGGAACTCTAATCTTAAACATTATTTGCTAAAAAATATTATTTTCTTTTCTATTTTTGATGATTTGAACATAGAAATTAATGTGATAGCAAATCACGTGACTGAGAAGACCACCGTTTTTGCTTACTGCAACCTTCTTACATTTTTTGAAGATATTCTAAAATGTGATGTCAATAAAAATATATCAACTATTAAAAAAATTAAGTAAACTCAATGTTTAGTGATTGGGTATAAAATTATGAGCATAAAGCTTTAGACAATATTTTAATTTCATAATACTTAAAATTAATTATACTTTACTAGAGTAAGTAGATATTTTATTCATTAGTATCATGTAATAATAACAACCACTTAAGGTAACTTTTTTGTAATCAAAATAAAATAACTTATACACAGAACAAGAATAATTGTATTCTGAAGACATGGTTAGGTAAATCTCTAAAATTACAACTACGAATGTTCTGTGAGGAAGTATGGATTTTTGTCGCCTTTTACGTAAAATACACTGATAGATTTTAATAAAGCTTTAAAGTTATAAAAATCTTAGACATCTAAATGAAACAGAGGTTAAGCGATCAGCTATAGAATCAAGCCATGTACGTACGTAAATAGACGTATTGCAATTATTTATATTAATTTAATAGTATTAAATCCCGAAACACATGCTAGTCATGTTGCTGCCTGTTTCCATGGCTATTAGTTTAGTATATTTTATATATAGGAACTTTATGTTCTTCATTTCGAAGTTAAAGCAGACGAAATCGCATCCAAAAACTAGTTTATTACAATAACAGTTCAACTGGTTATGAATGCTCAAGAGAGTCGAGCTTGGGATATTTCTGGCCTTTAACTATGTCTTTGCTGATAAATATTTAAAATCACATAAATATTAAAATAAAACCAAAGGATGTTTACTAAATATTTATTTTATTATACACTTATTTTATCAATAACAATAAATTATTGTTTTATATATATATGTTATTAAAATGTAAAAGTTAATAACAACTTAGTAAAAATATAAACTCAAATAATGGACAGAAAACAGTATTGCAGTACTTTTAAGTTAGGTCATATTATAACACAAGCAATAATAATGAATTATATAACTGTAAGACAACTGCCATTTGTATAAAAATAATATCATATCATCTAAAATTGATTCTACCAAATTTGTAATTGTATTCAATTATCAAAAACCTTACAGTTAATTTCTCAAACCTTTCTCGTTCATCATGGCTATGATTATACACAGTTACTACAACATAATATTGTTACTATTTTGTGCAGTTACTGTCAGCAATCATCATACAACAAACCATATTTAAATATATTTAAAAATTGTGTGGCTTACACTTAAAAAAAAATTATAAATCGAGAACCACTTAAACAACTAAGCTTTTGAACATATTAAAAGTATTATCCCTTGTTTTAAACAATGTTCAATAAGAAATATGTAAAATATATAAATGTTATTCTGATAAAAGACAAGTCTAGTAAAATTAAAGTTATCTATACTCTATAGCATTTTAATATTCATGTCACAACATTTATGGGTTAGTTATAACGGAAATATTTTACACTTAAGACTATTCACAGTTTGAACCCAACTGCATGTTAGCTTTTTTCAATTATGGACTAAAACAATTTTTGAACAAAAATAACGTTGCTGAAGTTAGCATAGAAATGCTATATACTTCCCACTTGTAGACAGATAGCAATAGAAATCTGTATCATATATAACATAATGGAAAGATTTTAAAGGAAGATTTATGCTTATTCAGTCTAGACGGCAGTAAGAGTAGAGAACTGGGTTTTTATAAATGTGATGAGAGTATTTTTACATGTACTGAGATTGTTTTCGATTTTCCAACAAAGTCGCAAGAGATTCATGTTTACTATGCAGATGACACAATTTTCATAAAATTTATCGTCGATAACGTCCAAGGTAGGCTCCACAGTTGGGGCACTTGTGATGAACATCCATACAACTGTCTATACAGCAGGGGATCAAACAGCAACCTAAGAATCCACTGAAATAATAATATAATAATAAAAAATAATAATGATAAATTATAATCATTAACACAAATTTTGATTATTTATATATAATTTTTGTTTTAATAGATATTATAGGTCATACACTAATAAATTGCAAAATATATTACAACCCAATTGATTGAACAGCTCCAAGACCAGTTGGAATATGATAAAATTAAATTAATAAAATAGAAAAGTACCATTGAGAGTAAATAAAAAAAGTTCCACATGATTATGAATTAAATTCATAGCTATAAATAATACTGATTTATGTAATTAGCAATTTGTGTGAAATTAAAATATGTATGGTATGTAGCACCTACCCCAGAGCGAATATGATAGCTCCGCACACATATGCTATGAGACCTGGTTTTGTTTGAGTGTCTGTGTTCATCTCAGAATGACAACTGGGACAGATCATATGTGTAGGTTGAGGACCTACTGGCACTACTGTTGTTACAATGGCTGGACCGGAAGCTGAAATAAATGATGAACTCATCTATCAATTCGTCAATTGTTTGTTAGTATGTAGTTAGTGGGTAATGTCAGTAATATAATAATTCTGAGCCCCTTAATAGATTATGCTAGTAAAGCTGGTATTAGAATTGTTGTTTAAGTTTTTATTATAATTAACTACAAAGAAGGTTAATTTATGTAGAAGGTAAATAAAGATAATACCTTCCACTATCTCCAATTTTTTTTTTATGATTACAATAATATCTTTAAAATAATTAGTTTAATTTTGGTTGTCAAATTGTGTAGTTATCTGTTTTAATCCTACTTTCTTATTAGTATTGTCCCTTAAATTTATTGATAATAAAAATGACTGGATGCCAATAATAATAACTTTGCACTGTCATCTAGTCTGAGTGTGACCACAATTACAGCAAAGTTATAAATATGTTGAGGGAAATGTGGAACATTAAAATAATACAAGAATCTGATATGTAATTTAATGAAAAACTCAATGTCATTTAAAAAGTTATTATAAAAAAGATATATTAGATTTAGCTGCAGATACTAATTAATAGTAAAATAGTGTCAGGAGGCTGCTACAAAAACAAACAAATCTATGAAATTTTATTCAAGAAATAGCAAAATTACAAAAGCATCATTACAAAAGCCTTTCAATAAGAACTTGGAGGAAAACTAAGTATATGGACAAAAGATACTATTGAAATATATGATGTTTCTTCTTGTATGTCTTAAGGATAGACAAAGGAATGCAAAATGAACACTCTTGCAAAAGCCAATTTGTAGAGAGCATACTGTTCCTGTATGTGATGCTTATAGCTGTGATTTTATTTATTTCAATTCATTATAACACATAAAATTTTTCATTCCCTTTCATTTATTGAAATTGAATTTTCCATTCATTTTCATTTATTGAAAAGTTTTGTGAGAGTTATACAGAAATATGTATAGTTAGCTAGGGTTGGCTGAGAAATCGAAATAACTATATAACATTCAACTTGGTGCATAAAAATAATTAATATTTTAGAAGTAACCTTTTATAAACTTTTAGTATAAAAGATTTTTGCTTATATCATTTTTGTGCATTATAGTTTGATATCAAAATAAAGTATAATAAACCAGTAAATGAGTGATATCATCATTATGCAAGAATTTCCTGAATAACCAAATATTTCATTGGGTACAAGGACACATTAGTAATGTATGGAAATAACAGTGAACTCATTTGGAAACAGTATAATAATTTGTGGATTTATACTTACTGGGTGGGTAAAGTGGGGTGTAGGGGCTTGAAGGACCTACACCACCCACAGCTTGGGAATAGCTCGGCGGGGCTGCCGGGGGAGGCTGCATGGTGTGGGCATTTCCCCACACATAGGGCGGCGGGTTACCAGATTTCTCCATTTTCGCCTTATGAACACAACAAAAAAAACTATGTAAACAACCACTAGAAGCTATTGACACACAGGCTGTAAAATCTCATATGATGCAATACAATCTCTTTTGCTATTTATAGGAATGATTCCATCAACCAACAAAACGCAGATGTTCATTTAGAGTTGCTTAAATCGTACAAGTTTTGATTGATGTAAAATGAATTAAACATGTGAGTATACTAACACAGTTATATTTTTAACTATTGTCTTGTCTTAGAAGAATCACACTTATTGACTTTTTTATTAAACAGTTATATTTATAAGACTTCGCTAACAAACGAACTCACACTTTACACAAAATTATACACCACAGATAGCTGTAAAAATATTATCACTTTAACTAAGTGGCTAACGAAAAATTAAATTTAAATGTTGACACTTTCAATTTACTTGAAAAATCATTCACGTTAAAGAAATTTAGTTTTTACTTTAAATGTATTGCTTGCATTTATGACCTGCAGTTGTCAAGATTTTATTATTAATTTAAAATCGGGACATCCAGACTGCTAATTATCGATATTATTTGAAACTAGCGTAATTCTCTGTACATCACTAAGTTTTGATGTATGTCATCATATCTTAGCCTTCAAGCCCTTTCGTTCGTCATCTACTAATAATAGTTTAAAGAGAATAAATAGATAAAGAAACTTTAATTTCTAAACAATTGTTTATTTTATTAATTGCATTGGGTATGAATTCAACATAGAAGTTAATCTTCGTTTTTAAAGCCATTTTTAGTTCAATTTTTGTGTTTATTATTAGAAGTGTAGTACCGAGTTGTAAAAAAAAAACAAGCTGTGATTCATATTGCCTTATTTTCCTCTCCAGAAATAAGAATTATGTCTTCACCGCGCCCTAAATCTCCCAGAACCCCGGTTTTACCTAAAAAAGAGGATAAAGAGGAATCATTTTGGGATAAAATCGGCACAATTGGTCGTAAAAAGCGCATAAAGGAAGGTATGTTCAATATACTTGTGTGGGTTGGTAGAATTATTTTCTGTCATATGAACCACTCCCATTAAATTAAGTGAGTGTTAAATTGTTTATTTAGTTTTGTATATTTAACTGTCTAGTTCAAGAAGTCCAAGCAGAAGGCAAATATGCTATTGATTCACCTGGAAGTCCTACAGCTCCAGAAATTCCTCCTGAGGAGTACAGCCTTTGTAAGTATTTGAACTTCTGTATTTATCAAACCATTATTCCTATTCTTTCACGACTACGGTGACATTCAAGTCAACAGAAATGATATTTAAACATTAAAATTCAAAATATTTATACAATGCATTCAAAAATATCCTTTACCCATAAATACACAATTACTTGTAGGTCTTTTAAAAATTTATTACTCTTACTAAAATAGCATTAAAATCACCAAAAGCTTCCAATATTTGTTATAAAATATACTTTGTTTACTAAATGTAATGATGTGATTGTTGTCATATAAAAAAAATTCTGGCTAAAAAAGCAAGCATCGGTGCAGAACAAGTCCAGAAATACTTAGTTCAGAGCTTTGATTTCTCATTATATTGGAAAGCCACCAATTTACTTGTGTCTCGCCTTCCTACCTGTTTTGCTAATGTTTATATTTCATATCTCCTTTTCCAATATACAATGTTTTGTTTGTGACTATGAATTCTTAATCAGTTATTGTAATAGCACACCTATCATTTGGAACAATAAAAATTCCATGTCAATCCCAGCTAACTCGACACTCCAATGAAATTTTCCAGTTTTTTGTGTATGGTGCATATTTATACAAATATATAACATACAAATATTTTTATATATTTCTTATAGTGGACAATGAAGAAAGAGCAATCATTGAACCCCGCTCTCTAGAAGATCCGAGAGTGAAAGACTTGATCCAGGTCTTGATTGACTGGATCAATGATGAATTAGCTGCACAGAGAATAATTGTGAAAGATATTAGCGAGGACCTGTACGACGGTCAGGTGTTACAGAAGCTGTTGGAAAAGCTGACAGAGACAAAGTTGGATGTCCCAGAAGTTACACAATCTGAAGAGGGCCAGCGTCAAAAGCTTGCTATTGTTTTGAGAGCTGTCAATAGGGTGTGTAATAAAACTTAACTAAATCCGTGGATATGGTTGACAACAATATAAAAAATAATGATCCTCTTACTGATTATAATGAATATTAAATTAGTGTCAAAATTTTTGAGATTTAAATGTATTTATTTTGTGTTGAAAAAATTCAATCATGCTTCACTGCTATTTGATATTACCTGTCATAACTACATTATGAGGTCGAAAAACTATATGTAAAAAATATTAAAGAAATATATTATTTAAGTTATGCTCAATTAAACTACACATTCTAAATTAAATTTTAAAGTTAATGCTTGGATAGAATTGACATCTTGTTAATGTTATTATTATTACATACAATTATTCCTTTTCACTTTTTAAATGTGAGTTCATTATTTTTAAAAATATATTCTTATCATATGTTTTTAAAACAGATGTTGGTTTGTCTATGTTAATTTAAAAGTATTATTGCACAGGTCATTTACGGAACATCAAAGCCTGTACAGAAGTGGAGCGTGGATTCGATTCATTCTAAGAATGTTGTGTCCATTTTGCATTTGTTGGTAGCACTTGCTCGCTATTTCCGAGCACCGGTCCGTCTGCCAGAAAACGTTAGTGTCAACGTGGTTGTTGTGAAGAAGGATGCGCCGAACCAGCTCTCCCATAGGTATCTATATAATTTATATATGTGTATGAAGATTACTTTTGTATCAAATTACGGTTCCGTCGAGTATCTTAAAACAGCTGATCATCAAGAACAAATGTCAATGAATAGTTCTTATTTATTCTCTTTGCTTAGGACGTATATTGAAGATATAACAACCACTTACGATGACCTTGGTATGAAGTGCGAGAGGGACGCTTTCGACGCACTATTTGACCACGCCCCTGACAAACTGCAAGTTGTTAAAAAAGTCAGTATATATATTAAATAAGTTATCCCTTTCCTGGTTTATTTAAAGTGACTATTATGAGAGAAAAACGTTTGATTACTTTCAGTCACTAATCACATTCGTTAATAAGCACCTAAGCAAAGTGAATCTCGAAGTTATGGATCTCGATAGTCAGTTCCACGATGGTGTGTATCTCGTGTTGCTTATGGGGTTACTGGAAGGATACTTTGTGCCACTTTTTGACTTCCACCTGACCCCACAAGACTTTGATCAGAAAGTACATAATGTTTCCCTGGCATTCGAGTTGATGCAAGATGCTGGGTTGGCCAAACCCAAAGCTAGATCAGAGGGTAAGTTCACTTAATATATTTCATTCATGAAGGAAAAATACCAGGTCTTTAACAATAATTAATGATTTCGTCAAGTTTTTATAATTCAATTCATTAGTTTGTACTGGTCTTGATGAGTATGGTCTGATAATTGTTTTACACTTATGTTTTTTTTAATAATATTATATTAATCTATATTTTAACATAAGCCTACAAAACAGTCTTCCGACAATTTATGGGTAAATATTTTCACAAGTCTCATATTTTTTTTTTCAGATATTGTGAATCTGGATCTTAAGTCAACACTGCGTGTTCTGTACAATCTTTTCACGAAATACAAGAACCAACCCTAATCTGAAACGTTTATTGTGTTCAATGTTCATTATTAAATAATTCTACATATTAAAAATTAATTGCTTACTTTATTAGTAATCAACTAACAAATTCTATTAATTTATTAACAAATTAACGTGCCTTAATCAATATATTAAATAATATTAATATTTCTGTTCGTTTCATTTCCTTTTGTATATTTATCAAGTTTTATAGTATTAAGTAATCAGGACTCCACTAGAGAATAAAACAATGGATTCCCAAAAATATATAGCTGTAATATCAATACACGAAAGAGGTTGATATACAAATGTAGCCGATGTGATGTAGTGCCAGAAAGTAATCAAGAACAAATTGAAATGAAGTAACATTCAATCACACATTAGTATGAAAAAATATCGACATTTACTCCAGACGTATCACCACGTTTCTAATATTAAGATCAGATATAATATATTGTTTAAATGATTATAACTGATGTAAAGAAAAACGCGTATAATTATGTACTCTATGTAGGTGTAGTCTTGTTATGTTAATAAAATATAATATACTTATTAACTAAAACTTGAGTTTTATTTACATTAAATGTGACATGTACGTTTGCTGATAATTTGATTTAATTTCTTTTTATTTAGTAGATAACGTCAGGTGGGGTAAATGCGAGTAGCGTAACTAGAATGACATTTCTTTCTTTATTCAACCAATGACAATATTTTACATTCTAATAGTATAAAATTTATAATTTACACATGTATTAAGTAATAATTAGACTAAAATTTTAAGTTATTTGTTTATTTACAATCACTCGGATAGCTACGATATATTTTTTTTAAATTAGCTCCCTTTTTGCCTTCACCTGGTGTTCAGGGGTAAATTTCTTCAAGTCAGGGGTGATATTTTATTAGCAAAATGCGAAAATCGAATTAAATTTGGCTTTTATTACAAAGAGATCCCATGAAAACTTACACAGTTATGAAGTTTTTCTTACCGAGTATTGAATTAACTTTGGCCATTTACTTAAGAGAGATCACCAGTAGTCTTTAGTAGGTAGCCGTAAGCACACCTTACTATTTATACCCCGTTATTGCAATTGCCAGACCTGACCCTACTTAATGGATACCTCATATATTATCAGATGACAGGAACATTTTGAACCAATGTCTATATTATAATGTATTATAAGGCATATTTAGATTGATGCTATATTGTTTTATTTTATACAATTAATACCCTGTGTATTTGGGCAAATGGTTATAAAAAGCCCATCCATCGATATGATTTACTTTCGGAAAAGGGTAAAATTATTCAAACAATAAAGTTACTCTGCTTTTTACGACCTTGATGCAAAAGGGGTAATAAATAAGAGATAATCAAAACAAATTAATTTATTAAGAATAAAGGTTACAGTTAGATCTACAGTTACTAATAAGTATACAATACAAAAATCATTATAATATGTAAAAAATATTACGCTGTAAGCATATATAATTCACAAACGAGAAAAAAAGAGAATAAGAGATATTATAAAATTCGAAATAAGAATCGTATAAATAAGGGGTTGCCATAAATAATAATTACTTTTAAATAATATCAAGAAAAACTTTTTTATTTTAAATATAATGTTATTATTATAAAACATACAAAACAACTACTTAGTAGGCAATACAATATCATGAATGTAGCAATTTTTAACTAATTTCCCTTTATCATACACGACTCGAGCTAGATAAGTATTAAACTCAAAATTATAAGAAAATGAAGAATCCACAGACGCTAACTAACTGATTGCCATAGTTGAATGTTTAAAAAAAATGTAGAATAAAAAAAAAATCGTTATTTTTATACGTGTTTGCTACTCTAAAATTGGTTAAATATATCTTGAGTTCCCGAAATTATTTATGACAGATGGTTGATAGCGAATGAAAAAGACTTACAACAATACAGTCGATTGTAAAATACTGTTGTGAGATGTCCCATAAATTATATCAGAACACTGGTACACGAGAAAAAAAAAACAGACGATGGTCCATTTATATCAGGTTTTAAATTCATAGCACAAAATAATACAAAAGTTAAAGCATTTCGTTGAAGTTTGAACAGCATTATTTTGCGTTGCACATTTTTTTTTAATTTATGCATTAAAATTAAACAAGCAATAACTATTCCATTAATTTCTTTTCGGCAAATAATTCACGGTTGCAGGTGTACGTAACATTTCGGAATAGATTAAAAATAAACCCTATATATAAATATGAGCTGCCAATTAATCATACTTTCGTCGATATAATATGAATTTAAAGAAGTTTTTGAACTGGAAATGTAAAATTTCAGTTTATATATTATATTGAAAAAGTTTGAAAGAAGCCGTGAATACAATTCTTACATATGACATATTATAAAACTTAAATAAAATTATGTTCTCTTAATTCGTGCTTACATAATAATTGACAAATATAGTTTAGTTGTTTATTTTGGTATCGCGATTCGAATTTATTTAGAGAGCACGAACTTTCTTTGATATATTTTATCCTCTGTTGCCACGAAATTGAAAAGATATATTTGAAAACGTGGGACGTTATTAACATTGAGTAATAAGCTTAACGCTTTAGATACTAATAAGTCTATTCTAAATAAGTACAAACAAAAACACATTAATTTAATTGTAGTCAAAGATGGAGGATATAGATTTTTTTTTGATAATAAAGATTTTTATGAAAAACCTGAGAAACCTAAAGCTCATATTATACAATTCCTATTCTATTGTCATATGCAGTTTAAAAAAATCAATATTTATTTTATGAACTTAATTAAAAAAAAAAAATCATACAACAGCAACAATTAAAATATACAGATAAATGGAATGTCAGTTATAATAATACAATAGAAATAAGAAATTATATGTACAATTTTAAAATAAGAAAAAAAATTATACGAATTTTGATATCTTTAATACTGCGAATAAGATTATATTTTAAAATTCCTTTCAGTAAACTATATATTAAAAACAAAATAATAATAATAATAACTCCAACTAGAGATCATTAAGAATCTCATAGATTTCATGAAGGGGTATATATTAGTTATTTGATATATATTTTTTAAACTTCACTTCATAGATTTATATATAAGAAACAATAATTGAGATCAATTTGTAAAGTAATTTTATGAAATTTGTTACTACTGGCTGGTTATAGATTATATAAGAATAAAAAAGCAGATGATTTTTTTTAATTTTAGAATTTTTATAGTCAAGAATTTATTGCAAAACATTCACAGCATCGCGACGCTATTGCTTTAGATTCATTAAAAACTATTGTATAAAACGCTTTATAACAATTAAAAATAATACAAAAATAATCATTTAATATAATTGTAGATATTATTTGTATTTTGGAATTGGCATCAAGAATTGAACTGTATGGAGTGACTAAAGCTAGTATTTAAATTATATATACAGATGTAGATCTAGTAATAAAAAAAATCTTCTAGAAAATACACTATTAATTTTTTTTATAGATAATTATCATAGTTGTGTGATAATAAAGTTGCACACAAATAATACGTTCTGAAATACTAAGTAAATAGCAAGAAATCTACAAGGAAGTGTGGTCTACGTGTAATCACTTAAATACTTCATTAAATTCTAATATAAATATACAAAACGCCTGTAATAAGTTCCTTTACAAGTGCCATTCGAGGTACTCGGTATATTTTTAGTCTTAAACATTAATCCATAGACGATATAGTAAATATTGTTGTTCTAAATTAAAAAAAAAAACAAATTTAAAAATACATGGTGCAGATACAAGCAAAACCATAATACACTGTTTTATAATCTATGACGTAGCAGCCATATTATAAAAATCGGTCGTAATAGGACAAATTATTTATGTTCATCATGAAATTACAAGTTAACAATTCCGTTAATCCGTTAAGTAATACAATGTCATTTTATATAAACCTGTGTTGGTTGTAATCGAGAATTTGGAAAAAGAATAATAAAAAAAACAAAAAAAAAAATTGAAGCGAAGAAAAGAGGTTTAGCTCGAATTAAATATAGAATGAACATTTGAATAGTCTTTAAAGAAACAGATAAAAAAGTATTAAAGAACTGAACGAATTCAGTTACAAAAAGTTTAATATGAAGTAAAATCAATAATGTATGTTATGTAACGTTGAAATGGGTCGGTCGTTATGTGCCACGTAATATGTGGTTTGATATAAATTATACTTAAAATAAAATATGTAGTCTAACACATTCTTATAAAGTACTTTACTTCGGCCAATTTTTATCAATTTTCTCCCATTCTCCCATCATTTATATTCGGTTGACCGTTCTTTTAGTTTCTTCATATATTTGGTTGAATAGCCAAAACTTAAAAATTCTACTTCGCAATCCCTGTTAGTTAATGAGGAAATATTGTACACAGTTTTTCCTTTATATATTCAATAATTGTTTAAATTGACTGTAAGCTCTGTTAAATATACTTCAACTTGGCCAGAGTATAGAAAATGATCTTGACATCACATTCTTTATCTCCATAAATTATTTATATAAATATAGCAGCATCATATATCTACAATATAATAATAAATTGCATTCAAATCATAACACAACGTACTCATTAAGCACACTCATGAAGATCATCAAAACATAGCTTAATTAAAAAATACCTTCCGTATCACAGTTCAATTTTAAATCCAAGTCAATAAAAATAAAACAAATTGAACGGAAGAGAAAAGAAATTAAATACCAATTCGGGCTTGACGTCGATTTAAAATTGGAACACGGACTATCTACAAGCGTGGCTACGTCTTTTTCATGTCGAGCGAAGCGGCTGACTCCCTGCGTAATGTTAGTTTGAGTTTTTCATCGTCCTCCAAGTCTTCCTCTAAGGAGACAGATCTGCTAAAACTTTGCCCGTACACTCGGGAACGCCACGCCTGTAACCTCATCACCTGCTAGAAATTGCTGGATCTAAATGTGTTGGTTTACAAAACTTGGATTCCAGGTAGACAGTTAATTGGTATGGAATGCTATTGTATTTCATATTAACAATATAGGTTAATTATTATAATTTTATACATTAAATCGTCTACCGGAGATCCAATCCAACGTAGAGGCTCTTGAGGTACTTCATAGTTACTGATACTGTCATGCAATAGGTCACCATGTTACATTACTATGTATAAACATTTGGCACTAATGTATGTAACAAGACGACGAATATATATGTACATATTGACATATACATAGTTCCAAGCTGATAATGTATGAAGCGTGGTAAACGTGTTAATGGTAGCAAAAAACAAACCGACACCCATATCAACATTACATAGACGTGCGGATTGGTTACATTAAGCAAAACATATAAATACACAGCACTGCACTGCTACTATATTTTCAACAAATAGTACTTTTATGGCGTTTGGGATATACTAAACGTACTTAAATAATAAATTGGAAGAAACATATATTTCATTGAAAATATATTTCCATGTTTTAAATAAGCCGATATCTCAAATGCCGTTGAGGTATATTTGTAGAAAATTGTATCGAGTCACCGGGTTCAATCAAAAAACAACACATATGTAAGCAAAATACATACAGACGCTTTATTCGTCCCTGAAGGATGTCTGTAATATATTAATAGTAAATAGAAAAAAAAAAATCATGTACTTGGATAACATGAAGGTAAATAATAAAAAAAAATAGTAATACCAACTAACCTCGATTTCCGAACGCACAATTTAACGTTTCACAATTTTTACCCATAATGAGTTCAGAAAACTATTACAGCCAATGGATTCCTACAGTTTTCATTACAAAAATTTCAATTAGTTAAACAAATGTCTTAAAAACATTTCTTTATATGTATATACAATAAAAAGTTCAAAACGTTTGTCTGTAATTCATGTGAGACTTCCTAAAATATTACCACCTCCAAATAACTTCACCTATACTATGCAGTCTTTTTTGTAATTTCCTGTTTTATAAATAAAATAAAAGTTTTCAATTCAAATTTATTTCTAAACGTAAACTAGACCATGAACTGTCAACTAACAATTTATTTAATATAGTATAAAAGTAAAAATGGAGTACAACTATAATATAACCGATTGAAGTTTTTTGGAGGCAGCGCCATATTGAAAATTTTTATTTAGCATTAATAACCTTCGGAAATTAAAATATAAGGCAGTTTATTTTAAAACATCGGCGAGGAGATATTTTTTTTTTGTATGTGAAGTAATACTTAACAGATATTCTTAAAGCCCCCATTAATGATACAATGGTGCTATTAAAACAAATTATATACAAAGCTTGTTCACCCGTGTTGTATAACCCTTTGTCATTTAGTTGTACCTTATAAAATATTACTATCAATATCATGAATGAAATATTATCAAAGAATAATTTACATGACAATGTTTCATTGAAGATTCAAACATTTTATTGGAAAACGACCACTGATTACAGGTTCTTTACAAAATTATTTTACATAATATAAATTTAGACAAGTTACTGTTAACTGTTTACTTAAACTTAAAACTAATAGGAATTGAAATTAATATGTCTAAAAGTTCAACTAAATGTAGAGGGGTTCTAAGCAAAGCGATGCACATGTTATATCATGTTAGAACATTTTAGTGCGATGGCCATTACCTTATAGTTACATTAAAACTGTTTCATTTATATAAATGACATTTTATATATAACATCACAGAAAACAAGAACTTAAACTAGAAAATAAATATACAATTGTTTACTTAAAGTAACAAAAGAATTTGACACAATTATAAAAGTCCCTTAAAAAATTTTTTTTTCATACAAACTTTCTGTCAGTACATTATGTGTGTATGTAATTTACCTCAGCCTTCAGCTCAGCGACCTGTTCCTGTAATTCCCGAACTCTCTCTGAGTCATCCATATTGCTGCGGAGTTCACCCTCTGTAGCCATTACCTCATTCTGTAAAAAAATATATATATTTACATATGCATATATATGTACAATAAGCAATTTAAACCTGTCAATTATTTCACTTTCTGTATATATGGAATCAATCCAGAGGTAAAATTAAAATATTGTAACGATCTTTATTTAATAATCTTGTATACTGACATGCAAAACAAAATATGTTACATTGAGTTGCATTCTCACAAAGTTATTTGTCAATTTTATGATGTTCAAGTTAAATTATTTATTTTTATTCTATCTTCTTTTAAAATTGAAGACAAGAACAAGACAACTTTAAACACTGAATTAGAATAGCGAAGTTTTATCTCCGGCCCAGGACCATGCAATTATACCTTTAGGCTTTAATTATTAATTTATACCAGTCTTTTCATGTTCACTTACTTTTAATTTATACTCAGAGACTTCTGTTTCCAATTCCGCTATTCTCTGGGCGTCCTCCATATTTCTAATATTCGCTTGCATGGATTCATATTTAGCCTGCAAAAAGAGGAAAAATAGTGATAAATATTTCAAATTAAACATAATTATCTAAACAAAACATGAATTAAGAAATAGTGTATAATATACAAGGAGAGAGACAAATGAATGTTGATTACTTTTGTTTATAGTCTAGTAATAAGAAATAGTATGATTTTTATACTAACGCAAAATTTAATACAACTCTATCCCCCATTTTATTCGACTAGGATCCTTCTTCCTTTGCATAACTAGATTAAAGAAATCTGGACACCTATCTTGGTGCATGTGAAAGTAAAAGTTACTTCCTCACACTTACCTTGCTCTCAAGGTCAGCGTATTTATGCTGGAACTCCCTCTGTCTAGTAACCAGCGCTCTTTCTCGCTGTAGCGCTGCATCCAGCTCTTCACGCAGCTGTCGCAGCTCCTCATCCTGCCGCCGCAGCTGGTTTGTCGACACCTGCACTTGAGTACGCAGTTCCATCTCCTGTATGATTTAAAGTTTCATTAATTAGATGAATTTCTTCGACTGCATCGTTTCGTTTATGTATTATTTTTAGCCGACTGACTCCAAGGAAAGGAGGGAATTCTAAATTAGAAAAAATGTTTTTGTTTCTGTTTAAAGTTATATCACGTATTTCATGCCAGGTTGTCTAAGAAATATCTCCAAGATGTGGTACAACACTGACCTTCAGCCTTAACTCCTTCAATTCTGTGAGTGCTTCAATCTCACGTATTTTAACAGTCATAAGTTCCTCCTCAATTTTCTGCATATCAGTGGATCTTCCCTCCCACGCTCGCAACAGTTTCTTGGGGGTGGCCATTATATCTGAGACCACGTTGGACTGGGCAGGAGGGGTTGGAGTTTCTTGTCTATGTTCCTATTATTATTGTCACTATTAACAGGCTTTCTTTGCTCACATATTACATATGAAGCAAATTTGCATAAATATTAAAATATTATATTTACAGATAGATATTTTTAAAACTTACTTGTAGATGTCTCTGCCAAGCCTCTGACAGTTCTGTAACACGTTGCCGAAGATCTTTCAAGGATAAATTAGCTTCGGCCTCCCTTAGTTTAACGGCTATCAACTCGTCCTGGCGAAGAAAAACAAAAATGGTATATTTATAATTTGTTGTTAACTGTTCAAGTCTGTTGAGTTTCGGATATTTAACACAAAATGTATAGGTACTCACATAGGCGTTTACTTCAAAAATACATCATGAAGTTTTACCTGTAAATGTGCAACATTATTGTCAACCCTCTGCTTCCTCAACGTCTTATTTTCGTTCTCTAGTTCAGCGATCCTCGCGATCAGTTCCCTTTCTTGAGCCTGTCTCTCTGCTGCATCAAGTCTGGCCCGCACCAGCTCCCTTTGAAGACAACGCGCTAGCTCCTCACCTTTAACGTTATTACCCTCAGTACCTTCCAGGGATGATTGTCTGGAGTTATTCTGTAATATACAATTAAATTTCATTTTTATCTACAAAATACTCTTTATTTACTAAATCACAAAAAATATAAAATTATATTTAATATCATACTTAACAAATTCATTAAGACTAAATCTATTTTAAAAACTATTATGTCTTTTAGCTTCTTAACATATAATAAAGAAATAAGTCAATGCTATAAAACTAAATCAGCCATTAAGGAATAAGGAAGGATGTATTCATTACGGTCTATGTAAGTTTGCTCCAAACAATATAATATATTTAATATACAAACCTCAGCAATAGTCATCTCAAGCGATCGTATCTCATCCTGGGCGACGGCCAGTCTTTGTTGAGCGTCAACGTTGGCCCTCCTCAAGGCCTGCACTTCTCTCGCTAGTGCGAACGTTTCTTCCTCACCCTCTGCTCTGTCCACTTGACCTTGAACCAAACGCTCTGCCAACGCAGAGCTCTCCTTCTCTAATAGCTCCACACGCTGTTTCAGAATACGATTCTCTTGACGCAGGCACTGTAATATTATATTGTATTAAATAGACATGTAAGGAATATAATTGACTCATATTTGGATATATATTATGAACCTCCATGTTAAACTCCGCGAACGGTCACGACGTAATTCAAACTGAATTAAATTTCGGTATAATTTTTTTATCTAACATTATCTCCAGTGATTAAATTTTAAAATTATAGATTGAAATGCTTGTCTATAGATAAACTGTTAGGAGTCGTACAACCAACAAAAATAATAGCAATTGATTATTAATGTTGAATTAAAATGTCAAGGTGTCTGGTCAAATAAAGATTTTTTGTTTATACTCATTATATCTTTCAAAGACGGTAATCTTATGAATTTTCTTATGATATTTTATCTTTAATCAGACACGGTAATAATACATTAATTAGGTAGTTAGTTTATGTTTGATACCGATTTTTTCACGCCCAATATATCACGATAGTGAATTAAGGAGAAATTATTAGCTTAGATATTCAGAAACACCAATGACCAAGACATTGAGTTTCAGCAGTAAAGACATTCAGTTTAGGAAATAAACAAACAATACTATACATATTTTGAATATTCTTACCCGAATTATGAAAAAAAATTTGAAAAAGAAATTTAAAATCCGCTTATAGGAAAAAAGGAACGTCTTCTTCGTCAACAAGTGTCTTTGAATGATTCAGGTATTTGTCGTTTCAAAACTTTACATGTACGAAAATTGCATCAAAGAGTCGAAACATTAGTGTACACAGGTAATTGAAATATATGCAAGAAAGAACTTCAATATTAAGCATGCATGTAAAAAATATTTAAAATTTATATAGGAATATTATAACTGAAATTATTTATACTGATTACTGGAAACACCATAGTAGATACAGTAAAGTGGAAAACCTGTTTTAAAAGTGAAAAAAAGTTGAGGGGCTATGAAAAATTATCTACAACTAATTAATATACATTTATAACTCTATCAAATATGTAAGGTTTTAGAATACTTTGTAACAAACTCTTAAAGACCTCGAAATTAAAAAGAACATTTTTATAATAAAAATACCTTAAGAAGCTCTAAAATGTATTGAAACAGAGATCTAATAGATGAAAACGTTACTGAGCATTAAATATACATACATATAAGTTCTCTACATAAGTTAATTCAATGTTATTGACTGATTCGAGTAATGGGTGCATACTATTTAAGACGGTACTAACTCTGACGACAGCGATGTCCCCTTGCTCTTTCGTCTTAATAACAGTGTATTCTTTTTCCAATCTCTTCATTTTCTTTGGATTGACTTTAATTGAATACGCTAGATTCATGAAACCATCTTGATCTGCCTCCGCCTTCGCTGGTAACTCCTTCTGTATGTACTGTAGACACCCAGACACATTAATATATATAAACACACACACACACACACACATATTATATATATATATATATATATATATATATATATATATATATATATTATTAGTTGTATCGCATATTTAGTATGTATGTGACTAAAATAGCAATTATTAACACAGTACTGTAATTATTATATCAATGTTAGTTCATTGTGATAAATGTCCGTGTAACAAACAATTCTCTCCTCTCATGTATAGATTTGAAAGCTACTTTGTATCAAAAAGAGATATATAGTTAAAGAAAAATTTCATTACCACAGACATAAACTTTATTTTAAACACTCAATTGACTTATTGATTACAATATATATATATATATATATATATATATATATAGCAAATCTTAATACATATGTACATTAAACTTATATATTCATTAAGCTTATAATTTTGTTTATATAAATTGTTATGAATAGAATTTGTAGTATCTGTCGATACCGCATTATCATAAAACAACAAGTTAATGATGTAAATAAATATCAAAGATGTTGCGAGTGTTATATAATGTTTTGGGATATAAATATATCGTGGTGATCCAAATAAACTGTTCGAATTCAGAAGAGTTACATATTTAGTTAGTATAGCTTATGAAAGTTTTTTTTCGATGAATATTTAATAATAATTTTGTATTATTCTGACCATTTCATTTTGATTCCAGTTCGATACACCTACACTCTATGTACGAACAAGGAATTACAATGTCGCGTAAATATATATTAATAAAAACATATGTAACATCGCGATAGAGATTTGAAATCCCAAAATAATAATGAATACATTTTGGAATATTCGAAAAATTAAAAAAATATATTACCTTGAGTATGCTTTCCATATCCAGCGAAAGCAGATCGTTCTTGCCGAGTGTGAGCATCGCTAGTGCAACCTTGAAAACGATCTCGATACCTTCCGAGAGGAACACGTCCATGATGCGACACGCCAGCGGTAGCGATAGCGTCGTGGTGAACAAAGTCAGGAACCAGCTGCTAGCGTATATCGATGTACTGAAGCTCTGTGAATAAAATGTATTAAATAAATAAACTTAGCCATTGACATCAAATACTTGATACAAAATTACAGTAAAATTATCGCAAATAACCCCCAACAGTAGAAACTATGGAAGTCTTAACAGAACAGTCTTGAGACAGATATGCGGTTAAATTAAAGGTGTTTTTGTTAATTAAATTTCCGTATAAAGAAATATTGATATTCTTCATCCTTTAAACTATATAACACTTCCAAGCCAATAAACCGGTGTTTCGCTTATAGCCTATAGCTTATATACTAACCTGTGACTGGAAATGAACGTGCAGGTCTGGCAGCAGTTCCTGAACTAAATTTTCCAGTTGAAACATACATAGACCGAGTTCAGCCATACTGGGTTTGAACATGTCCCGCATGCGATGCTGTTGCATTATCTTAACCAAAACCGCGAAGGCTTCTTCTTCTGGCATCTGTTAATAGAAATGTTTAAATATAATAGACTTCTAGCTTATTGTAGATGTTCCAAATATTGTAACGAGTTATACAATCACATTAAAAATTGAATTTCAAATGAAATGCAAACAACGTGACCCGTTTCGGATGAGAGCACTTGGAAGAGGTCAAGGGAAGTGATTTTAAAATGAAACATTTGCAAGCCGATTACATTAAAACAAAATGTTATTTTTTGAGATTCTATTCAATAGTATTTAATGTATATTTCTATGCAAAAACATATTATATGACAAATATTGGCGAGAAATACAAAGAATAATCCAATACCTGCATTAAAAGCAATCCAACTATGAATCCAGATCCTTGACAATAACCAACTTCTCTATCATGTAGCGAATACGCTTTCATCACATTGAATAGCGATTCCTGACCCAATCCGTCCTTTTCCTTAAAGAAGTCGTGTTCCGGGTACGTTCTGGCTATGTCACGTCGAATCACCTTTTCACAAGCTGATTTGGCCTAAAAATACCCACTATTATATTCCCATGCATTTAAGAATAGTAGAAGTTATTTAGAACTTAAAAAAAATAACTAAAATCTACCTTAATATAAGACGCGTACAACTTCTTCTCCGGCGACGAATCTACTCCAGCCAGCAGCTGCCATACAATTCCTCTGAAATGATGAGGCACTCCCTGCCTCACCAGATCCCTCACAAACTGGTTTCGTCGCCGCCATTCATTCTCCCAGTTGCTGACCAATCTGCCCCACAAACCCCACAGATCTTCCTCTCCGTTTGTAGCAACCCTTGCCTCTTCATGACTTGAACTTGTGGCTGGAAACAGTTGTTTGGTACGATTTTTATTGTTATTCATTTTGATGGCAATTCAGTAATACATAAATTGCACAAAATAAGACATTAGATACAACAGAATGAGAAGTATTCGTTCGCTTGCAAATAAATATATTGAATTAGGTTGTCTGTTCAGTAGGAAAACATGTTGCTTATTGCAAACAAAATCATGGTATATATACGGTCGCAATGAAGTTCTTTGCAGTAAAACCATCATTAATATTTAAATGTAAGTAAATTATACATAGAATTTGAATTAAATGTAAAACTTTGCATTTCTAACCACTAGTATAGTTGTAAACTTTTATATTTTGAATTAAAAAATGTCAAACAGATAAACAATTTTAATAGAAGTAGTATACGATAGCCCAATAAAAAAGAACAAGATTAAATTTTCAAAATAATTCCTTCGCTATTTTTTTACCAATACAAGAATAAACGTGAATGTTTTCAGTATTTGAATCGAGTAACAATCGCAGAGCTGGGCGTGTTTGGCCTCGATATGCTATTATAATATATTTTTTACAACATTAAATTAACTATAAAACACTTAATTACGTTAATTTATTACATTAACGTTATGCAAGCGTCTTATTGCTTAACTTATAAATATCACAAACCTTCATGTGAATGACGCGAATAAAATCAAATGATTTTTTGTACTGCTCATAATACAATAATGTTATCTTATTTTGTTTGTAAGAAAATTTTAATTTTTTACGTAATATGGTGAAGGTATTAAGAAATTCTAAGGAACAATATATGTTCATTATTAGGTATCGTCTTTGAATTCAGATATTTTTTGAATACCACTATGGAAATACTAGATTTTAATAGTAGATTCTCAACCGTAGCTGTGGTTGATGTCCGGATGAGTCATTTAAAATATGTTTCAAAGGCACTACGGTTCCATTAATAGAAAAATAAATTCAAAACTACTTGATATAAATATTATTATAACCATTTTGCAATTTTTAAGTGTCACCTAAAAAATATAAAGCAATCGCAGAAAGTACAAAAATCTATCAACAAAAACTTTAGTTACAAACAGTTGTTATACAAGTTTTCTCATTATATATTCAATGGGACATACTTTCGAATACTGTACGTACCTAGAACATTTCCTATGATACTCGTTATATAAAATTCTATAACATTTAAACTAGATATTTCACCGTTTTCACTCATTGCTGATGTACGAAACAGTTTCAGATGTTGCACATGATATATCTTCAGTATCAATGGTTGTCAAAACGAGATAAGATAGATGCCACGCTTAGAAAAACATGCTTATAGATAGACCGAATTTGGTCATAGCCAGTAATGAAACTTTAAAATTGCGCACAAAAGTAAATGTAGATTAGGTAAATCCGTGCAATATCAAGTTAGTGACGCAAGCCTTAGCAGGTAATATATATAAAGATTCTCGATGTTGTTGTAATTGAAGTGATTTTAGACTTACCAGAGGCCAGTGATATTTGTGATGTGTCCGAGCTCTTGCGGCTGTGGACAGTTGTGAGCGAGGGGCTCTTAGCGTCCGCCTCGATTCTTCTATTTTCTTCCTCCAGCTTGGCAAGTAGCGCCTTCTGAGGTGTGGGTATACCCTCTGTCTCACTCACACCGCAGTCTGTTGACGATGATTACGTATTGATAACGATATTGCGTATAATTAACCAAAACTGATTTAGGTATGTCTTATAATATGATATAAGTTTATGCAATGACTAGTTGTTAAAAAATAGTTTACGAATAATACTAGATTATTAAAATGGTTAATGTAAAGTTAATTGGTTAGGTTAAAATTAAAAGATTTTTCTACTTTTGCTTTTGTCTTAAATGAGGGAGCTGATTTCTAAAGTTTATATAAGTGTACTACATATATAAGAAAATTAATAACATTTTTAATTAAAACATTAATATCTGGAATGGAACGTTTGAATATATCATGAAACAAAGTTGGCACACGTCAGCTAGTGCATTTATGACTCCAATTTCAGAAATATATTTTTTTCATTGCCCGACTGTCTATTGGGATGCAAACATGATTAATTAGTTACTTCCCTAGAGGATAAAACTAAAACACACAGCATTCACAACGAAGTTAGCTTAATCTTCATGCATGACCGTCTAATTAAATATTAACATTAGCTATAATGTTATTGGATTTGTCAATTTACATTTCACCTGAGCGTTGTTAGTAAATGATTTCATAATACAAACAAAAAAAAATGTATGTGACGTTTCCGCTATATTTGTCGAACCTCAACTAAAAATTACAAATAACTAATAACAAGATCATTACATCCACACGACTACAAACATGTGACATTTCTAAATAATTTGCTCTAATACCTGACATTCTCTTTGTCTATCAATATATTTTGAACTCCTACAGAGTACTGAATGTTACTGATAGTAATATTAATGTATATTAGGGGCCAGGTGCAGGCTCAAGCGTTGGTCGGTTACAGCTTACAGGATATTTTTACAGTGCATGTGAGTATGATGAGAATTTCTGTCTGTGTCTGTGTTACATGAAACAGCTTTTATATTAAACATTTAGACTCCTTTATTAAAAAATACTTTTGAATTTTTCATGTTTACATGATGTTTTTCAAGCGACATTACAGTTACCATTAGCAACAAGTGAAAGGGTGAATATTTTTATAACAGTTCCTTTTTGTGATAAAACATATTTGACATAGGATCTTTTCTTATTTAAACACTGTTCCTTAAAGAATGCGCTCCACCCTGTTATCTGTATTTTCTCTGGGACGCCCTCGAGTCCTTGTTCAACTAGTCAGACAGACCGAAATCCTCATTTAGTTTAGTATGTTAGTTAGTAAACAAACCATCAAGGGATGACACTGGCGATTCTGTATTACTAGCAATCAGGGTGACGTTGCAGGCCGGCACTGCTTCCCTGGCTTCTGCGTCCACCTTCATGATGAAGCCTCTGCCATATAGTGCGTGCACACGGCTCGCCTCTCTGTACCAACCCAACTAAGTCAGACCCTTTGTCGCACTATTTACCGCGCCCCTTATTTATACAAAAAAATATAAGCTAATATAGGAAAAAAACAAATATCCAACGCGATTATTGGACTTCTGTCCAGTTTTTATTCTAAGCACCTGTTTAGAGATAAGGTAAATTTGTCATCCAAATAAAAAAGGGTGACTCATATGAAGGCAGTACACACTAAACGAACACTTAGATAGTTTACATATACTGTGTTTCTAATGTCTTTGTTATCTGTCTTTTTGGAAGTAACGACTTTAACTACGTTATGATATCAAAATTGCATTCGTTAGTATAATCATGCTTTTGGATATTGATGGACGTGATAAAGGAGAAGTCAAACATACACCATGGGTATACATGATATTAGAATATAAAACTTATGAATCAAAAGAGTTTCACAAAGTTATTCTTGGCACAAGTTTGAAAAAATGCAAAAAAATATACAAAATGAAAAGTAATAAATTATCACAATTCATGAAATAAATTTTAATACAATTAAGGATACTCACAGTAGGAGAGTTGGCGCTAATTAAGCCGAGAGCCTCGAGAGAGAATAAGACTTCAATTGTACAAAAAAAAATCCTTCATTATAAAAAGTAATTACTATTATAAAAATAATATATCCACAGACTTAACTTCAGATTATGAGATCGTACAAGTTTTAAGTAGCGTGAGAGAAAGTTGGTGATATGCGCGACGGTCGGCAGACCACTAAGCATGAAGGCCGCGGCCGTTAAGCGCGCGCACCATGCATCACCTATTATATCTTCCTAGTTTGTTATTTATTATAATAATGTTTAAACAATTATTTCAACTACTAGAATAGTTTCTTTGAAATATGTTTTAGTAAAATTCCGTTCCTATGTAAATAATTGAGGTATGCTAAATAAATATTAGTATTAATGTGAAAAATTGTGAAGTGTTGTAATAAAACAGCGAAAACACCATCTCGGTCAGAGTAATTTAATTTTTAATGACGTCTAATTAATTTGATATAAACAAGGTTCTCTCTAACCTTTATTGTATTGACTGTTCAAAATAATAAATTGATTTTAATACAAATAGTTCATTCTGTTAAATTTGTAAATAATTTATTTTTGTGTTCTATAATGAAAATAATATTCAGGAAAGTATATGAATTTAATACAATTACGCGAAGAGCTCTCTCCACAGTCCAGAATTCCAGACAGAACGAGTCAACCTAAATAGAACTTTGAGCCACACAATTTATTTAAAATGAAATGCTATTTATACAAAATTTGGTAAATGTGGTGTATAAATAAGGCTTCACTTTGTCTCATAATATGAACTGCGAATATTCATGGCTAATACAATATTAACACCGTGAGTCCGATAATATGAAAGTTATTTAGACATAAGGCTGCATGTTAAAAAATGTATGATTGCACATTCATTCGACCTGTAATTTGATATACATTTAATAGCGGGTATGTGTATCAAGTTGTATACTTGCCATACGGAATTCAGACGATTCAAGAGCCCTTCAGGTTTGTAATTTGTGGTGGAAAAAAATACGATACGTTCGTCATAGCATTCAGAACTGGTTCCGTGATTAATGAAACTATACTATATTGCGTATCTAAGCAATTTGTACCTGGTTCACTCGTGTATAAAATAGAAAATTAAATAGTAAACGTTGTGATTTTAGTTTTATAGTTTTGATGTACACACTCATATATATGAAAGTAAAAAAAATAATCTTAAATTAACGTCATAAAAGATAAAGAATTGTCTTTAATTTCCTAGTTTAAAGCAAGCTACCTCAAAAATGTAGTTTGTGTGATAAAATATATATAATTTAGTTAACAATATATTAATACTGAAATAGGACTAATTTTGAAATAGGCCATTTACAGAGCGTATTATCAGTTTTTTGAAACTGTCTTGATTAAAACTCCAATTTAGTTTTTTGTCAATAGTTTGGGCGAGTGGCGGGTGGCGGCTATCGCTATGGGTGCGACCAGACAGGGCGTAACACTATTTATTAGGTGTTAGTAGGACACTGCTCTATTAGAAACTAAGCTGAATTACTTAAAACGCTCAGTAGGAATAGTACAAAACGTAAAAATAAATGCATAATATAAGGAATTAAAATAAAGACATACTTTATATAGTTGTATATTGTGTTCATAGAATTTTTATGTACCTATTAAAGTTAGTTATTTATTTAGCTATCTTCTCCATCATTTCACCAAAGGCATCGCAGTGACTAAAAGAAAATTGTTTATCCTACTTTGAATAACATTCCTTACATTTAACTATATTTTCTAAATAGTAACTCTAATTATTTGACGTATTAGATTTAAGCAATCATATTTAAATTATTTGACCTAACGGCAATTAAAGCAACTACCTAATTTGGGAAAACATGCTTCCGAGTTAAATCTTTTATGTAAATAAATAAATACTGAATGTTAGGGTATTTCACCAAGTGACAAATAAAAGATAACTTGCTTTCTTTACCGCACAATACACAATTCGTTAATTTTTTGCTAGCTTGCTATTTCATTAAAATTATTCAAATAATTATTGTTCTTACAATTTCGTTTCCAATTATTTAAACTTTGGTACCAAGGTTTAATTAGAGGAAAATCTGTAAAAAAAAATTACGCTTCTATTAAGCTGTTTAATGACAAAGTAAAAAAAGTTAAACCTTTTAAACCTTGAAAGAACAAAACAAGTTTTTCAGTTTGCTATTTAAAAAGTTAAACATCAGACCGTTACTCCCTGAAGGGGTGGTAATTACGTGGTAACTGCTTTCAAGCTAGGATGTTGCTGACGTTTTTATTTAAAATCCGGAACTTTTACTACTTTTTTTTCGCTGTTTCGACTATACAATTTTGTCTTATCTTGATTTCCATTCATTTAATCTGGATTCGTTTTTTGAAAATTATACATTTATTTTAATGTCATATTTAATTTCTGTAAATAATAAATATGGATTAAAATTTCATTTTCTATAAGATTCCTTGCGGTAAAGTTAGTCACCACCTATAAACTGCAAGACGTGCGAGTTACACATATCAATATAATTCAGTCTGTAATAACACAATTGTTCGGAACAGCTTGTGCCTAACGCACAAGATATAAACATCTGAAGATGGATCCGACAATAAGTACGCCAAAAAACAAAAACTGTTATTAACAATGCATTTTTTAAGGCGCAAAGAACTGAGTGAAACACATTCATAATCTGAAAAGATAACCTAAATAAAGATAAGTTAAATTCAAAACTGATATGCATTTTAAATACTTACATACAAATACAAAATATTTTTTTAAATATATATTGTACTTTATTTAAAGGGCTTCATACAAATTGACCAATATTATTTAGTTTTTGTAAAATACAAAATGGTTATGTTAGATTTTTTAATTCCTTTTTAATTTTTTTGGTTAAATACAAAAAAAAATAAAATTAGGATCCTGCTGACCAAGTAAGTTTGTATTGATGATTGACTGCTTTAATTTTTAACCCAAAATGAGGGATGTTATAAGTATGACATCGATGTCCGTCTGTTGGTGGCAGATTAGCTCTCAAACGGATCGACAGATTTCGACGAGCTTTATTCATTCCCACGTCAGTGTCCTTGCGTTGGTTTTTAGCTATGTTTGGCTATTCGGCATTGAGGTGAGGCATTTCTGGCATTTCAATTCTCGATTAAGTGCTTCCATTGTGTCCGTAAAATCTTTAAATAACTATTAATGCGTAGTTTTATTTTTCAACTATATCAGAAGTACGTATTTTATAACTTTTTTAAATTTGTATTTCAAATGGTAAAAAAAGGAAAATATAAATATACATCTTGTGTTAAAATTGTTTTACTAACAATTTTTTTTAATATATATTATACTTTTAGATGTATATTTCTTCAGTTTACAATGCATATTTCAAAAATAATATAATATTAAATTTTACTTATTAAATTGATTAAGAAATAATCTAAGTTGATTTGAGATTTTTTTCTTAAGTATCTCGTGAGCGTCAAATTATGGACAAGTCAGTTTCATCCTGTCTCGTCTCACCAGTCACATACCGCAAGAGATGATTAACATGACAACAAGGACAATAAAACAGCTTACGTAAAAAGAAAAAAACAAAAGTCTATATTCAAATATTTAGTTAAAGTATCTTTAATATTCCTCGATTTTTATTTTTTTTTGAGTCGAGCTATTTTAATGTACATTAGTTAAAAATAATAACAGTTATTATTTTATTATAAAAACAAGTAGAAAAGTAAAATGATGAAATGGTTAGATAGAAATTTTATAATTCGAATTTTATTATTTAATATCGAGCGAATAGTGTTTCGCTGTCATTCCAATCATTGTCATTTCACATGAATTTTAAAATGAAAAAGATAGCATTCCCTATAAATGTGTAACATAAAATATTTGATTACAATCTTTGATCAAGAACAACAGGAAATAAAAGGTAAAACTCACCTAATACGATATAAGTTATTTCAATTAATATCTTGAATAAAATTAATGAGAGCATTTTAAATAATGAAGTTGACAGAGATTTGCTAATATATAGTTGCCTCTTCGAAACCCCGGAGGAAATGTGCCTCTCCAAGCTTATTTATAGACCGACATTCGCCGTGGAAGTCATCTGTCGGTAAAAGGAAGTTAAGCAAATTTGATTTTCTGTTGCAAATAGTATGAAGGTGATTTATTGTTTTCCTTTTGGAAATGTCTGGTGCACTGTGTCCGGGGATCGATAAGTTACATTATATATATATATATATATATATATATATATATATATATAATGTAACTATATATATATAATGTTTAGTTCACAGCTTCAGTCATCTTTTATTCCATTTGTTTTATATTAGTTGGAACCGAGTTTATGGTGAAGCTTTGCTTATGCTTTTAATTTCTCGACGTATCCGGTAGCTTTTGTTGTGGTCTCTTGAAATAATGGTTCTGCCACAAACGTTCCCCTAGCTGTGATTATTGCTTGCTGTATAATGTGGTTGATCTTATGGTATATTTTGCATAAAATATTCACGAGCATGTCTAGTCTGGCGAGTATGAAATTCTTGAAACAAACATGCAAATGTCTGTTGGTACATAATATAAATTTTATTATACAGTTACTACTATATTCAACAATGTTAATAATGAGTTAGAAATGTTGAATTAGAATGATTACTAGTATTTCAAATTATTGAACTTTGTGTTATCAAACTTTTTGTTCTAATTAAATAAAATCAATTATTTAAAACAGCACAATACTAAATCAACTGCAAAGTTATATGAATAGATTATTACTTTCTTTCACTCTAGAAAAATTTATTAAAACATGAAAAATAAAACGGAATGTTACATTTTATTATACTATACCTATATATAAGTTATTAAATTATCATCGTTTACGAGACTTGTATTTTTGATAGTTATTTGAATCATAATTGTTTCGGAGGAATGTTTTCCCATCATTTTATTCATCTCTTAACTCTAAAGACATCTGGATATTCTTGAGAGCATCCGGTATATCTTACAAGTTGTTTAACAGCATTAGTTACAAATGTATTTCAATGTAACTTCTATTTATAGTAACACAAACCAATCAAGTTTAAATCTGTTAAGAAAAGTGTAATTGAACGGTATCGCTTGACGGTATCTCCTTTCAAACGGTATTTAAGATGTCTTTTACAATAGTAAAAGTGCAAACAATTTGCCGACAACATAAATAGTTCGCTCGCTTTGGAAATTCTAGCGCATTGAAACAGTTATTCAATACTTACTCTACTCAAGTATTCATTTGTATAACTTAGGTCGACGTTAACGAGATATAAAGAACGAAAATTTGTTGGGATCCGTTGTAGTTTTTAAACATTGTAATCTGTATCACCTTAAACTTCCTAACAATTTATAACTTCGGATTTAATTAGAGTTCATTATTATTTTTAACAATAAAATACGTTCACAAAAAGAAATAATGCATTGCAAACAAACTTTTCTGTTCTATTGATGTTTATGAAGAGTCAAACTGAAGACTTAAAATAAGTATATTACGTTAACATACATTAACAGTATATCTATAAAGAAAATAAGTTATTTAATCGTTAAATCAAATACATATAAATTTATATATAAAATATTAAAATGCATGAACTTTCTTTTCATAATAAAAATGACACGCATCGGTTTCCACAAACTTTTACAAGCGTTGGTTATAAATTAACATTAATTATATAATAATTTTTATTGGTGCTTATATATTATTGTCACTTTAATGCCATTATGGACCAGATTGGTTGTTATTTTTTTAATAAACAGAAGTGTTTAGAAAAGAATGCTATTTGATATTTCAGGTTCGTATTTATATTCTATTTGAAGAACGCTTATACAGAACAGTGCTTTGATATATTTGAAGTAAATTCACGTTACCCTTACAAGATCGCAATCTTTTTTCAGTGTCCCAAATGGAAATTTCACTTTTAAAGTCCGAATAACTTGAACATAGATCATCCTTACTATGATCTGCATCGTTGAACTAAAGACAGACAGTTTCATATTCTGGATACCCAAATCTTCGCAAAATATAAGCAACCCAGCAGCAATAAGCAAACAACAGCATTGTTATAGAAACCCAGCTATAACAATGAAAAACTGGGAGCTGGTTATCTGAAGTTGACAATGCAGGCTTAGGTTCGCTTACATGTGCATATATATATATTCATACCTTATGTATATAGCAGTTTACAATATTACACTTTGTACGTAAGGCTAAATCCAAAATTAAGAGTTTTGAATTTTGTATCGAGAATTTTAGTGTATAAAGGTCCTCATAAATCAATGGCTTTAAATATTAGGGATGTAATAATAAAAAAAACATGTTTATGACCATTCCTTGGGTATAAATATTGTAACTTTACAAGCAAATAAGTAATCTGACATAATATACATTTTATTGCCTACAAACAAACAATAACATAACTTCTTTCAACCTTTGTAACTGAATATACAATTTAATTTAATAAGATATTAAAATAGTGAGCGTTTCAAGAAAGAAATGTTTGCGCTCAGAATTTGTGTGGTTCGTTTAAGCGAAACCAAAAAAGAAAAATGTTTTCTTATTTCATCAAATAAAGAACGAATTTAAATTATATGTTTTTATATACAAGTTGATTTTATATATTAATTAATTTTTTTGAAATTTGTTCTTGATCGTCGCGGCGAGAAACTAATATTACCTACTGTAAATCACACTCACATATGTTTTAAACATAAATTTTAATTTTAATAGCTGATAACAATGAGATTCTCTTCAGATCCTAAAGATTCCTTTTAAATGTAGGGTAGAAAGACAGTCCTATTGTTAAAATCTCGTTTCTGCTAAAGGTTTTAATGAAATATTAAATTTATAGTCGATAAGAAATAATCCTGATGTTGTTATATCTAATTTCTTGAAAGTCAGTATAAATTTTATTGAACAATTTATAAATAGGAAATCTATTATATCAATTCACTGTCATAACAGCTGCTTTAGTCATGCTTTAGTTGATTATGAGTTTACCAGGGAACTCGTTTATAAATAACGCTTGAGTGTTAAGTAAAATAAAAAAAAAAAATACATGTTTTAAAATTATTAAATGAAATTCCAACAAACATTTATAGTGATTGAGGATTGATATATAAATGATCATATCGTTATATATATATATATATTTTCCTGTGTTTGATGAATTTAAATTCTTACAACTCACCTTGAATTAGAGTAAAATTTGCTGTACACGCCGCGTCTGGCACTGACTCAAACATTAACTGAAAAAAAAAAGAAATAAAATTACGTTTAATCGAATTATTCGACATTTATATCAAGATTTGGTATGTTGGATAACTACCTACAATTTTACAAATCAAAACAAATCTATCCTTTTCATTTTAAACATCGATAATTCGAAGTGCTCTTATATTAGGTATATATTATGTATATTAGGTTTAGTCGATGTTGTTGCATACTTCTTTTGTCAGTTTATAATGTCACTTAAAAAAATCTTGTGTCATTTCTGTATTTTAATTAATAACATTAAGAAAAAAAATTTAATAAAAAGAATATAAAATTGCGTTGCCTTAATTTTATATTAACTTTAGAACGTTGGTCTACATCAAATTAAGTACGAGAGACGGAGAAATAGAAATCGTTCTGAAGGACAAACTTAAGCTGCTGTTGAATTGTATGAAACTGTTTTCATTTAACCGCATTACAATTATATACGTATAAAAATGATTTGTTCGCAAAATTAATAGTTTTAATTTTATAAAACATGATGACTCTAACAGTGTAACTCTAACTCCTTAAAGTAAGGAATTTTACCTTCCTATTCGAACATAAAAATTAATAAATTACCGTTTCTATAAGAATATTTAGGTGTCGTAAAATATGTCCAATAATATAAATGACATTTAATACAGAGTACTGAAAATATTTTATATGTATACAGTAAATATTCCATGGATCATATTGTTTGACTGTTTCCTTGTTTGGACTTGTAATACAATAAAAAAATATAATAATAATCATTATAATATCTTAAAATAAGTTACCATATGCAAAAAAGAAGCACATATTTTTTGGTCATAGTAAGTTTTTGCATTTAACCTCAATACCGATACTTAGGGTTTTAAGACGCACTTAGAGAAATCGTTAACAAATGTAACAAAACTGACAAAATTTTCCTTTTGGAATTAATTTAGTAGAATAAGTAATTAGAGTAGAGATTATAAAAAAATCTTCTTTTTAAAATGACAATATTTAAACATGTCTTTTTATTACTTTAGCTGTATTTTAAATTAATATAGTACACCTTAATACTTCTCATTCCAAGCCTTTATCATATTATAATTGGAAAAAGATCCATTCTCGCGTCTCATCTCTGTTCAGTTGAACATCAAACATCGTCCGTTCCAGTAACAAAAGTGACAAAAACAGTTGCAAAACGTGGTCAGACCTACAAATGATGTTTTTGTGCTTAACCGAGCACGTGGGAAGAATGAGTCATTTTCCAACTCGTTTCCATCATAGCAACCAAGCAGGGCTCACTTGTTGGCCTTGCATCACACGAACCGGATTATAAAAAACATATACCTTTTAGATAATCCTAACATAAAGCTTTTCTAGCAGTTATGAGCGTGGGCAAGACGATGCCTTCAATTTAATCAATTAACGTATTTTTCTTTAATAACTTCCAATTTTCAAACATTGATTTAAAAAAAGAAAACTATACATTCATCATGGTAGATAAAATAATATTTACCCCTTGAAATAAAGAGATGGTCTTGGTTATGTAAATTATATTGTCCTGCTAGTTAGATGATGAAAGCCGTATTATGAATCACACATAAAAGAGCAGGTAATGTCGTGAATCACTAATAAAAATGACCACAGTTATTCACAACTTGTTATTTTGTAAAAAATAAACTTGTATATATTTTGCTTATCTTTAAAGTAATTTTAACAGTAAACACAAAGTATTCGGTATTTCATTATAAATATATCAAAATCTGATATACGTTCTCTTCGCATTTTATCTATAATCAGATAAGATTTAATAAAAATTACAGTTGATAAAAAAAGCATTTATAAACAAATTTTTCTTTGTACCTCTTTCAAAGATAACCCGGTAAAATTATAATCGTCTATTGAAAGCTTCGGCAATATTGAAAAGAAAAAAGATTAAACCCTTCAATCGATGCATTTATTTGAGATTGATTCCTTTCTTGCTTACAACAAAGGTTTGAAACGAGAGGTGAATTAAAGTTTCCGATGATTCGCTGTTCGGAAGATAATTTCTATTTCATTCTGTAAGGATGTCTTTTTGATCGGATTAGCAATAGATTAAAAGAAGATTCTATCGATCTTCTCTCAGACTCATATTTCTACACCTATAGTTATATATATACTAAACATATTTTAAAATTTCATATCATCGAGGCAGCTTACAGAAACTAAAAACGTTCATTATACACTATTACGTAAGATATTACGGAAATTGTCGCCTACGTATAAAATATAATAAGTAATTAGCTAACTGTTACCTAATATTAATTAACACAGAATAATTTGACTTCATTCGCATGGTTATTATTTTATTTCATAAAAACAATGTTTCGCAACGAAGGTAATATAAGACTCTTGCTATGCCGTTATCACAAAACATGAAAACCATTCGCAGAGTGATAACAGCGTTATTATGATATATAATAATTAATAATATCGCATTGCAGGAACAAAAATAAAAATAAATAAAGGCAAAATATTTACATAGTCATTTTCAATGACAAACGTCGGAATGAAAGCGAGAAAGTTATGAAAATCAACCTATTAAACTCGTTGATAAAGCAATTTAATTGAGAATAATTGAATTAATAATTAGTAATAACAAATTTAATTTTCACTTATATTTCTTATCTTTACTGATATTTTTATTTATTCGGATTTCATATATTTTAAACAGCACATACGATATAATTTTAAATTTCTAACAACATTAATTTTTATTGTATATGTAATGACCATTTAAAAGTATTCGTAGTCACCGTATGCATATGTTGAAATTAATGAAAAATAAATAAATAAAAGAAAAGTAGATTTGAATAAGATGAATTTGATGATTTGTGGAAAAAAATAATAATAAGTGTCTTAACAAGTCGGTTTGAAATACTATAGTACTGTCGTATAAGTAATGGGTTTATTGATATGCCGTTAAGAGGCGGCATTTTTAAGCCGTTCGCACAAGACCTAATTTTCTCAAGAGCTTGTGTTAATGCCATATCTCGATCAGCTATAGAGAGATCGTCGTCATAACAGCGCGGGTACATCGACCTGCAACACAATCTGTTCCGTTCACACTCGCCTGCAAAATCTATAACCATCTCGCTCTAACCAATTAATTTTTCGTGTGGCATATAACTTTTTCTCTGATACGTATTTCCGCACCGTTGCCACTGTTATTCGTTGCTAGAGTACACGCAATCTTTTACTAGTGACGTTAACGGAATCAATAAGCCGCCGTAAAAGGTCTCCAGCGTAGACACGGTTCTTGTTGGTTTAAATGCATAAGAACACAAACATTAATAATATAACCCATGTCTATTTAACAGTTAAAACGTATTCTGTTGTTCCCAATTTTTAATTTAAATAAAAATATTGAGTTTGGTAAACATTTCCAAAACAAATTTAATCCTTGAGAAATTGAAATTATGTGTGTAACAAGAAAGCCGCTAATAAAAAAAAAAAAAACAATGATATTCAGGGAATAATAAAGAACTATTTCTGTTGTTGATCCAATTGAAGGATTTGAAGTTGCTAAATATCTTCATCTTATTATTATACCTTGCTAAGATAATCATAAATGATTAATAAATACTTATATCGTGTTTAACCACATGTGTATGAAGCAGATCCTAACATGTCTAGAACATAGTCGAAGATTCCAGGTGCAGATAGTTATAGCCAAGTCTTCATTTTCATTGTGTTAAGGATTTTTCTTTCATTGCATTACTATACAAGACCATGGCATAAGATATAGCAAAACACTTGGGTCAGTCAGCTCAGTACCGGGTAGACAGATTAGATATAAAAAATAGCAAAAAAATTTATTCACATGGGATAGCAAAAAAAATTTTGACAAAATTCAACGTCTTTCACTTAAGTTACTTGTAGTACCTTGAATGTGGATTTATAATGATCTTGAAATATATTTGTTCTTAAGCTATGTTGAAGAATAATAAATAACAAATACCGTTGACATAAAACTCACCATTCAAAATTAATAATTTGTAGCTTTACTATATTAAGTTATTATCAGTGCTTTTGTGTTTATATATAATTATTTAAATTACCTAGTAATACAATATCTTGTTACAACAAAGTATCAATACTTTTTGTATAAAATCATTAAGTTATCAAGCAGCCTTAAATTATTTTCATATTTAAGGTCTGTGACAAATACAAACCAATATTAAATATTTTTTTAGTCTAGTAACTTATTAAAAATATTTAAGATGATATAACATTTAGCTACCTACTTAAATATCAACACCTGAATAGTACAAATAAGTAACTTTATCTAAAAATATGGATTTGGAATTAATGAAAGTTCAGTTAAAGATATAATTAATCTATATATACCTAGTTTAAGTGGAATGACAAAGTGTTTCAAAAAGCTAAAACAAAATACGCAACTATGTTTACAATAACTTTCAGAACTGGTTAAAAATATTTGTTTTTATGTAATGTGAAGAGAAATAAACATTTCTATTATATTTTTATAGCAGATTATAGGAAGAGAAATCTTTTAAGATCTTTCCGTTTCAAAACAATTAAATGCTCAATATCTAACACGTTAACAAGCGTCAGAAAAAACATATTCCTACTAATAGTTTCGCAACAAAGTTAGTAACAATATGTAATAAGATTAAAAATGTATTTGTACAGCAAAGAAAATTTACTTAGATAGCAATTTTAAATACTTACATTTGGTTGTTGAGGCACACGATGGCAATTATTAATAAAGTGCTTAAATTAAATATAAATATTAAAAATTAGGAACCGCCCAGCTGGCAGAATTGTGAATACAAGACACAGAACACAGACTAAACAAAACCTTGTATATGCTATACACACTTGAAATATGTCATATGTTCGTTCAGAAATTTAAAGTACTAAAGTTTGTTTAAATAATTTATTATTATAGTAATAAATTTATTTCATTTTATATAAATTGATATAAATTAAAATTTCATTATTTTCCACCATTGAATTGACTTCTACCTAGTTGAGTCACGACATCTACTGGTAGTGAGGAAAATTGTATGAACAGAAGTATTATTTAGTTAGAAGTAATCTGATTCCAAATTATATTAAAGATGTCATTTATTTGAAGATAAAAAAAATTACAAAGAATATATATAATCACATAAAATTGTTATTCTGATTGGTAGCACGACTGTTTTGTCTGCCGATATGAAAGTAGAGTCCTTCAGGATTATAGCCACATGATATGTTTATTTAAAAGGTTATAATTTCTCTCTAAATTTAATGAAATTCCCGCGGAATCAAAGTACTTATAACAAATGTATTTTGCTGAATTTTTTTTGTATAAAGTCACGTGACACAAACTTTAGAAGACAGTTACCATATCTTTTGTTTGCATAACCTCTACATTTTTTTCGGAGTTCTAATTCGAAGAGCAGCGGACATAGTAGGCAGGTAGCGCTCAGAAACTCGTTAGACCATTACATATTTACAGTTTGTTTTGTTCTTTGTAAATTGCTTTTTATGTATGAAAACTACAATCGAAGTTTAAATGATAAATAAAACGGCTAAAACACAAAATTTCTATTACACTACGTATCTTGCTTGAAACTAATAGCAAATTTTATCATGTGTTCAACCATGACAAATATATTATATATATAATGGTTTGATTAAATTATGAAGACGGATTCACTGTTAGGCAGACATGGAAAAGTGTTAAAATTAAACAAATAGCCTTAAAAGACATCATTTATATTGCGTTAAATTATAGAGTGATAATTTTATGTGTAATTGAATTTCGTCTGTTTGATGACAAGTAGGTACTTGTACGATATGAAATCCACATTGCATTGAATATACGTAGTGAAGTTGGGATAAAGGTGCTTATGAGTGTTTGGTAAACTAGTTTTGGTGTCATAAACTACTGCTTCCAGAGATCTGGCATTATCATCACTGATTCCAATTGCTTACAACTTTTAAACTACTAACACCGATTAATAGCTTATCTATACTGATGGTTCATGAATCTACAATCGAGTTTTAATTGTGCATGCTTATAGAAGCATTCTTCATTTTGTTCAGATCATGACCAGATGACCGTATACCAGACATTTTTAACGCGAAGTAATGAAACTGTTTCATGATGTATGTACAAATGGACCATGGTTTAAATGTTAAAAATGAAATGAGACAAATCTTTCGTATCAATATTACATAACATTTCCTTTCTTAACATACCGTAGTTAAGGACTGTTTTGTGGAGTGTTACGTACGCGCAACATGTTAAAAATTAAGCGAACATCGCCGGGGCAACATCGTTGTATGGATAAAATATCATATAACGAGTGACACTGCTGACTCCGCGGAACGAACACCAAGCCATGTAAACCAGAAGATTCCTGATATCACACAAGCAATGGAATGGGATTGCTAACCTAACATCGGGGCAATCATGTAGTCTTAGGTGTAGGTTATAAGTTTTAATATGTAATTCTTGTAATAATATACATATAAGTAAGTTTCATAATCTTCCTGAAACCTCCGGTTGCCACCCTACATAATTAGATTGTGACGTATTAAATAGAGATTTTTAGATTTTTGAAGATACAATTTAAATAATGGTAATCCACACATTGTAAGAACTGTTGGATGAAAAATAACGAAACACTATTATGAGTATCAATAATAACAGTCACTTTTTCTTCCTAGATAATTGAATATCCTGTTTAGAGCTCCACAGCGTCATTACTTTACTAATGCACTCACTTACTCACAAAGGGAACAGTCCCAAAACCTATTTGCCAATGTTTATATAACCTTCTCATAGTCATCACACTACGAAAGAATATTCCAACGTCTACCCTCATAATATTTAGTAATTAAGATCATATATAACTATTTTAATTAACTGTGTAAAGCAGTATTGTAACCAGATATTCGTTGAGTATAACATGTATGTAATAGAAATTTAATATACTAATAATTAATAGATTAACGTGGGCACGGTATGTCCATGTTGTTACCGATTCTCTCTAACACTATATTATACTGAATAATTATATTGGACTGTTTCTTTTTTAAATTTTCAATGTTTTGTTAGACGTGCATTCTGTGGCATAAGTGATCATAAGGCTAACAACACTCTGTGTAATATAATGAGGCTACTGAGGCTTTTGCGTTGCTTCATAGCTACAGATACATCGTCTTTGTGCATTGATAATATCTCCACAGTCAATTAAATTGAGTGTTTTTGACTTTAAGAATAACTTTGACTTTGCAGAAATGAATTAAACATGAAAAACATTTGTAATGAATAATGATATCTAAGATTTTCGCGAGTTTTATACATTTAAATGAAACTAATATTTTCGGATTGTACTACGCGACTTTATTTTTGTTAAAAACTACATATTCCCGACGTTTCGGCTACTTTACAGCG